>SJYO01040405.1:1367192-1739335 GCA_006410555.1 Capra ibex | reverse complement strand
CCGACTCATTATGAGGTAACACATATACATGGTGTCGAAAGAATAGGTAAGTAGACGACAACCTGTAGATCCAACGAAAGTACAGGACCGATAATATTTGTCACGACGCTACTTGTAACCCCATGTGTACAGAGAAAGTCAAGACCAAAGGAACCACACATACGGGTCGTCACCCTAACGACCCAGTATTCCATCAAGATAAACGTTAAAAAATTCCTTAGAGGTGTGACAAGAGGTATCACCGACATGATCAAACGTAAGGGTGGTTGTCACATCCTCCCAAGGGAAAAGAGGTGTGGGAGAGGTCGTAAATAACGAACGTCTAAAAACCTAGCGTCGGTAAGACTGACCACACTTCACCATGGAGTAACACCAAAACTAAACGTAAAGAGACTATTACTCACTACAACTCGTAGAAAAGTATACAAACAATCGGTAGACACACAGAAGAAACTTCTTTAGAGACAAATCAAGAAACCGGGTAAAAAACTAACCCAGCAAATAAAAAGACCTTAACTCGACGTCCTCAACGAACATATAAAAACTCCAATCAACAAACAGTCAACGAAGTAAACGATAATAAAAGAGGGTAATACTTCCGACAGAAAAGCGGAACGAATATCAAAGGAAACAACACGTTTTCGAAAATTAAAATTAATCTAGGGTAAACAAATTAAAACGAAAATAAAGGTTATAAGACCCTCCACCCAGTATCTCCTAGGACGACACTAAATACAGCTTCTCACAAAACGGATACAAGAGGAGATCCTCAAAATATCAAAGTCCAGAATTCAAATCTAGAAATTAGGTAAAACTCAAATAAAAACACATACCACAATCTTTCACAAGATCGAAGTAAGAAAATGTTCACCAACCGGTCAAAAGGGTCGTGGTGAACAATTTCTCTAACAGAAAAGAGGTAACATATAAGAACGGAGGAAACAGTTTCTATTCCACAGGTATACACACACCTAAATAGAGACCCGAAAGATAAAACAAGGTAACTAGATATACAGACAGAAACACGGTCATGGTATGACAGAACTACTGACACCGAAACATCATCTCGGACTTCAGTCCGTCCAAACAAGGAGGTCAAGGAAAGAAGAAAGAGTTCTAACGAAACCGATAGGTTCCAAAAGACATAAAGGTATGTTTAACATTTTAATAAACAAGATCGAACCACTTTTTATGGCAACCATCGAACTATCCCTAACGTAACTTAGATATCTAACGAAACCCATCATATGAGTAAAAGTGATATAACTAAAAAGGTCAGGTACTTGTACCATATAAAGCGGTAGATAATCACAGGAGAAACTAAAGAAAGTGGTCACAAAATATCAAAAGATATATATTCAGAAATCAAAGAAATCCATATATATAAGGACTCATAAAATAAGAAAAACAACGTTACCACTTACCTTAACAAAGGAATTAAAGAGAAAGATAAAAGAGTAATAATCACCTATCCTTAGGTTCCCTAAAGACACACAACTAAAACTACAAGAAGGTCCAACGTGTGACGAGGAGTGGACCGGGTGGGCCGGGGATGGAGAGTTTGTCTACGGTGACGTCCACCTTCGCGAAAGGAAGTCGGGGACGTCCACAGGGGACGTCAAAGGTCGGTCAGGGGTGTTGTGTCGTGACCCACTGTCGAGAGGAAACGCACCCCCGGAAACGAGCCCCCGGTTTGTCTCCTTCTTTCCGTCAACCACAGGTGTTCACGTTCAAGTCCGAGTCTCTAGAGAGACACCCGTCGTGGGGTACGACTCCCACACACACACGTCCACACATAAACACACGTTCACACACCCGAAGGTACTACCGTGTCACCATTTCTTAGACGGACGGTTACATCCTCTGTGTTCTCTGCACCCAAACTAGGGACCCAGTTCTTCCAGGGGACGTCCTCCTTTGCGGTTGAGTGACGTCATAAGGGTGGACCTTTTAAGGTACCTGTCTCCTCGGGTCGCCCGATATCAGGTCCCCCAGTGTTTCTTGGTCTGTGTTGACTCGCTGACTCGTACGTACGTGTGTGTACATACACACGTCCCCACACACACACATGCACACCCATACACACTCGATACGTCCAACATTAAAGGTTTTGATTTCACCTGAAAAAGGAAGAACCGTGTAAGAAAATCTACTTTTTTAAAATGTCTTCGTATTTTTACTTTAGTATAAATCGATGTCAAGGTCACCTAACGGAGACTTTTTTTTTCTTCTTTTTTAAGGGAAGGTACTTTAATCCCGAGAAGATTCTTTGAGGTTCTAGGTGTCGTCATATCTATGGTCGATTTCTGTTTGAGTCGGCTACCAGTTTACCGACCTTACCAGCCAGTGTCCCGAGTGACACTAGGTCTCGTACGACCAGTCCCCTTCAAAGGTGGGACCACGGGAGGAGTCTCGTTTGGAGATCGAGGAACGAGTCACAGAAAAGGGACCAAAGAGTCTCAGACACTCGAGGAGTTATCGTCTCCGGTAAAGAATAAGTAGAGTCGTAGGTCACGGGTCTGACCTACGGCATCCACGGAGTTTGAACAGACTCTCGTAGACTCTGTCCCAGGACCCAACCACCCTTGTGTCTACCAGGACTGAGTCACAAAACTGGAAGGACTCTAAGTCTGAGAAGAGTGAGACGAGGAAGTGTAGAGGTCACTGGAGGTTAGTCTCGGACTACGCTTCTCGACTTAGCAATCTTTTCTGGGACTAAGACCCTTTCTACTTCCCGTCCTCCTCTTCCCCTACCGTCTCCTACTCTACCAACCTACCGTAGTGGTTGAGTTACCTGTACTTAAACGTGTTTGAGGTCCTCTACCACTTCCTGTCCCTACGGACTACGCGACACCGGGTACCCAGTGTTTCTCAGTCTATGATAACTCACTGACTTGTCGTGGTTCCGGAGGGTCGGAGGAACCTCTGAGTCCGAGGTTCACCTGAACCCTCTCCCGGTATAAGCCTCGTTGGGGGTTGGGGGAAGACTCGACTTCGGAGGACCCTCGAGTCTACACCCCCACGTAGGCCCCCGGAACCACCACACCGGGACCACACTCGGGAGTGGGGATGGACCTTAGGGGTCCGTCCTCTACCCTGAAGAGTGAGTGAACGTCACTCCCGCCGTGAATTATGGACAGTCCAGAGGAGTGTTCCTTCTCCGCCGGTACACTCCCGAACCCAGATGGTCGAAGGTACTCTCACAACCGGTAACAAGAATTAATGACCATATTTACTGGTTAAGTAATGATCATACTTCTCACACTAGGAGGAACATCAACATGGTACTACCCCTTAGGTTCCATCATCATCACAAAACAAAAACCTTTTAAGTTTCTATGTCTAATAAAAAAAACAAAACCAGTGTGGAACACCGAACACCCTAGAATCAAGGGACGGGTTCCAACTTGGGTCCGGGAACCGTCACTTTCACACTACAGGATTGGTGACCTGACGGTCCCTTAAAGGTTCCTACAACAAGAAATCAACGATTCAGTACGGACTGAGACGCTGGGGTACCTGACGTCAGGTGGTCCGAGGAGACAGGTACCCTAAAGGGACCAGAATTGTGACCCTAAAGGGTCACAAGAATTCTTGTGACCTCACCCAACGGTACGGGAAGAGGTCCCCTAGAAGGACTGGGTCCCTAACTTGGATCCAGAGGACGTGACCGTCCGTTTAAAAGATGGTGACTCGGTGGTCCCTTCGAGGTAAGAGTTCCTATATCTAAGAATTACTTCTGTGTAGAAGTTTCTACGAGACCAGCGGAGGACTCTCCCACCGGTGACACCTGTGTTCCTAGACATGAGGAACGAATTGGGGGTCGAGAAGGGGGTCGAGAAGTAGAGCCGTCCTCTTAGTTCCAGTGTCGATTATAGACGTTCGGGTCCGAACGACTAGGATGGGACCTGTCCGACGACAACCGAGGACTTGGTACCGGCGACAACCTGAGTCTCGGGAAGGAATGTGACAACGGATAGGACTGACGGGAGAGGCGGATTCTGACGTAGAGGGGAAATCTGGGGGTCGGACACTGAGGTCCGTCCCCTTCCCGTCCACCGACCACCGAGACTATTGAAGGACCTCCGGGGTAAAGGACCCTCCGGAAAACATTTAGGGAGGGACGAAGGTCAAACCCAGTCACGGGGTAACGGGATTCTGTGCTTGGGAGAGGGGCGTTGTGTGGGGTGAGGGTCAGGAACTCTCGTCTCGGGGTGGGTCCGTGTCTCGTCTGCGAGTCGTTTGTGAGTCCGTTGTCTTGGTCTGGACACTCTATACGAAAACCGTTTGTGCCTCCGACGGGGCGTCTGCCGTCCACGGGACCGGGCTCCGAGAGGCGACGAGGACGGCCACAGACGACGCAGACGTGGTCTCCTCGGACCGAGACTGCCCTCCCGAAACACTAGATGGGAGGGTGACGTGTTTTCACCGGACCCCTTAGGGAGGAGCTAAAAGAGGAGGCGGAAGGGATAGAGAGATCCTCCTTCGTCACTGGGGTCTCCCAGAAGCTCCCGTAGAAACGGTGTCTCTTCGTCCGGTTCCGGGTCTCTCGTCCGTCTGCAGGTCCCAACAACCCACAATCACGTGAGACCCCCGGGGAGAAGTCTACGTCGACATCTTAAAGTCGTTTCCACCCCGATGTATCGTTCACACACACACACAATCAGTGAGTCAGCACAGGCTGAGGAAACGTTGGGGTACCTGACATCGAGTGGTCCGAGGAGACAGGTACCTTAAAAGACCTCACCCAACGGTAAAGGAAGAGGTCCTCTAGAAAGGTTGGGTTCCTAGTTTGAGTGACCCCGGGTTTTGGGGATGTATTTCCAAAATACCTTATGACCTCACCCAACGGTAAAGGAAGAGGTCCCCTAGAAGGGCTGGGTTCCTAGTTTGAGTGACCCCGGGTTTTGGGGATGTATTTCCAAACCCCACGACCTCCCTCGACCCCTCGACCCACCCGTCCCAGTCGCCACGGGGGACTTTCGAAGACCTTTGGACCCGTATATGGACTACCCGTCTTCGACTACTTTCCTTTCCAACCCACAATTGTGACACGGAATCGGACCCTAGGGGGTGCGAGACGGGGCGGAGGGAGTCACCAGGGACCGTCGTCAGAACCCAGTCGAGCCCGGTCGCACGCGGGGAGGGGTCGTGTCCGCGTACTGAGGTCCCGGGTCCTCAGACACACAGGCCCACTTGAGCCGGTCCGTCTCTCCCATGTCACCCATCACTGCCGACATTCCTATAGTCTGTTTTCAGGGGGTGGGGGCGGGGGTAAGGGGAAGTCCCCCCGTCTGGAAAGGGGACCGAGCCCAGGTCGGCAGTCGGCCGGCGTCGCTACCACCTACCTGGTTCCCCGGGAGGCACACTGTGGGCGGGGGAGTGGAAGTCGGAATTGTCCGTTTGACACGGTTCCGTCCCGGGGCCCGGAGGAAAAGGTGCCTTCGAGGTTCCTGTCCCTTGTAGGGACGGAGGGGGACACCGTCCCCGTCGGAGGAGACCGTTTTAGGCGTTCCTGCGGTGACCCCAGCTCGCCCTAAAAGACGGCGGAGGGCGGGACTGGTGGAGGGTGGTGGTCCTTCCGGGAGACAGAGGCGTACCCTCACCTCGGGCGCGCGGTGGGTCCCCTCCCGAACCTATTGACGTGGCGGGAGAGTCAAAGGGTGGACATAGACCGAGGAATTAATAGAGGGGAATTTTCCGCAGAACCCGAAGGGACCACCGAGTCAACCATCTCTTAGACGGACGTCGCGACCTCTGAGCCCAAGCTAGTGCCCAAGCCTTCTAGGGGACCCTCTTCCCTTACCGTTGGGTGAGGTTATAAGAACGGACCCTTTAGGGTGCCTGTCTCCTCGGACTGTCCGATATCAGGTACTCCGACACTCTCACCCTGTGCTGACTCACTGATCTGGTGGTGGTGGTGTTTTCCGCAGAATTGTGACTTTTCTCTTTATTGAAGTACTGGAATTACCACCACCTCAGTAAAGGGTACCAACGACTTCTTTTCCTGGAATTGAGTTCCCCCGGGACCACGCAAGGACGGTTCAAGCTACTGTGTTCAGAAATTACCAGGGTGAATGTCCCTAGTGTCCCAGGTAGGCGTAGGCCGACGACGGTGACGCAGACGTCCACGGGTCTCGACTGGATGTGGAACGTTATTGAACGACATTCATGGGGACTTGTGTCCATGCAGAACGATGTCGATGAGAATTAGGTGTCGTGGAACTGTATTGTGGAGAACTGTATAGATTCAGAACGCATTGACACAGAACTGCACTACGTGGAACTACAATGGGGTGAAGGCGCACGAATGTGGAATCGGGTCGACACACACGCACAATCAATGAGTCAGCACAGACTGAGAGGCGCTGTGGTACTTGAGATCGGGTGGTCCGAGGAGACAGGTACCCTAAAGGGACCATTCTTATGACCTCACCCGACGGTACGGGAGGAGGTCCCCTAGAAGGGGTGGGTCCTTGACTTGGACACAGAGGACGTGACCGTCTGCCCAAGGAATGGTGACTCGGTACTCCCTTTGGTAAGAATGACTTCACCTTTACTACGGTGTCTGGGTTCAAGACCCCGGTCGACACCGTAGAGCCCCGTCGACGGGCACTTCGTTCCGACCCACCCGACCCGGAACCTGGGGAGGGTGCCCAGCCCCCACACCCCAGAGTCATGTCGACGATGACTCTGGACACGACACCATCGGTCGGGGTCACCACTCCGGTGTTTTCTCTACTCGAGGTCGGCAATGTGACATCTTTGGTGAAAATAAACCTACACTGACGAGTCCTTTATGACTTGTAGGGTCTGTCTACTATCCGACCTTTCAGTGTCTACTTACCACTGAAAATTTCGATACCCCACTAATCTTCCACTCGGCAGTTCCGGACTTCGGCTAAAAGAGAGACCACTAGGGGGGCGGAAGGACTGGGAAAGAGGGGGTCCTCGTCTTTTTTCAGCTAGGTTTTGAAATTCGGGAGCTTGGCCGAGTCTGTTTCGTGAGGGTGTATTATTGAATAACGTAAAGTCTTACCGTCGTCCAGGTGCGTCGACCCCCGACTCGTGACTGAGAGGAGTCTCTGCCTCGGTCTGTCTGCGGACCTGGGGGTCGAGCCCCGTCTTGGCAGTCTGTCGTGTCGGAAGGAAACTTTTGCTAAGCCAATCCCTAGGTCGTGCACTCAAATACACAGAGACACGGAAAAGAAACTCTTACGGGACCTCGTGTTTACGGAAACCTGAAGGGCCGGGGGACCTTCGGGAAGTGACGTCCTCCGACCGACCTACCAGGTCCGGGGTGGGTCGACCTGGTGACACCCCTCCTCGGAGCACTTTCTCGTCCCTGGGACCCTACCCCAGGAACGGTCGGAGGAACTATAGGAGACACATTGGCCTCGGGTCTCCTCTTAGGACCGTGCATTACAGGAAGAACGAAGGAACTACCAGAAAAGACTCCCTGTTCCTCACCCCAGACCTCCGGACTGGGTCCGTAGGACGTCGGGACTTCAAGAGACTCGTCGGACTGAATGACTCTTAGTCTTTTTACCCAATGTCGGAAGGGACAGGTTGGGGAGGAGGGGAGGGACCAGAACCATATATTGTTAAAGCGCCAGCCAGGGAATAAAAGGGGTGTTTAGACGGGAGTCTAAAGGGAACCGAGGATTTTCACATCTCTTTTCTCCTTCCCCTGTACTTAACCTAAGTCCGTCGCACCCTCCCCCATCGCCCAAACATGGTGATGACGTTACTTCTCCGTCCTAGGGTCCTGTCCTCGTTCCAGACACCAAGAAGTCTTGACTTCTGCAACTGTCGTGGTAAAACTAAAATTCTTTTATTATTTCCAAGAGTAGTCAGTCGACGCCCCTTCGAGCAACGACCCCGTGTAGGGGTTTGCCCGTTCTACCACCATCTGGACCTTAAAAGGTGTATTCTACAATCGCAAGATCTTCTCACTCCCAGTAACAGTCTATTAGGGCACTCTGTTAATGAAAGGGGCCCGCTTTGTTTTGTTTTACTTTGTCGTTGTTTCAGGAGGGGGGTGGTCGGAAAAGTATAAGTAGTGTTACTTAGTTTTACAGGTTTGTAGACGGTCGCGCACTAAAGTAGCGAGTCAGACTTTTCTACCAGACACCTACGGCACTACAGTAGCAACCACTCGACAACCGGTAGGTCTACCGCTTCCAACTTTTGGTCAAAACCTTCGACTGTGAGGACCAAAACTTTCTCGTAGAAGGTGCAACGGACCGGGGGACGAAGAAGTCACCATTATCTATGACTTCCGTACGTCCTACATCTCGTCCCACCACTACTTCCGTTTCTTGACCTTCTCCCCCCTCAATGACGGAATCTCTACGACCGTTAGTGATGGGGGAGGGTTGGGGTGTGTCCGGGTACCGTCGGACCTACCGGGAACAAAACAGGGACGAAGTGGGCGACAGACGGACTCGGGACGGACCGGACTCCCGTCGTCGGTGCCCCGTCGGGGAGGTGGGCGGGACTTCGTGAGGTGGGGGAGCAGGGTGCCACCGACACGTCGTCGTGAGAGTGGACGTCTGGACCCGGGGAGATGGACGGCATTTCACCCGGGCAGAGGTACGGGCGGGACCCACGGGAGCGGAGAAAGACCCGTGAGTGGGGAAGGAGGTGGAAGTCGGTGTCAGACACGAGTTTACTCTCAAAGTGAGTGTCCAGGTCTTGAGCTAAGATGCGTGGTGGAGAATCTAGAAGTCTCCGAGTCTCCGGGGTGTTCGAGAGACCAGTTTGACTTGAGGACTCTAAGGGAGTGTTCGGGTCAACTAGGGTCCTAGGAGTAGAGCAGGTCGATGGGTTCGGGTTTTGGACACGAGGGGAGTTGGGGAGGGAGGGGCTACCGGTACAGGTTTCGGTAAGGGTTTCTATGGGTCGACGTGACAGATTGCTAGAGAGTCAGGTCGTCTCCTGAGGTAGAAGGGAAACGGGGTGGGACAGGTTAGTGTGAGACAAAGTAAGTAAGTAAGTTGTATAGAACATTCGTAGACGATACCCGAAGGAGCCACCGAGTCACCATTTCTTAGACGGACGTTGCGTCCTCTGCGTTCTCTTCGTCTTCTGCGTCCAAGCCCTTCCAGGGGACCTCCTCCCGTATCGTCGGGTGAGGTCATAGGAACGGACCTCTTAGGGTACCTGTCTCCTCGGACCGCCCGATCCCGGGTACCCCAGCGTTCTCAGCTTGTTCTGACTTCGGTGAATCGCACTCGTGCGTACGAAGTCCGTACTTAGACTACCACTTGTTTTTAAGTTTTTAAGGAGTACCTAGAGCGTAGAATCGCCGTGTACGTCTTTTCTCGGTTCTATTTGGTCCTCTCTTCATCCTCGATGACGAGACTCACCCCGACTCACCGCCGGAGTGGCTCTCCACTGTTCACTCTCTTCTTGTCCTCCTTCACTCCCTCGACCTTCGGCTCCGGGTCCACTCTCTCCAGGTCCCGGTCGTTCCTCCGACGCTGTCCCCGGAGACTCGTCCCGCTCGTCGTGGGGCGCACCACCCTCCGTCTCTCCACGACCCGACCCCCCGTTCCTCCGTCTGTCCGTCCTTTCCGCAGGACCTCGCAGTGGCGGAACCGGACCATAGAAAGATTGTTCCCGCCGTCGTGGGGTATAGTGTGGGGGCGGACGACGACGGGCTAGGGACCCCTTGGGCTGACTGTGTCGTGAAAAGACCGGTGTCTCTGACCTCGACTACCCCACCCTGGGTCGGACCCGGAATCTAGAAGGACTCTTCCTCATTCCTCCCAATCCTCGTGTACACCCGTGTGTCTGAGTGTGCCCTCCTTGGGTGGTGGACAGTACACTCGGTGAACGGTGAACTCCCGCGGTAGGGGGGGCTCTCTCCCTTCGTCGGTGTGAGTCCCGGACCGTTCCGACAGCCCGTCCGTCCGTCACTCGGGCTCCGGGTCTTCAGGGCGGGCCCGGTGTTGAGCAGACCTGGTGGAACGGAACCTAAGGTAGTCGGTCATACATTGGGGCACCTTTATCCCCCTGACTTTATCTTTCTGTGTCCTTGGACTCGGCACTACTCCTTAACTCCAGGTAAGGTGGTCTTTTTCCTCGGTGACTTCCTAAAAGAAAGTAAAAAATTTATTTAAAAATACACCTGGTAAAACTTTTTAGAAATCAATCAAACAATGTTATGACGAAGATAACAAATACAAGACCAAACCCCCGGTACTCCGTACTACCAGAATCGGGGGGCTGGTCCCTAACTTGGGTGCGGGGGACGGAACCTTCCACTGCAGAATTGGTGACCTAACGGTCCCTTCCGGATTCCTAAAAGTCATTCTCTACACGTAAAACCTTTGTATAAGACTCCCGTCGCATCAACCACACTCACTTCACAATCAGGGAGTCGGTACAGGTTGAGAAAGCTGGGGTACCTGACGGTCCGAGGAGACAGGACCTTAAGAGGTCCGTTCCTATGACCTCAACCATCTGTACGGGAAGAGGTCCCCTAGAAGGGATGGGTCCCTGACGTGGGGCCAGAGGGACGTAACTTCCGTCTAAGAAATGACAGACTCGGTGGTCCTCCTCTCTACTGTGGATGTGCACCCGAACCGTGGGACACTCGAACCCGTGTGGACTGACGGTCGCGTAGACACACGTGCGTGCGCGAGAGTGTGTGTGCGTGTGTGTGGGGAGGGAAGGGAGTCCTGAGGAAGTCAGACTCCTGCACCCCAGTAGACAAGGTCTCCTCTGTCTTAACTCGGGGACCGAAAGGGAGCGACCACGGCGGACGGCACGGGAACAGGTCGTGAGTGGCTCCGACGTCACAAATATATCATCAAGAAGTCCAGGACCCAGAGACTGTGCTACCACCGCACGTGAACATTGTGCCGCCGTGAGTACATGTCCTACGGGCACCAGGGCACTATGTCCGACAGGACCTTTCTGCGTCGCCCCCGTGTCGGTGACAGTGAGCCCGTACGTTCGCCATTGTGGAAGAGGAGACTGAGTCGGAGACCGGTCTCCCCCGGTTTCTCTGTTCGGACGAGGGCTTTGAGGGCGAAAAACGAAAGAGTCACAAGGATCACGTTAAAGATACAACACTCGTTATCACCTAATTTATTTACAGTCATAGTCATACTTGGTTCTAAATAACTCACGAAGAAGGGCCAGTTTTACATCCGATTTAGAAAAGGAGTAAATAGAGTACCTTGGAACACTTGATACTCCAACCAAGATAAATAGCAATTACGGTAAAACTCCTTTATCTTCAGGTTCCGATTTCAGTCACTGATCTCCGACTCGGTCCTAAACTTTGGTCCGGTGTCATTGTGGTTCGAACACGAGGCGTTGACAAGCACGCTACTTCCGGACGACAAACGATCCACAAAAGGATTGGCATGTGTGAACACAGTAAAGTAGAAGTTCGATTAAAGTATTCCGTCGATGATAATTGTACGGGTGAAATTTCTACTCTTCTGACTCCGAATCGATTGTGTACCGTCTCAGCCCGATTAGACTGAGATCTAAAGGTAGGTAGAAACTTGGAAACACGATTTGAGAGTCGTCACAAGAAATTGTAGTATTATGGTGTCATAAGACCTTCCTTATAGTATTATCCGTTTAACCGTAAAACGTTGGGGATTTCTTATAAGTAGTCTTCTACTTTCCCCTGTAACCTCTTTTCTCACTACCCCATTCCAACAGTGGGACTTTCTTCCTGGTGGTCAGTGGTACACACTACACTGAACCTCTGTGAATGCTTCGTAGGAACGGTCTTTCCAAATTGGGTAAAGTCAAATCGGAAATCTACGATTGAAGACCGAATGTCTTTTAAGTCCCTGATCTCCTCGTTTAGTGTGGTCCTTTTTCGTTTGTTTGGTTTTACACCCTGGAAGATGTCGTCACCAGGGGTCCGAAAAGCCGTGGTCCCTGGCCAAAACACCTTCTGTTAAAAAAAAGTTCTTGGCACCCACCTGCCAACCAAAGTCCTATTAAGTTCACGTAATATAAATGACACGTTAAATAGAGATAATAATAACGTAGTCGAGATGGAGTCTAGTAGTCTGTAATCTAGGACCTCCACCCCCTGGGGACCAGATGTCCTGTCGACTGGTGGGTCCAAAAAGTCGTTCAGTGACCGTCCCTCTTGGTACTATCACTCTCCCATTGTCTGTCCTTCCGGTCCCCAGAGGTTTGTCTCCTTTGTCCGACGTTCACAGTCTGTCAACTTCCGTTACCGTGGGGTGAGGTCATGAGAACGGACCTTTTAGGGTACCTGCCTCCTCGGACCATCCGACGTCAGGTACCCCAGCGATTCTCAGCCTGTGCTGACTCGCTGGAGTGAAAGTGAAAAGTGAAAGTACAGAACCTCTTCCTTTACCGTTGGGCGAGGTCACAAGAACGGACCTCTTAGGGTCCCTGTCTCCTCGGACCACCCGACGGCAGATACCCCAGCGTGTCTCAGCCTGTGTTGACTGAATCGTCGTCGTCATTCGCCGTCCTCCTTTGTCTGTTCACAATCTAAGAAGGGGGAAGAGATATGTTTAAATTTTTCTCCAAAGAGAATTTTAAGAAACGACGGTACTTCTGTGGTCCGAGGTGGACTTGAATTGAAAAGAGTTTGGACCTCGATTCGTTACACAAAAAGAGAACCTTTACAAACAGAATGCGACAATTACTCGATACATAAATAAATGGGATCTGAGACAGAAGTTCAGCCAAGACGGATTCTGAGTCTTGGGTGAACTGTTTGGTCTTACAAAATGAGTACGTTCACAAGAGAATTCGATACAATGACTCTGCCAAAAACGAACCCTTGGACGGAAAGAAGTTCTAAGTACAGTTAGTAAAATGCCGAACCCTGTTGAGTGGAACACGGTTACGAGGGAGTTTTACGTACAACACCCACTCCCCGGACCACGGTCAGAGACTCAAAACTCTGTAGAGGAAAGAGATTAATTGTCGAACGACTATCCATATATTGTATGGTGAATTTCCGATCGTCCCCCGTGAGAAAGACGGGGGAAGACTACAGATACAGTCTTCGCAAGAGATAGAGAAAATATGAAATTATTTCGAAATAATGTGTTTTCAAGACTCGCTAGTTCGGACCAGTGACCGGGGCCTAACTCAAGAAGAAGGGGCCTCCGGTTCTTAGGACCACAGAAAGCACCAAGCCGTTGGTGGATAACTTTTTGTCTAATTTCCATGAGTTCTTAGTGGTGATGGTTCACGTTCACCCGGACCACTCCTGGGACTAAGTTTGTCCGGCTGACGTTTTTGTATAAAGTCGATATTACCCTTTCTTTCACTTCAGCGAGTCGGCACAGGTTGAGAAACGTTGCGGCACCTGATATCGGATGGTCCGAGGAGGCAGGTACCCTAAAAGGGTCCGTTCTCATGACCTCACACAACGGCAAAGGAAGAGGTCCCTTAGAAGGGCTGGATCCCTAGGTGGGCCCCAGAGGTCGTAATATCCGTCTACAAAAATGGCAGACTCGGTGGTCCCATCACTGACACAATATTACCCCCTGTCAATATTAAAAGGTCTTGACACTGGACACGGAAACTACTATTACTCCTTAATGGTGACTGAAATTCATTCAAACTATTGCATTCTTTCGAACACATAAAAAACCTCCGTAAGACGTCGTTTCACACATACTTCCTGGAGCATCCCGGACCTGGGGTAGAATCCGGACAAGTACGACTAGTACGAGCCGGTGGAAAGGTCACCTAAGACTTGAGACACAAGTCACGGATACTTGTGTTGTCGTCTTCCTATTCTGGGGGAGGTCTGTCCCCTTGGAACTTCCAGCCTAGATCCGATGAGTAGCGGGTTCTCTTTCGTATGCGATTAGTGGGGAAGGAGGTCTGTATTTTAAAAGACATAGTTAGCCTCACATTGGAGCCCGAATAACTAACAACCGATTGACAAACTGACAAACTCGCGTACTCGTGTGTCGTGCACTTACTACCCGAATGACCCTAACATAAAAGGAACCAACTACATTCAGAGTTCCTTAAACCTCACCACCCACGTCTGTGCATGTGTACCCATATTTTCTGAAAGTGCTTACGACCAGCCCCAGGGACCGATTCTCCTCTGAGACGGAGCCCGCGCGGGCACATTATTGGACGTGAGGCGATAGACGTGACAGGAAGACTCACTCAAACAAAGGGCCTTGGGCACCGATGTTGTACGTCTTACCTTACTGCACCACAACCCCTAAATGAAGTTCTAAGAAATCCCCCTTTTTCGGTCCACTTCGTTTACACTATTTCAGAACTTTTACGACCTTAGACCCAATCCCAATGCACTCCTAGGTGTTATAGTTATGTTAGGAGGGATGAAGACAAAACTTAACAAGTTATCTCTTTATAAAGTTACCGATAGTCCTACCACACTACTGTACTTTTTATCAATTACCTACCGCATTATTATTTACTTTCTGAGATGCAGATTTTACTAACCAAGTCACTCTAAATATGTAAAATATACTTTAAACGGTCCTTATCCCTTCTTACTTAACACTATCCACCAACACCTATCTGGAACTCTAGCCCCAATAAGAAAAGGATGACATAAAGAAAGTTATGACGAGTTTAATAAAATGGTATTTAATTTTAATCTCCCCTTTGCGCAGTCCTACACGGACGATGCCCTCCTCGACCCGACACGCATATGTGGATATTTCCCTCCGGCGCCTCCCCTTACGTCTCGTCCTACCTAAGGCCGTCTCCTTACGAAAGTGAGGGTAGGTTATCAACAACAACAAATCATCGACTCAGCACAGATTGAGACGTTGAGGCACCTGACATGAGACGGTCCGAGGAGGCGGGTCCCCTAAAGGGTCCGTCCTCCGGACCTCGCCCGACGGTAGAGGGAGAGGTCCCCTGGAAGGGCTGGGCCCCTGGCTTGGGGAACCGAGGACGTAGGGGACGTAACCGCCCACCTGAGAAACGATGACTCTCACTGTCACTTCAGCGAGTCAGCACTACCTGAGAAACACTAGGACACCTGACATCGGGTGGTCCGAGGAGGCAGGTACCCTAAGAGGTCCGTTCTCATGACCTCACCCCACGGTAAAGGAAGAGGTCCCCTAGAAGGGTTGGGTCCCTGCCTTGGGTCCAGAGGACGTAACGTCCGTCTGCGAAATTGGAGACTCGGTGGTCCCTTCGGGGAAAATGATGACTTCGGGAGAGATTATTAACAACAAGTCGACGATCCAGTACAGAAGGAGGAACCTGACGTCGTACGGTCCGAGGAGACATGGAGTGATAGTGAACCTCAAACGCCTTTGAGTACAGGTAAACTTCCTCCTTTGTCTGTCTTGTCCGAGGTGGAACTTTCGTCCTGAGGTAGAACCCGACCTGACACCTGAAACTCGATATACGGGTCATAGATACCTTTGCTGTTCGGTTACCTCTTGGTCTACGGGGGCTTACTTCCTCGGAGACCTGAGTATGGATCTGAGAGACAGTGGATTTTCTCATATCATTAATAGAGACATTGTCTTGTTTCAGCATTTAGGGTAATACGAATACCCCATAGCGGTGTCCGGATAACTATTTTCAGGTGACAAATTGATAGATCCGAATACTGTGTACTTAGTACCCAATTGAAACTAGCATAGAGTGAAAATGAAACAGGTCTGATTAAAGTCCTTTAAACCCGTCCACCGAAACTCGTGCATGTGAATCCCATATATTCCAAAATGTTTTTGACCAGCTCCAGGAACCGATTCTCCTCTGAGACGGAACCCGAGCGACCACATTATTTGACTCAAGGTGATAGACGTGACAGGAAGACTCACTCAAACAAAGGGCCTTGCGCACCGATGTTGTGAAACTCAGCTACTACGGTAGGATGATAAAGTAGGAGACCACGGGGGAAGAGGAGGACTGGGGCCAAGAAAGGGTCGTAGTACAAGAATATCATTTGTGTAAGTCTACTTTACAGCTCTAAGGGATCCCCGAGTCGGGTCCTTCGCAGAGACCAAGGAAGAGGGTGGGCACAAACAGGAGTTGGTGAGGGTCCTGCAACCAGACCCTCCTCGAAGTCCGGGACCCAGAGAGAGGGACTAAGAATGGTCTTAAAAGGTCCTGAGCATAGAAAACATTTTAGGTTTGTGCATTCTGTTGTCCTCGTAGTCCCTCTACTCCTTTCTACACTCGCTCTGCATGTAGTGGGTAGGAACTTCGTCGCCCGAACGATGGACGCACCGACGGTGGTCCTAGGTCTGGGTCTGGGGTTTATAGACATTCTCTTTTCGTGCCTTCTTCCGCGCAATAACCGACCACGACTCACACTACGAGAAACGCATAAAGGGTGGAGACGGGAGGAGACCGAAACCGATTCGTGAGGAGTCCCCGGAGGGACCACCGAGTCCACCATTTCTTAGACGGACGTTAAACCCTCTAGGTCCAAGTTGGGGACCTAGTCCTTCTAGGGGACCTCTTCCCTTACCGATGGGTGAGGTCATAAGAACGGACCTCTTAGGGTACCTGTCTCCTCGACCACCCGGTGTCAGGTGCCCCAGTGATTCTCACCTTGTGCTGACTCACCGATTGTGAACGTGAAAGTAAAAACCAGAAGAGGTCAAACACGTTTCCACTATGTCACACGACTCCATACCTCTAGAAAAATAATTTATGCGAACATAAGTAAAATATAAGTTAGACTACTAGGGAAACAGAACCAGAACTGTCGGACTAAGACGTCAAACACCGAAGACAGTTCCAAGTAAGGACAAGTGGAAAAGGGAGGATATAAACAACTTCCAACTAACACTAGTACTGATATCCGAATCGAGTCAAGATTTACTAAGAGAATCTCTGAAAGACATATTTCCCGAGGTGAATGAAGACAGATCGAGCCTACTTTCTATGTGTTGAAAGTCCAGGAAGGACCCTGATCGTCGAGAGTAGAATGTTTATTTACTGTGTATCTGTGTCTACACCCGAAGGGTCCACCGAGTCTACCATTTCTTAGACGGGCAGTACGTTCTTTGGACCCAAACTAGAGACCTAGTCCTTCTAAGGGATCTTTTCCCTTATTGACTGTTGAGGTCGTAAGAACGGACCCTTTAGAGTACCTGTCTCCTCGGACCGTCCGATGTCAGGCACCCGACGTTTTCTCACCCCGAACTGACTCGCTGGTTGCGAGAGTGAAAGTCTGTATTTGTTCAGTGGGGTAGGGAGTGCCCCAGGGTGACGGCAACAGGACCTCCGTCTTCGTGAAAACTTAAATACCTCTTAAGAGTCCGAGAAGGTTTCGCTTTCCGTTGTCCTCCTCTGCGGTCTCCTCTGGTCCCTCACCCGGTGTCCCGTCTCGAAGAGTCGGAGCACGTCGCAACCCTTGTAGGGGCCTTCGGACCGACGGAGACTGTCGTGTGACGGGGTCCGGAGTCTTTGTTAGAGGTCCACTTGACACCTTCAGGATCCGACCTGGGCCCTGACGGGTGCGCGCTCGACCCCGACGGAGCAAGGCTCGTCCCTCTCGTCTCCTCGTTCTCGACGACAGGAGGACTCGGCCCGAGGACACACAACTAATGTCACTGGTCCACCGACTACGACTCCCTCCACGGTCTCGTACCGAACCCCCGTGGACGGTCCGTGGAAGGGGTGGTTCGGAACTCTTTACGGACTTCTACGACCGGGTGACGGTCATGGGTTTGTTACGACCGACAATCGCCGCTACCGTAAGTCCTGAATCACTGACACCTTGGATATTTTAAGATGTGAGTGTCCTCTGGAGACTCCCGTCTCTTACCAGACACGGTAAGTGGCTACATAAGGACCACAGGTCGGGTCCCGGACCTCTTTTCGTCCGTCCCTCCCACAGTTTCTCGTAAGGAACCTTACTGAGTCACTATTTGGGTTCCCGAAGGGACGACCATTTCTCACGCGGACTCCGTCCTCCGGGTCCAAGTCAGGGGCCCACCCTTCTGGGGGGCCTCTTCCTCTACCTTCGGGTGAGGTCATAAGAGCGGACCTCTTAAAGTGTCTGTGCCTTCGGATCACCTGATGTCAGGTACCCCAACGTTTCTCAGCCTGTGTTGAATCGTTGACTTGGGGGTACTACTACTTGGGTGGTCGGGATGGAGAGCAAGTGCTCCCCGAAATCTCGAATATTTCACGTAAGTGTCTCCCCGTAAGTGGGGACCACCAGGTCACCAATCTTTAGATTGACGTATAAGTCCCCTGTACCCGAGGCAGGGACCAGGTCCTTCTGGGGTGGGTGTGCAGACTCATGGTGCTGATGACTCGGGGTAGAAATCTCGAGCGTGAGGCGTTGTTCACATCGGGGGGTAAACAACTTTGATCTCCTTCGGGAGTGTGTCGTTACTTCTGGGTCGTGGTTTTTTTTAATTAGATACTTATTTTACGTAAGTGAGTCTACTGGAGTAAAGTAGACATGTCCTTAAGTTTGAGGGTCCCCGAAGGATGTCTCTCGACGGTGAACTATGGACGACGGAGAATGACGGTCGAAGGGACGAAGTCGGGATGGCCGGGTAGTCACGACCGCTTCCCAGAGGGGTGGGGCCGAGGACGGGAGTCTCCGGCGGAACCCGTCTGTGATGGTGTGCTGTGGTAGATACACAGGCGTGAAGTAAGAGCGTCGCACACTCTGCGACGGGAGAACCCTCGTAGACCTCTTCCTTTACCTTCCTCCCTGACTCCAGACTCTGACGCACCCTATATCTCGCCCCGTGCCCATCCCGAGAGGAGGAGTGGTCTAAGGTACGGGGTTCCCCCGGGGACTCGTAAACCCTCTTAGATGAGTTTAACGGGGAAGAAGAAAAAAAAAATTAAAATAAATAAAAAAATATTAAAATTTTAGAAATTAAGAATGTACGCAAGGGTTTGTACTTTGGGGGAGGGTGGAGGGAGGGGTATTGTAGAGAGACCCAGTAGGGGTACGTGGTCGGGGTTCGTACGACATAGGACGCAGTCTGTATCTGACCGCTAAGTTAAGAATATACTATCATATGTACAATCTTACGGTAAGAGGGTTTAGTAGGGTACGGGGAAGAAGAACCGTATTTCCAACGTGTTAGTCGAAATGCGTTTCCTTACAATAAATGAAAAATAAAGGTGTGGGAGATAGAAGACTTGTAATCTTCCCTTGGTTCCGGTTCCGGTTTGAGGTCCACTTAAATTTTGGTCACCTCAAACGATAGGACAAAGACAGAGTTCGTCGGAGCCAACCTGAGTAATGTCCCTTTTGTTAAAACTTATAAACAGAACTGAAAAAAAAGATTTAAGTATAAATCGAAAGGTTTAAACGAACCGTTGGATTTAGTAAGAGAGGAAAATTGGGAGTAAAAAACAATAGAGTTCTCAACCTCTATAAAAATCTACAACCCCCGACCGGAAGTTGCACCTTCTTCTAACATAATTTCCGTCTATAAAGTTCGTTCACATAAAGTCCATGCTAAAACCGTCAGACAAAGAATTCTCGTTTGTGTCTAATGAGTGGACACACAAAAGATTTCCAACTTGACTTTGACCTTCCCTAGTGAATTCCCTCCATCTCGAATTGTCATTCAAATAAATAGTGAGTAAGAAGAGATTTTGTACCTCTTATCCGGGGAGTGTAAATCTCTCGACCAATATCTCGATCTCCTACTCGTGACCCCATTGTCGCGGGTCTACGTCAGTCCTCGTTATCAGTTAAGGTCTAGCCCCGACCCCTTCGACTATATAGCAGTCTCGTCTGTCGTTTTACAAAAATTTCCGAGAACCCCAATCCAGTCTTCCTAAGTCTTCCGACGACGACCGATTTCCACCCCATTAAACTGGAAGTTTATTTATATTATTGATGACACCTAACGCGGATCAGCGAGTCAACACAGGCTGAGAAACACTGGAGTATCTGACATCGGGCGGTCCGAGGAGACAGGTGCCCTAAGGGGTCCGTTCTTATGAACTCACCCAACGGTAAAGGAAGAGGTCCCCTAGAAGGACTGGGTCCCTAGCTTGGGTACAGAGAACGTAACCGTCCTCCCAAGAAATGGTGACGTGGTGGTCACCTAACCTGACATAGTTGGTTCGACTTTAGGTACTCAACTTTTACTACGAAAAATTTTCGGGATGAAACCAGTAAAAACCTCCTACGAATAATAAAACCTTCCGTCGGTACAAGTGGTGATATGGCGGTTATTAATAATGAAACTTTTTACGAATTATTTCTTTTCTTAATACGGTTTTGGCACCGTATTCCCATTCCACGAAAATTTTATACATTTAAGGACTCGGAATTGGGAGTGGTGTGGGACTCAGGACGATGAGGACCCTGGAAGGACCCTGAGACTCCTTCGGGGTTCCAGGCCTGCAACGGGGTCTCTACCACTCCCTCCGACGTAACAATTTTTAAAGGGTCCACTTCGTCACTTCTGACTCTTCGGGGTCCCGGGTAGGACAACGCAGGTCCGAGAAGGTGAGGTCGAGTACGTCTTCGTCATGACTACGAAGGTCCAAGTTTAGGATCGAGACGATTTCCCCGTCTAATAAATTGGGTAAAGACGTAGGTACACGACCAAGTAGTTTGTCTCCTCCACCCCTCCTGAGGAGAAAGGACCAAGGACACTCGTAATCTACTCAGAGAGTACGTGTCCCACTCACAACTCGTTGGTAACAACCGACACAATAACCGATATTCCTGTACCCTCCCTTAGAAGGGGCTCTTTCTGGGTCCTCTCCCTTTCAGGTTCCGGTCAGAAGGACTCCCTATCCTCCAAGTGAAGACCTTCTCGACCCTGTGGTTAGCCACTCCTCTACTCTATCGTTACTCCCCCGTGTCTGGGAAGATTCCTCAACTACTTTCGAAACCAGTTGATCTTTTTACATGGACACATGTGCGCACTAAGATAGATGTCTACACCCCTGAGTGTCAGGGAGGTTCGGGTGGACGTCGGGGGTCCAACTTCAGGCAATGGTAAAGGTCCTATCTATTACCACGGTAGTCGGTCAGATGATAAAGCTACTACAACTAGTTCTATAATTTACGTATATGAGAAGCTGGGTCATTAAAGTGAAACCCTCAGACAGGATGTCTGTCGTGTGTACGTGCTTTGCCACTTCCGTGTTACAACAAACAACTTCGGACGACCACTGTCTTTCTATTTCTTCGTAGGGTTTACAAAGCAGGCCACACTCGCCCCCAGCACTCTCGTTAATACAGTATGTCTCCTTTTGAACCGTCGGAAGTTTCTCTTACTTTTTGAGACACATAGTCTTGTCTCGGATCTTGACATGTTCCGTCTCTCGTCACACGGGTCATACGACCCTGAACGTATCTTCTTCTCTTACCTATTCGCATACATACCTATATACCCGTAACCAAACTTATAAAGACCTTACTCTGGGTTATTTGGTTAGTACGGGACTGGAGGACCCTCCTCTTAAAGAACCGAGTCTCTGTTCTAGAAAATTTCCTTAGGTTTAGTGGTTGTATGTGTAACTTTTTCTTTCTTCTTTCTGTGACCCGACCTACTACCCCCGAGCGAAGTTTTCAGCTTTCTAAAACGACGTTTTACTTACCTGGATCTCTGACCGTTTGACTCACTCCATTCAGTCTCTCTCTTTGTGCTTATAGTATACTATGGTGAATATACGCCTGAGAATCTTTTACCATGTTTACGTAAGTGTTTTGTTTTTATCTCAGTGTCTACATCTTTTCTTTGAATACCAATGGTTCCCTCTGCCCCCTCTCCCTCTTTACTTAGCCCTCCAACTCCAACTGCGTATGCATGATGGTATATACCTGTCGATCGGACCTTCCGATGTCAGGTGTCCCAGCGTTTCTCGGTCTGTGCTGGCTCGCTGACTCATGTCCCTCGAGCCGAGCTGTGGCACATTACTGGATATACCTTTTATTAGACTTGTCTCACCTATATGCGACACATATTGACTCCGTGGACCGACGTGTGGACTTTGATTCCGTTGTGACTTTTAGTCGATATGAAGCTGCCCCTGAAAACTTTTCTAAGACTTACCCTCACTGTTCTTCTCTTGACGGAAAGGAAACCCCTCTCTCCCAGACAGGATTCTCCTGTCTCGTCCCCCCATCGGTACCCCGGAGGCTCCCCGACCCCGTCCCCGACCCACGTGAGGGCCCCGACCCTTGAAGTGAGCCTAGCGGGCCTAGCGGGCACTACTGTCGACGGGAGCGCTACTGGGACGCACTTCTCCCTCGCCGACAAGAAAACCGGTCCGAGTCCCGACCCGAGGACCGGTGAGGGGCCTCCGCACCAGGGCCACCCCGGTCGGTACCCCAACCCTTGGCCTCCTCTACGACCGGTATGCTATGAGACCGACTATGGTCTCCGTCCAAAAAGACGTATCGACCCGCAATAAAGTCGGACCGACCAGGTGAGTGGTGGCTGGGACTTAAGGAAAGGAATGGTGAACCGAATGAGAAGTCCTTTCCAACCACCGGGGAGGAGGGGAAGTGACCCTGAGTCCACTTGTGTTCGACGTCCTTTTTCTGAGCACCCTGAAGGGACCACCAGGTCAACAATTCTTAGGTGGAACGTTACGTCCCCTGCTCCCAAGTCAGGGACCGGTCCGTTGATTCTAGGGTGTACGGCACCTCGCTGATCCGGGTGGGTGCCGTCGACGACTTTGGCGTGTGAGACCTCCTGGCGTCGATGACTTGGACACACGACGTTGCTCTGGGTTACTCCGGTCTAGTTCTTTGTTTCCAAGTTTTTCGCTTTTGCTCTTCCGGTCTGAGCTCTGTCCCTCCGGGCCCTCCAGTCTCCCGGTTCTCTTGACCCCCGAGGACGAGGGAGACTGTCGGGCCCTTCTTACTCGACTTCCTTCTTGTTCCAGACCGAACAGGTGCTACCCTTGGTCCTGGTAAAATCCCGGGGAAGGCTACGACTCTACAAAGTTCTACTTCCTTTGATAACAGAGTGTGTAAGGTCATCGGCGCCGGGTGTGACACGCTCAGGTTCGGGGAACCCGTAACAAATGGAAGGGTTTAACACTATTTTATGTGACTTGTTTCGCACGGTAAAATTGACGAAAATTTACATGTTAAGTCTCCGAAGAGATCCCCGAGTGTGACGTTTCTTAGACGGACGTCACACCCTCTGGACCCAAGCTAGGGACCTAGACCTTCCAGGGGACTTCTTCCCTTACCGATGGGTGAGGTCATAAGAACGGACCTCTTAAGGAACCTGTCTCCTGGGACCGCCCGATGTCGGGTACACCAGCGTTTCTCAACCTGTGCTGACTCGCTGATTGTGAATGGAATGAGTCACCATAATTCTCGTAGGTGTTCCAACACATGGTAGAGGTGGTAGGTAGGTAGAGGTCCTGTGAAAAGTAGACCGTTTTGACTTTGAGACAGGGTAAGTTGTGATTGAATGATATGGGGGAGGAGGTCGGGAACTGTTGGTGGTAAGGAGACAGGGATTTTCAAACTGATGAGATGGAACATACTTACCTTAGTATCTCATAAACAAGGAAACAAAGATCGAATAACGTGAGTCTTATGAAAGGAAGGAAAATTTTCGACTTATTATAAGGTAATACCCCCGACGAGTCTACCGAGTCACCATTTTTTCATATATATATAGACGGACGGCTGCGTCCTTTGTGTCCTCTGAGCCCAAGGTAGGGACCCAGCCCTTCTAAGGGACCTCTTCCTTTACCGTTGGGTGAAGTGATAAAAACGGACGTTTTAAGGTACCTGTCTTCTCGGACCATCCGATGTCAGGTATCCCAGTGCTTCTCAGTCTGTCTTGAGTCACTGACTCGAACCGTCGTAAGGTAATATACTTATATGGTGTATAGATAAAATAAAATAAACGTTTTATACATAAATGAATGAATAAAAACCGACACGGTCCGGAATCAAAACCGTAAGTCCGAGACCTCACATCCGAGTCAACAAGGTGCCATACACCCTCGAATCAAGGGGTTGGCCCCTACCTTGGTGACCTGGTGGTCCCTCCAGGGGAGTACAGATAAAATAAATGAGTAGGAAACCACCTGTGTACCCGACGAAGGCGGAAAGTCGATGACCCCCATCACGACGACACTTGTACTTACCTGTTGACATACAAACTACGTGTAGGAAATCTTCCCTTTTTATTCTGCTCGGGGTACGTCCTCGACGACAAACCTCGGGTAGACCTCCAAGACCATGTTTTGCGGGTCTCTCAGTGTCGGGGAAGTTTGTCTCGTGGGGCAAGCACAGTGACTCCGGTCGGGCCCGTAGGGAGCCCTGAAGCCATGGCGGGTGAGTCTTACGAGTTGGGGTCCCATTAAATTACCAAATTTACCGTGTTGTCCTTAATCTAGACACAGAATAAAAGACTAACACGCCGTACACCTCAGAATCAAGGATCTGGTCCCTAGTTTGGGCACAGGTGAAATTACCTTCGCACCTCAAAATTGGTGACCGGGTGGTCCCTTCAGGGATCTAGACAATTAGCAAAAGAGTTAGGATTCTAAAATTCGGCTAACATTTTAATTCCAATTACAATAGTCGTCTCCTTAAGAAATAATACAATACGAGGAAAGCCCCGGCTCACGACCACCGTTTGACACCCCTTGTACGTAAAACATAAGTTAAAAAAAAACCATAAAAAGGCAAAACGAGGCACCGAATTACTATGTCAACTAAGAACAACAAGCTCCATCAAGACAGTTCAACAGGACTTGTGACCTCACAAATCCACACTTAGCACTTAGTAGCGAGGAACCCTTTATGTCTGATGTAAGGATGTTTGAACACCAGTTTTGTAGTAGTAGTTGACTAGTTGTTTATTGAAACAAAATACATAGAAAGACAAATTTCTGTGTAATAAGTCATATCCATTGTACATTACAATTAGGTAATTATAGTTCGGCAGTGGTTGTCGAGATATTGATATACGAATGGATTGTGACTGAAAGTTCCATTCCGTTCAGTGACGGAACGGTTTGAATCCTTGTGATCTGTATTGAGGTCGCCACATGAACCTGATAAAACTTATGATTTTAGTGGTTGTGTTTCGGTTCGGGGGTTTAATCGTTCTGCCCCGTGATTTGTCTGAACCCTTTCCCGGGACAACTGTGATTCGCGACATTCTTCCGTTCCCAAAGGGTGACCGAGTCACCCATTTCTTATGTGGACACCATGTCCCCTACATCCTCGATGCCCAAGCTAAGGACCCAAACCTTCGGAACGACCTCCTCCTTTACTGTTGGGTGAGGTCGTAAGAACGGACGTTTTAGGGTGCCTGTCTCCTCGGACCGTCCGAGATCAGGTTTTCCAGTTTTTCTCGACCCGTACTGACTTGTTGATTCGCACGCAAATTCTGCCATCCCTAACTGGAGTCCAACTTTACACGTACAGAGTCTGAACACTGAGCTTCAAAACAGACGTGACGGAGGTTACCGTGTGCAGGAGCTTAGACGCACTGTTGTGGAGTTGGTACCTAACACCCGAATGTTTATTGCAAATCACTCGTTCCCTTGAACCTTTGCGTCTTTGGGCACTCATCACTCCGGGCGGACATGAAAGTTACCGCGATAATGTAAGGTAGTGCAACTATTGTGAAGTAAATCAGTTACTCCGGGGTCCCGTTTCTCTACACCTAAAAGGGACAATACCTACTACGGTGTCGTCCGTTGTAACGTCTCTCTCAACAGAAAAAAGGTAAGGAAGGTGCCCCGAAGGGACCACCGAGTCATCACTTCTTAGACGGACGGCTCCGTCCTCTACGCCCAAACTAGGGACTAGGACCTTCTAGGGTGTCCGACGTCGTCGATTCGGGCACGTGGTGATGACTCGGGCGCGAGGTCTCGGGCCCTCGGCGTGGACGACTCGAGTGCACGACACTGGCGGCGTCGGGCGGGCGGGACTTCGGGTGCGAGGTGTCGGTTTCTTCGGGGACGTTTCTCGTCGGGCTCGTGGCATTACTCTCCCATCGGGACGAACGACGTTGATCTCTTTTCGGCCTTCTCTCTGTTCTGTTTACTCGTTCAGGAGGGATACGTTATTTGACGGGTCGACCCGCATGACCACCCGTCACCCCACCCCACCCCATCCTCTACATCGTCCACTGAAAGGTCGTAGGGAATCCGAGTTATATACAGAACCGACCCTATGTATGCACTGGTGGGACCTGTTGCTCTGCGTTCCGAAGACCCAGGACCCTTCCCAAAGAAGGACGGAGCCCCTACTCTGTCAAGACGGGAACGAGACCGGTACCGAACAGACCCAAATCCGACCTCGATACTACTCCTTCTCCTCTCTACCCTTCTCCGACCCAACCTACTGTGTTGACACGACGGTTTCTTGGTCGGGTCCGTCTCGGGCGGTCGAGGAGGCCCGAATGCCCCTACACTCCAGAAGGTGAAGGGAAGGCAAGGTCGGCAAAACGTCGGGAGCAGTGTCGTGACGATTCCTGGACCCTATTCTCAGACGAGTGTACTGGATACGGGAAGTGGTGGAGAATCTTGGGGGGGTAAACCGAAGGGCCTTAGGGATCCGGTTTGAGCCGGTTGTGGGTCGTCAGAGGGCTCGGACACGTCACGGGGGTCGTGGGTCGGAAGGTTTGCCGCCGATTCTAGACAATCACCGACTACTTTAGGTGGACGAGTGATGGTCGTAATTTTCCAATTCATCCCTGAAGGGAGTGGTCTCCGTCCCCCGAGTCTAAGCTAAGGACCAGTCCTTCCATTTCTAGGACGTATGGTGCTACTTCTGTCTTCTGGGGTGTACGGTGTTGGTTCTGGACCTCGTCGGTTTATTTATATATATAAAAATTTTCAATTTATCTGATCGTCGTTGTACTTACCCGGATCTCTGCCAGTGTGATTCACTTCTCGTAGTCTGTCTCTGTTTACAGGAGACCATAGTGCATGTGCATCTTAGAGTATTTCTACGTTTACTCAGATAATGTTTTGTCTTTGTCTGAGGGTCTGTATCCTTCGTTTGCGTACCGACGGTTTCCTCTTTCCCCAACCCTCCCTATGTGGACCCCAAACCCTATTTGTCTATGTGTCGTGATACATACTTTGCCTATTTGTTGTTCCTGGATGACATATCGCGTCCCTTTTTGATATACGTCCCAGAGCTCTTTTGGATACTACCTCCCCCCGAAGGGACCGCCAGATCACCGATGACAAGTGGAACGTTATGTCCCCTGTACCTCAGTTAGGGGACAGGTCCTTCTAGGGTGTACGGAACTCGTCGATCCGGTCACGAGGGTCGATGACTTCGGGAGAGCGACTCTCGAACACGGGATGTTGTTCCCCTCGGTGCCGAGCGACGTTGATCTCTTTCGGGTGGTCTCGTGGCCTGTGGGGCGAGTCGGCCTTTGTCTACTTTTGAGATAGATTTTTTTTTTACTACCCTTTCTTAGACTTTCTTATATACACTTAGTGAAACGGGATATAGACTCCGATTGTGTTGTATCATTTAGTTGAAATGAAGTTATTTTTCATCAAACAAAACTTTGTTTGTCCATTCATCCGATCACTTCTTTTATGTCGCCTTTCCCGTTATGACAAAGGACTTAGAAAACAAAATTAATCAGTGTGTGTTCTGTGTGTGTGTGTGTGTGTGTGTGTGTGTGTGTTTCAACGGTGCCTTTGTGTAAAAAAAAGCACGTAGTGCCGGTCCTCACCTGGGGATCAAGGTCAGACGGAGAAAGACAGGTTCTCGGAGTCAGGTCCGACCACGCCCGGGGGACGGGGGGTCTTGGGGGGCACGGGAGGGACCGCAGTTGAGCGTCGACCTACCGTCGTCCTCGGAGTCGGGACCAGGACCCCCTAGTGCGACTCCAGACACCCCTCGCACTCGGAGACTCTCCTTCGCTCTTCCCTGCTCCCCGACACTCTGTGAGCCTCCTCAAGGACCTTACAGGAGACAGGCGTGACTACCTTGAACCGTATTTCCGTGGTCCCGGAGGTGTCGACCTCCCATCCCCGGGTCGGAGGAAGTCCGGGAGGGTCCCCACCCCCGCCCGTGGGGACTTCAGGAGTGGATCGACGCCGGGAGGGACACCCGTCGCGTCCTTGGGGTCGCGGGTACACCCGAGACTAAGGGTGGTAGAGACGTCGGACACTTCGAGAAACCCGACCGTACAGTGGAGGAAACTACCCCCTCCTTCGGCCAGGACTCTCTAGTTCGCTGAAGGGTGTTCATGGGTACTCGTCCCCCGTACACCGTCCGGACCCGACGTTAGGCCCTGAGGGTTTGGTGGCCGAAATACACCTTCGAGATCCACGGTATTAAGTTAGGTCCTAGGAAGGTTTCTGGTCAGTGACGTATGACTGAGAACGTCACTCTTAAAAGAGAGACACCGAAATTCCCATTGTCCTTTCACGGACGGGTCCGGGGAACTTGAGGGTGTTCCTGGGGACAGAATAGGCCAGGTGAGGTCTTTGTTACCACGCCCGGTTTCGAGGCAGGTGGGCGGGGGACGTCTTGTTCGGTATAATCCTCGAGGACCATGGGAGTTCCCGAGAGTCCGGACCCGACCGGGACGCGGTCCCTTTAGCCACGGACGGGACCCCACACTCGGGCCCTCCCCGTCCTACGGCCGCCCTCCCCGACCACTCAGTCACCGGTCCGGAGGAGACGAAAGGAGGGGAGGGAGGTAGCGAAGGAGGGGATCCTGGCGTGGGTGGGTAAGTCTCGGGGGGTGGGGTGAAGGGTGACCGGGTTGAAGAGCAACTGAGTTGTCGTGTCTAAATGTTACATTGTACTTGATCCTATTATTTTTGTAAGAATAAGGAGGTTTCAGATTTCCCGAAAAGGAAGGTCAGAGTTTTTTTTGGGGTTTTTTGGATTCGTAAAACCCCTTGTGTAAGAGGGGGTGCAAAAATTTTTTCGAACACATGGAATCTTTTCAATCTTTCATGCCCTTTCCACATTTCTTCGTCTTATTTACACATGACGAGGGGTGCCGCCGGAGTATCTGTCTGAACGGGCAAGGGGCCGGGGTGGTGGAGAGAAGAACCGAGGTGAGACGAATAATTGGAACACTGGGAAGGTGACAGGGGTCCTTCAGGGGGTTGCTCGGGGACCCGAGTCTCCTCCAGGGGTGGAGGAGGGAGGGGGTCCTTGGCGTCTGTAGAACACTGGTCACCGGCACAAGGACGGGACAGCCCGTGCCTCCTGGGTGCCTACAGTGGTAAGCGAGGTCAGGGGCCCCTGAGGACGGGTCGAACGAAGAACGGACGATCAGATTCTGGTCTAGGAACTTTTGTCCGCGACCCGGCTACAGCGGAGGAGGTCCTCCGACGAGAACAAGTGCGGGGGGATCCAGGACCTCCCTCCTGAGACGGGACACCAGAAGTTCAGGGACCACACCCCGTCCCTCGGACCGTGCTGTGTGTCCACGGGTCGTACACGGCAACTAGCGGAACTCGTCCTCCGTCCTCCATCGGACGACCTGAGAGGCGAGTGGCCGTCGAGTCCGAGCGGAAACACCCGGACTACGGGTGGGTCGACCGACGGGGACTGCGGAGACCGGGACTGTGCCTTACCGTAGAGACGGTCCAACGACAACAAATCAGGGATTCAGCACAGACTGAGAACGTTAGGGTACCTGACATCGGGTGGTCCGAGGAGACAGTCACCCGAAAGGGTCCGTTCTTATAACCTCACCCAACGGTAAAGGAAGAGGTCCCCTAGAAGGACTGGGTTCCCACCTTGGACTCAGAGGACGGGCAAAGACGGTCCTCGGCCCTGGTTTACCCTTGTTTGTGGGTAGACGAAATAGGAGTGGGGATGGGAGTGTGTGTCCTTCCTGATCGGTTCTTGTACGACAGGTTCTCCTGTCACAAGTCCCTTAAGGAACCACCAGGTCACTGATTCTGAGACTCGAAGGTTACATCCCGTGGACCAAACGAGGGGTCAGTCCTTTGATCTACGTTGTACGACGTTGATTCTGGGTCACGTCGGTTTATTTAAATTTTTTTCTCTCTCCCCTCCTACAAGTTTATTTGTGTAGTGAAGAGGGTGGGTCGTGGTACACCCGTCTCTCTCTCTCAGTCTACCCGTTCATCCTCGTCCCTTAGGGAGGTTCCCTTCCCCGACCCCCTCCCCCACACACCCTACAGAAACTTTATCTAGTCTCCTGAGGCCTCGGGGTGTGGACACAATAGACCGGGGGGACCCACCCTCAGGTACCTCTGGGGTGGGACCCGACGTGAGACCCAGGTCGGACGCCGTCCTCACTACCTCGACCCGTGGGCTCCTCGGCACCCGGACACCCGACGACGTCATCTCGACCGGCCCTGTCTCTTGTAGACTGATCCATCGTCGGCGACTCCCCGCCCCACCGAGTGCCATCTCCTCCTTCGTCCCTTTCCGACCACTCTCGTCAGCTCCGGCCCTTGGGCGCCCCCCGAGGAGGTAGGGCGGGGTGAGACCAGATGAGGGACGGGGACGGTCAGGTCTGTTGTGAGATCTTTGGAGGGGAGCGGGGCCCCGTTCAGGAGGTCCTTCTCGTGGGGACCATCCCGCGACCGACGTCCACCCCGGACGAATAGCGGCTCTGAAGAATAGACCCCGAGGCGCCAGGTCCCGTGGGTCCACGAAGGAAGTCCCGTGGACGACGCTCTCCTTAAGAGACCCCTGACCGGAAGGTCGTCGTCCGAACCGCCGGACAGAACAGGCTTGACTCTCTCCGGTGGTCGAGTCCCTTCCAACGTACACCAAGTCGGCTTAAGGACCTCCTTCTTGTTCCGGACTTCCTCCCCTCATACGCCTTGACTGCTACCCGACAATCAAGGCTCCCAGGGAGTCGAGTTTGGACAGGACGACACCAGGCGAGACGGTTCGCCCGACCTGAGACGGTCGGTGTCGAGGGTCGAGGGAGGTTTCGACCTAAGAAAAAGTCAAAAAATTTTTATAAATAAATAAATAAATGGACGTGGTCCAGTATCGATCCCCGAAGGGTACACCGTGTCCCCATCTCTTAGACGGCCAGTTACGTCTACTTTCTCTCCGACCGAGCTAGGGACCCAGTCCTTCTAGGGGACCTCATCCTTCACCGTTGGACGTGGTCACGACAACGGGCCCTTTAGGGTGTCTGTCTCCTCGGACCGTTGAATGTCAGGTACCCCGTGCTTCTCGGCCAGTGCTGACTCGTACGTGCGTGTGTTAAACGGAGCCAGGAATCAACGCCGTAACCCCTAGATTGAGGGACTGGCCCCTACCTTGGACCCGGGGACGTGACCCTCGCACCTCAGTCGGGGACTGGTGGTCCGTTCAGACCTTGGACCTAAGAACGCTCCAAGGCCGTGACCCTCCTGAGCTCCCCCAAGGACAGTAGTAGTGAGGAACCCCAAAAGAGGTTGGAAGTCCAGGGACACGGAGACGAGACCCCTCTGGTGACCGGAGTCGTGTCGGGGAGGGGTGTTCCGGGCGTCGGGCGACCCGCCCCGGGGGGAGTGCCCTGAGGACCACGCACCGTCAGCGAAGCACATGAGGAGTCGGAGACCCCGAAGTCGAAGAAGAGAGACGGGAAAGTCGGAACCGTCGTCACCACGTTTGTTAGGGGACGCGGCGTCGGATAGACACCCGTCTTGAAGGACCCGTAAGGTAAGAGAGGGTTTGTGCTGCCCGTGGCGAATGCCAGGAAGGGTGGATCAGAGGTAGACGGGGGCAGTCCGTAGTTTGAGGGGTTCCGTCCCCGGCACAGAAGACGGAGGAATGTCAGGACACCAACGGTACGCCATCGCCGAGTTATTTATAAACAACTCACTTATGTGCCCTAAATTCACCCTAACAGAAGGAGAAAGGAACGTCAGACTCACATGTGCAAACATATGTAAAGGAATGTCAGACTCACATATGTGAGGAGACTCATGACCCTTCGGGACCAGACTTGTTCGCTTATAGATTAGGGAATTAGGTTTGGGGCCTTTCTTATGGTTTAAGAGTGGGACTCGTTCGAACAGGACTGTCACAGAGATTTGAGGTGAAATTGTCCACTCCGACACGTGGGAATGAAAAGGGGACAGAGCCCCGACGAGAAATCACAAGTACGTAGCGGGGAAATTCTGTTCTAGGTACTGAATGGTATAGGCAAAATAATGACAGAAAAATAAGAACATTGGGGACTCTCGTTTCGTACCCAGATCTTATTATCATTGTGGAGTCATTTATAAAGAACCAAACGTTGACTTTAAGTAAGTACTCTCTGAGTGTGAAAGATTTTTTAACATAAATAAGTAGATTGACACGGTCCGGAAATCAACACCGTGTGTTTGAGAATCGACACCACACACCCCAGATCAAGGGACTGACCTCGCACTTGGACCCGGGGGATGTGGTCTTCACTGCTCAGAATCGGTGACCTGGTGGTCCCTTCGGGCTTCTGGGCGTGAAAAAGCATTCTCCAAATCGGTTGGTGGTTGTTATCACACCACACACGAGTGTAAAGAACACGCCTACGAAGGTCCTTCCAGGAATGACGTTCGGGTCTCAACAGACTCCTCTGGAAACGACTACGACGGGACGGCAACTCCGAGTCTCACCAATTCAGTGGACGGGTCCCAGAGTGTCGGTGATCCGTTGTCTCGGTCCGAAGAGGGAGAGTTGACTGAGACACACTTACTTGGACTTATGTAGTCCTCGGAGGCTCCCATTCCCGACCCGGACCCCGGTCCTTCGGTCTCACCCAGGTCCGGGGACCCCTCCGACCTTGGACCCAGGAAGAATGTGCCGGGGAGAGACGAGGACGGGACGAGGACGCGGCAAGAAGAGTCCTCGAGACGATAGGGGGTCGGAGTGTGAAAAGGGAGGGACAAGCGAGAAGGATAACGTCGGAGGGTCCCGGAGTCACCACGGGACCGGTGCCTCCGGAAACTAGGGGCCCAGGACGTCTCCGACCCGCTCCAGTCTCCCCCGCTCCGGCCCCTGGTCCGCACCTTACTTCGGGGCGGCTACTTCTCTTCGACCCCGCTGGACTCAAATGAGACGACGAAGGTCTTCGTATCTCTTAACTCTCACCTCGTCTTCCCTCGTTCTCCTTGCTGAAAAGGAAAACCTTTTGAGTCGAAGACTTCTTCGCAATGTTGTTTCTCCTTCCCTGGACGAACAGGATTCGGCCCGGACTCGACTCGGGATGGAGGGAGAGAGTCGGGGTGCGGCAACTGTCTACCGAGTCCCAGGTCCTCCAAAGTGTATGTCGGAACGGAATGCACACACGAGACGAGACAGCACAGGTGGAGACACTGGGGTGCTTGACATCGGGAGGTCCGAGGAGACAGGAACCGTAAAGGGTCCGTTCTTATGACCTCACCCAACGGTAAAGGAGGAGGTCCCCAAGAAGGGCTGGGTCCCTAGGTTGGCGTAGAGGACGCAGCGTCCGCCTAGGAGCTGGCGACCGACTCGGTAGTCCTTCCGGGTAAATGCATATCTGTCTCATCCTTTTCTTTGACCGACTTGACGTCCACTTTGACCCCTATACCTATTCTGTCGTGCCACTCGAAGGGTCGACCTTCCAAGACCTTACTCGAAGACCCCCCCGTCCACCCCCTCACACCCAACCCTACAGTCTTATAAAGGAAAACTGGTACACGTCCGTTCAATTTTTCGACTTTTGTAACTGGTGGCTTGTCTCACAAGTAGAAAGGAAAATTAGTCGACTGAGATCTTTGGAAGAGTCGACAAAGAAATATTAATCAGTTCATAGATTAATTATTCACTTGATCACCTTTCCGACTTGTTGAAGGATTTTGCGAGGGAGTCAACATCAGCGACCCCAATCAAGATACAAGTGGGAAAGTAGAACAATTTTTTTTCGACACTCGGTCGAATCTCGTCCGTCCCTGAGTCCTCCGGGGCACGAGGGACGGGGTCCGGCCTGTGTCCGTGTCACAAACGCGAATTCTCCGTCCGTCGCTCTGACACTCAGTGGACCAGGGGACGGGTGGGTCGCGACCGTGGTCCTCTGAGGGTGTGATTGTCTCTCTACCTCTCTCCTTTATTTGTTGCAGACGAGAGTGGAATTTTACGGGACTAAGTTTCGGAGGAGTTCGAACCTTAAATCCAAAACTTTAATTATGACAAAAGTCTACTCTTTAGACTTAAGTTGGTATTTGGTTTGGTTTACGTTTGAATTTGTAATTTGAGAGATTTCCGAGTAGGCAACGGGCACCTTTACGTTTTACCAGGTCGGTGAGACCCTTTGTATGACAGGTAACGAATTATTTTTTGCTTCGTCTGTGAATGGCTTTAGTATGAGTGAGACCGTAAATGGGTCTTTTCACTTTTAATGTAGGTGGGTTTTCGGATACACACTTGCGAGTATCGTCGAAATAGTCTTATCGATTTGTAACGCTTTCTGGTTTTACAAAGAGTGATGCAGTCACCAATTTGTTTGACGCCATTTAGGTGTGACACCTTATAGTGTGTCGTTACTTTTCCCTGGGTGTTGTCTTTACGTGTACTAACCTCCCTGGAGTTTCCGTAACACCCCGAGGGGTCCACCGTGTCACCACTTCTTAGGTGGAAGACTACATCGTCTACGTCCCCTGGACCTAAGCTAGGGACCCAGTCCTTTTATGGGACCTCCTCCTCTACCGGTGGGCGAGGTCATAAGAACGGACCTTTCAGGGTACCCGTCTCCTTGGACCACCCGATGTCAGGTACCCCGATGTTTCTCGACCTGTTTTGACCCGTTGACTTCGTAAGTACGTCTGTAATACCACTCACCTCCTTCGATTAGCAACTTCTGGTACGTGACATACTAAGATAAGTAAAGACACTGAAAGAACTCTATTCTTTTAATGTTTCTACCTTAATCACCAAAGGTTCCCACTCCTTCCCACCACTCTCTCCTATTCCATCCCACTGGCATTATACCTTCGCTCCCAACGGGACAACCAGGTCACCAATTCTGAGGTACGAAGGTGAAGTCCCCTGTGTCCAAGTCAGGGACCCGTCCCTTGACTCTAGGACGTACGGTGGGTCGCACCGGTTGTTTTAAATTTTGTCTTCGTCCTCCCTCCAGAAGTACCACTCCCCTACCAAGACACAGAACTGCCATCACCAATGTAGTTAGATGTGTACACTCTTTTACCGTACCTTATATCTGTATCGGATGCTTGTAATCAATGGACCAACTGTAACATAATTTATCATCTCTCAATAATACTTTCGACACTGACGACACACCCTCTGGAGAGACTTTACAGAAACGTAGACGGATAATTAGATATTAGTACTACCTTCAAAATTTTACACGTAAAATCACACCTTCTGAGATTTTATTTCAATAAATCCGCTTCTAGACATTCTCGTCAGAAGCCCCTCGTCTCGATCGCCCTTCGTACGGCTGGGGGTCGCAGGTGTGATAGGACGAGACAGTAGTAGCGACTATGTCTTCTCGGTCTCTAGGAACCGGTGTCTCCACCACGCTCCTGAGTTCCTGGGAACAACTTGAGACGTGCGGATCTCAAAAACCGGGGAGTGAGGTACCCTTCTGGGAGCGACAGAACCCCATGTCACCGACCTACCTTCATGCGGACGTCAGTGGTGTTCACATGTCGGACTGGTGGGGTAATACCTGGTGGACACTTAGGTCCAGTACTTAAACCGGAAGAGACGGGGAAAAACGACAGGACTCGAGGGTCGAAATCTTAGGTGAGAGACCTTTTTAGGCGAGAGACGGAAGCTTTTCGTGTACCGACAGACACTACGGAATCCAGGGGTCTGACTCTTAGACCCCGGGGTTCCGGACCCCGAGTCACCGGTTGAGACACGCATCTTCGCCGGTCGCATGAGTCCCCCGGGTCCTGTTTCCTTGAAGACGATCCGACCGGGACGAGAGAGGAGAGATCGGGTCGTGTAGACGAGTACCTCTAGTGTTAGTTGGTGGTTCCTGAAGGGACTGGCAGGTCACCAATTCTAAGGTTCGAAGGTGATGTCCCCCCGAGTCCAAGCTAGGGACCAGCCCCTTGATTCTATGACACTCGACGAACCGCACTGGTTTTGTTCGGTTTTGTCTTAGTTAGTGGTCGACCTTAAGAGGGGAGGAGAGGACAAATGGAGAGGTAGGTACGGGGTCTATACTACGTACGAACCAGAATATAAGGTACGACGACGACGATTCCGTGAAGTCAGCACAGGCTGAGACACGCTAGGGTATCTACCGTCGGGTGGTCCGAGGGGGACAGGGACCCTAAGAGATCCGTTTTTATGACCTCACCCAACGGTAAAGGAAGGGGTTTCGTACTTTCACTTTTCACTTTCACTTCAGCGAGTCAGTACAGGCTGAGAATCGTTGGGGTACCTGACGTCGGAAGGTCCGAGGAGGCAGGTACCCTAAGAGGTCCGTTCTCATGGCCTCACCCCACGGTAACGGAAAAGGCTTTAAGGTACGATCCTCGTGAGTAAATTCCTCGTTCGTCTACATCTTCGCGTACATGTCTTATTTGGGTAATTTATGTGTGTATACGCATATTTACCCGAAGGGACCATCGAGTCGACCATTTCTTAGACGGACGTTACGTCCTCTGGGACCAAGCCCTTCTAGGGGACCTCCTCCCATGGGTGAGGTCATAAGAACCTGAAGGGACCACCGAGTCTACCATTTCATAGGTGGCCGTTACGCCCTTTGTACCCAAGTCAGGGACCCAGCCCTTCTAGGGGACCTCCTCCCGTATGTTGGGTGAGGTCATAAGAACGGACCTCTTAAGGTACCTGTCTTCTCAAACCACCCGACGTCAGGTACCCGAGTGTTTCTCAGTCTGTACTGACTCGTGCGTACGTATGTACGTATATATACCTAATATAAAGAAAGACATTAGAAGATTCGCAAGTTATTACGTATTCCTAAGGAACTCTTAATTTTGATTTAAACACTACTCCTTTGTAGTCTGTTCCGACTTACCTCGCTGGACCATGTGTTATTAACTAGTCATAAGAAGTTTTATGAGTTCTACTTCTACCACCCTTGACCGGGTCTAATTTCATCTCGTCCCTGAAGGGACCACCAGGCGACCAATTCTGAAGTGGGAGGTTACGTCCCCCACGTCCACGCTAGGGCCCCTCTGACTAAGGTGTACTGAGCACCGGTTTCTCGGTTTTGTACTTGTCTTCGTTATAACATTGTTTAAGTTATTTCTGAAATTTTTACGAGGTGTGGTTTTTTTTTTGAATTTTTTTTTCATAACTTTACCAGTACATGTGTACCGATACAAATTTTTTGCTATTGGTGTTCCTGGATAACACATCGTGTGCGTTGAGACGGGTCGTAATATACCGTCGGACCCACCGTTCCCCCGAACCCCCTCTTACCTAGGTACATGCACATCCAGACCCAGGGAATGTCGAACATATACCGATATGGGGTTATATTTTATTTTTTTTAAAAAATTACTTTACATTAGTCTTTTAGTTCAATTTTAATTTAGATGAATTATTTTTATTTTCTCATCTACTTCCTTAATACCGGTGGTTTACGGTGAGCCTCAAGACTCGACCTAGGACCTAGTCCTTCTTCTGTAGACACCCCTCAAGTCCTGTTAGACTTGTTGACTATCAGATTACAACTACGATTAGGGGACTAAAACTGTCAACCGACACATTCTGCTCCGGGACTTCCCTTCGATTCATCCCTCATGGACCCTCGTGAGATGATAATAACGGTCGTAACGATATTTAGATTTTAATAAAAAATTTTTTATTTACTTACTTTACGTTAGTCACTGTCATGGGGTGGGGGGTTCTATGGATTTCGGGATCTCGGGTCGTGAAAAGAGAGGGGTCTTTAAGGTAGAAGTCCCGGGTCATACCCCCGGACTGGTCTACCGGGACGTAAGGGATGAGACCTTTAGGGTAGGGAGGTCGGAAGACGGTGACCGGAGAGGACCTCAGGTCCGGGAAGGGGGAGGACGGAGGGTTGGACCTCTAAGTCGGACAGGAAACTCCAGATTGACGTTTCAAAGGAGGGTCCCCTATCCGGCCCTGAGGAGGAACGGAACTGTTCCAACCTGCCGGAGAAGAATGAACATGGGTCGGGTCGTGTCGCCGGTGGGCGGTTCGTAGCTGACTGATATAGCACCTTCGCGAGTACCCGGAAGGATCCGTCTACCCCTTGGACGTCCCATCACCAGGACAGTGGTCACCGACCACACTGACTGTACCTTGTGCACGAGGTTTCTTCAGCCCCTCGGGTGGGGGTGGCACCGGTAAGAACACCAACAAGGTTCCACTCCCCCCGTGGTCCAGGTCTCTTGAGAACCCTCGTGTTTCTACGTAATCAGGTCATCCTGCGGGAGGGAACATGTGGGTCCGGACCGTCTTTGGATAAGAACCGACCCCAAAGTCGACCTCGGTGGGTTTGCGGCCTGGGTGGGGTGGACCGAAGGGAAAGAATAACGGTGGTTACCCGTAGGAAATCGGTCACATACAGTTTTCCACGAGTCAGTCCGACCGGAAGGCCCGTCTGCTGTCCTACTCTCCTGGAAGGGCGGGTCGACCTCCGACCTTGGTGAGAAACGGGAAAGGAGGGACGGATTCCGGTCACGACGGTTAAGTCTCGTCGTGGTGTGTCCATACCTCTCTCATTGTGCCGTTGTATGTAACTTTGTATGTAATGGTATACATTTTATCTATCGGTTACCCTTGAGTTTAGTCATCGTTGGACGCCCCATCCTACGCCTCCGTCCACCCTTCTACAAGTCCACTCCCCCCTGCACCCATTTGGACACTGACTAAGTGCTACTACAAACCATCTTTGGCTGGGTTGTAACATTTCGTTAATAAGAATTTAAATTTCTTTCTTTCTTTTATGGAGGGTATTCGGACTGCAAAGTCTTCCACAAGTTTCTGACTTTATTTGAGACGGGATTTAGCGAGTGGTCCGGACACAGGGGCAGTCACTTTTCCTGCACCACTGTTGACCGAGTCTCACCTGAGTCCAAGACTACTTGTACGACGTGAGACGTCCGCACCCCGGTCCAGTCGGTATCTCTGGGCCTTTCCTTCCGTCACTCTCCAGGTCTCTCGTGGGTCCTACAGAGTGACGAAATACCGGGTACAACAGTACTCGTTGGAGGGGACCCCTCAGGTGCGTTCGGTTTCAAGTCACAGTTAATCCTTTTATGACCTTCCCAATGAGAGCCGTCCTTTCTGTCTCACGAGGAGGGACAAAACTTGAAAATCTTTCATGTCTTCCGTTCATCAACCTCCTTTCTTTGGTGTTTTATCTTCAGGTAAGGATTGTAGAAGAACTCCTAGGTCCTGCGAAATCGCTAAGGAGGTCCGGAGGCTAGTGGTCCACCGGACGGGTGATGGGCTCGACCAAAGCAAAACCCTCCTCCTCTGGGTGAGTGAGACGTCTTCGGGTCTCCACGAGACCCTCCCTGATCCCCTGGGGTCCGGGACTCGAGGTGTCCTCTGGTCTCCGGTGCCGTCGAGACCTGGGCCACGAGGAAGGGGTCCCCGGACGAAGGTCGAGGTCCGGTCGGGGAGGAACGAGGGAGGGTGGGGAGTGGGCCGGTGTGAAACGCGTCCTTCGGGGGCACCGGTGTGAGTGGTCGAGCCCGTTCTTCTTCCGCATCCCCTACCACTCTTTGTCGCTCTGGGGCCTCCCGTGCAGCCCCCCCCGTACCGACCACCGCCCGCCCAGGGCCCTCCGGTACGAAAGTGGGAGACGGACCGCGGGACCGAACCGTCGGGCACGGGCGTCGGGAAGTTTATAGTGGAGGACGGGCTGTGTGGGTAGTCTGCAGCGGACCTTCCCTTTTTTTTTTTTTTCAAGGTCGGTTCGTCCAGGAAGGTGACCGACGCCGGTTCTCTTAGGAGTGACTTTACGCCAAACACGTAGTCTGCCCGGAAGGTGGTCGACGCCGTCTCGGCGAGTCCTTCCGCTCGTCCTCGGATAAGGATCTGAAAAAGGAGGTTCCTTCAAGACTTAGGGTCCGTACGATAAGGTCCCCTCCGGTCGGCGTCATCGACGAAGGTGGACCACGGGTCCTGTCCGACTCGACGGACGACACTGTTCCTGGCAAATGACTCCTGGATGACACGCGACACGAATCGACGAGTCAGTACAGGCTGAGACGTTGCGGTGCCTCAGATCGGACGGTCCGAGGAGACAGGTACCTTGAAGGGTCCGTTCATATGACCTCACCCAATGGTACGGGAGGAGGTCCTCTACAAGGGTTGGGTCCCTAGCTTGGTCCAGAGGGCGTGACATCCGTCTGAGAAATAACAGACTCGGTGGTCCCTTCGGGACTCCTGGAGGATCCTTGGTGCTTTTGAAGTCTGTGGAGACCCTGAGGGATGTCGGGCTGAGCACCGACGAAACGAAGAAAAGGACGGGACAGTCCAGTTCCAGTGTCGAACGAGACGAGTAGGAACTCCTGGGGTGCGGCCAGGTTGAGGACGGGCCGGGGCCGTTACACCACGAAGGAAGAGACAGACCTGAGAAACCGTGGCAGGCAGAGAGGATCAAAAGAGTGGGTCGTCTACCTCCGGAGGCAGAGGCCCTACTTAGATGGGGTCACCCGTCGTCTCGGGAGGAGGGGAGGGACGGGACCTGGGGGGTGGCTCGGCCACGGGCCCTCGGTCCGAACCTCGGTCCGGTCAAGGAAGGGCAGAGGACGGACGGACGGACGGAGGTCCCGACACTGGGTCGCCGGTTCTCCGAGGAAGGGGTGATTTCTGTCCCGGACCTCTACACCCGGGAAGCGGACAGACGGAAGGTGAGCCGGTGGGACCTCTCACCGGATCGCGGGGTCTCAGGCTACCCCTGTGAGTCCCAACCCCACCCTCCGAGGAAGGGTGACCTCACCTCCCGTACACTCTCCCGGCGGGACGCACGACCTCAGTCCTCCGTAGGTGGTGCTTTCCGATCAAGGACTCGTTCCTGTCACGGACGACCCCGGACGGAGGGGGGCGGAGGGGACCCGCCCCTCTCGGCCCTTTCTCGGTCCCTTGTCCCCTCTACCTGCTCACTCGGGTGTCGTTTCCGTGACGTTTCCGTCCGTCTCACAAGCACCTCGTTCGTAGTTTAGTCAGACCGACACGGGAGGAGGTCCGGACGCCCCTAGACCGTCCCCTCGCTCCGGGACTAGGGTGGCCGGAAGGTCGGGGTCGAGCAGACGTCCTGTCTACGTCGTGCGTCCACGACGGATCCTGAGGGTGGAGAACGGTAGAGAGGGCTGACGACATTGCGTGACACCGGTGACAGAAGCCGATATCCTATGGAACATGAACCGGTGACTGTCGCGTCGTAAGTACCCTTGTCGAGTCCCTTCCGTTCTTCCTATTCTTAGAAAGAGGCCGAGTAAAGAGTAGACGTTTCACTTCGATTATGGACTCCAACCTCGAGGACTCTCCAACTGTGTCGGACTCGGTGAAGACGGAAGTCTCTGTTAAGCATACAATTCTTCACTTCTACACGGTTACGTTTCAACACTTTTTTTTTTTTTTTTTCTGTATAAATTTTATAAGACATCACGAAAGGACCACCGAGTCACCATTTCTTAGACGGACGGTTACGCCCTCTGCGTCCAATCTAGGACCCCAACCCTTCTAAGGGACCTCTTCCTTTACCGTTGGGTGAGGTCATAAGACCGGACCTCTTAGGGGTACCTGTCTCCTTGGACCGTCCGATATCAGGGACACCAAAGTTTCTCAACTTGTACTGAATTACTGATTTGGTGGTGGATGTTTGTAAAATTTAAATCGGTTCAGTACAAAATAATATGCGTTGTTTCATACCGTATGAGTGACCCTAATATACATAATGTCTACTTTTAGTGTAGTCTATTACAATACTAAAAACGAAAGTTGGTAGTATGTATAAAATTCTCTTTTTTTAATAACACAAATGGATCTATAAATGGGCCTCTTCCGTTACCGTGGGGTGAGGTCATGAGAACGGACCTTTTAGGGTACCTACCTCCTCGGACCACCCGACGTCAGGTACCCCACCACTTCTCAACCTGTGTTGAGTCGTTGAAGTGAAAGTGAAAAGTGAAAGTACGTAACCTCTTCCTTTACCGTTGGGTGAGGTTGACCACCCGACGGCAGATACCCCAGCGTGTCTCAGCCTGTGCTGACTTCGCTGAATCGTCGTCGTCGTCTACCAATGGTAAAGACGACGACAAGGAAGTAAGGTCTACGAGGTTCGGGAAGACGGGTTTCTTGAAAGAAATAATTATCGTAAAGAAAGTCTCGTTCAGACAACTGTTATTTAAGGGAATCAGAAGGAAGTAGACTTTTACGGAAATAAGGTAGAAACAAGGATTTGTCATAATAACATCTTATACCTTAAGACCCCACGGTCTAAATCCAAAAGAAAGCCGTGAATTTCTTACAAGATGGTGGAAGACTGAAGACCAAAGACTACGTTTTAAGAGTCATTAAGTTTGACAATAAGGGATATAACTTTCGTGATAAAAGGAAACCAACGAAAGTTCTGACAAAAAGGAAACAGAAAGTAAAATGCGAAACTAAAACAATACCGACCCGTACCGAAAGAGACTCAAATAGAACAAAACCACAAGTGATTGGAAGAAATTAGGTATTGAGATTCAGAAAATTGGTTTAAAATTTTCAAAAGTCGATAATAAAGAAGTTTTTTTAATAAAAAGACGTGGTGTGAGAAAGACAAGAAGATGGCTCTGAGAGCACTACTCTTATAATCTAGAAAACCTTAACAGGGTGTCTACGAATTTCTAGACAAATAAAAAAAGTTAGATAAAGGAAAGAAAACAAGTTAACCTGTTAAACATAACTAGATAGATATGACTAAATATAGCTCGATAACTTGATAATCAAATGACTTAAAAAAATTAGTAGAGATAAGACAACAACTCGGGTAGGTTTGACTAAAAAAGTGAAACCAAAATAAAAAATAAAGATTTTGAAGTCAAACCAAGAAAAACATAGCTTACAAAGAGGTTACTCTGACAGGTAGGTAGATAAGTAAAACTCCCCAAAACGAGACAGAAGAACCGTGTGCTAAGAGTCATCGATGAAGTCACAGAGTTGAGCTGATACAGTAGAGTCTCGACAACAGAGAATGAAAAGCAACGAAGGGAAACTTTCTATAACTCTAAAAGGATCCAGAAGTTTATAGTTCAGTGACACCTAACATAGGACCTTTTAAGCTTATAATGCAATACCCTAATGCCCAGAAGAAATTTAGGATATCCTTTACAACCCTGGAGGGACCACCAGGTCACGAATTCTTAGGTGGACGGTTACGTCCCCTGTACCCAAACCAGGGACCTTACCCTTCTAGGGTGTACGGTGTCCACCGATTCAAGTACGCGGTGTTGACGACTCGGGCGCAAGGGGTTGCTCTTTTCTGCGGTGTTACTCGTCGAGAGTGTGACGTTGATCTCTCGTCGAGGGTGAGCCGAGTTGATCTTTTTGGGCACGCGTAGCTACTTCTGGGTCACGCCGGTTTCTCATTAATTAAAATTTATATAACAAAACAAACAAAATCGTCGTTGCCCGGACTAATCTACGTCCGACGTTCAAGGACGGATGGAAGAGACCATACTTTAGACTCGTTACAGTCAAATAGAAAATTTCAACACGTCACGAAAAGTCTAGACAAACGACACACGATCAGACCCTGGACCCTAGTCAGACCCTGACACGACGAGTCAATATTTCAGGAGACCACACAACAAATCCCCGTCGATGCGAAGGGACCAACGAGTAGACCATTTCTTAAACGGACGTCACGTCCGGTTTTTCGTTATTCTATATAAATATGTCTCTCTTTGGCTCTCACTCTCTTTCTCCCTAAACGGTAGTACGATAATCCTGGTACCAGGGAAACCAGTCTCTCTTCCCGAGAGGAGGAGTTTCAAATCTGTGGATAGACCGACGGGGACGGGTTGTCAGTGATCTAACGGATCCCAACTTCCATCCTCTTTTACCCCCCTTTTATGTTTATCTGTCTCCAAAAGACATGAGACTGGTCACCACCACCACCACCATCAAATCACCGATTCAGTACAGATTGAGAGACACTGGGGTGTCGAAGAGACGGGTACCCTAAAGGGTCCGTTCTTATGACCTCACCCAAAGGTAAAGGAAGAGGTCCCCTAGAAGGACTGTGTCCCTATCTTGGACCGAGAGAACGTAGCGTTCGTCTAAGAAGTGGATACTCGGTGGTCCCTTCGGGGCAGACTCGTCGTGTCCGAGAGAAAGGGTCAGGAGTCGGGTCTTGACCTCGTGAAGAAACTTCTACACAAAAGAGACATAGGGTACGTGTGAGACCTGAAGTATAACGAGACTCGGGTCCGGACCTCGATGATCTCCCCCTTTTTTTCCCCTATGATGGGTGGTGATCAAACCATCATAAACCTCAAGAAAAAAGGGAGGGTTTAGAAGGGTGAAGATGAATAAAAGTCTCAGGAGTCTTCCGACAAGGTGCGTCGCACAGGTCCTTAAGACAACGTAAGTCACCCTTCTTTTGCGACTTTATGAGTAGAAATAAACTGGTCTTGGGTTTGAGGTGATTGGACAAAGCTAAGAGACGTATCGTGAATGAGTTTTAAAAAAGTTTTAAATACAAAGATAAATAAACCGACGTAACAACGTCGTCCCTCTTAGATCAAGGGACTAGTTCCTATCTTGGGTTCGGCGGACGTAACCCTCGAGCCTCAGAATCGGGGACCTGTTGGTCCCTTCAGGGTGAGGGAGCATAAAAACAAGTAACTAAGTAAACGGATAACGAATAGAGGGTTGGACGGGGAAGGATTCTACAATCGAAGTCTCTTCAGTACTGAAATAAGTATGACTTATAAAGACCCGTGTTTCGTTCGTGAGTTATTTCCGAAAGTTTACTGACTGGGATGGGAGAACCAGTCTTTCTGAAACTTCTGATGACGAAGAGAGAGAAAAAACCAGAGAAGAAGGAATTTGACAGAGGAACACTCATTCAATGGAATATGTAAAAAGTCTTTTCTAAATAACCAACGGGTTGTCTATTTCCCGTCCAGTCCTCTTTCGGTCTCTACGAACCCCTTTCTTGTCTGTGACGTGGGTAAGGAGGATGATGTTTACAATCTTATTAGGTACGGTTAACCAAAACTGTTGGTTCCTCTGAAAAATGGAACCCATCCACTCTTCAACTCCTTCACAACCGAAGTCCACTCCGAACTAGGTTGCCGATTTGTTGCGATGTCTCCTGGGTCTAGAAGAGACAAACAGCTGGGACGGACAACGACAGTATGGCGACGGAAAGAAGAACTGGAGTGAGCCGCGTGGAGGGTACTCGTGTCGAGATCCGAGACCTAAAGACCTTCACTGTAACGACGTCCCTGTGAGTACAGGGCGTCCGAGACCGGACAAGTGAGTCTGTGTCAACGTAACGTTAATGAGAGAGTTGGTTGGTTCCAGTGAAGTTGGAAGTTTACTCCCTCAATCTTATGTGTACGGGTTTCCTAGTCCGAATCCTCCTCCGACACCAATGACGACAGACCCCGGTAGACCAAGGGTCACGGGAAAACCAGACCCGTCCGTGTCTTAAGAAGTTCCAGTCTCCCGTCGATCGTCCTTCTCCTGTCTGAGTACCCTGTTAAAACCCCAGTAGGTCTCTCGGGACGGGCCACTTCTCGAGTCTTTCGGAACTCAGGAAAAACAATAGCGGGGTTCACCGGAGAAGTTTTCCTGTTTCCAGACGTTTCAATTAGAAGCAACCGTTTCAGTCCGCGTTTACTCTAATTCCAAGTCAGACAGAGGTCTCGTACTCTTTACCTGACGTGCAATCGACACAAAGGTTTCAGGGCTCAAGTTTGACAGAAGGGGGGCACTAAAGACTAGGGGTGGAGCGTGTGACAGACATGGGGCTGCGTGAGAGTAAGTCACAGCCGGTGACTCCGCATTTTAGGATGCGAAGGCAAGAGGATGGGCTGTGTCGTGTCGGGAAGTGAGTGTCAAGTAAATAGTGAAGAGGGTGAGGAGGGACGGGTTTCGACTTACTAATGAGTTAATGACGGAAGTTTACAGTCTTAAAGTCTCCTACTCTACGGACCTACCCTAGTGGTTGAGTTGCCTGTACTCAGACTCGTTTGAGTCCCTCGCTCACTTCCTGTCCCTTCGGACTACGCGACGACGTCGGGTACCCCACCGTCTCAGTCCATGCTGAATCACCGATTCGTCGTTATTAGTCTCTTAAAGTCGGTCGTCCAGACCGAGGACAATAATTTAGGTACATAAGGACTTAAAGTCTGTCGCTTACCACCCTCAAGTCTCTCTCTCCCAAAGTAAGTTTGACTCGTCTGCCACCAGGGGTTGTACCCTACCACCACAAACCTCTCTCTCCGACGTCGAATCTTCCTAGTGGATACGACTGGGAATGAATCGCGGACAGCGTCCCGAGAATTGTGGGGTCGATGTCCTGACGACCCTAAAATTACACAGTCGCTGTTGTCTTTCTGTGTCGCCCTCCGAGAGACCGTCGGACACGGGAAGAAGTGAAGAGTGCGTGCTAGTGAAGGTGTAACACGTATCAGTTCAGTCCTGTCCCTAGGGTGACCCCCGACGAGGGTGGTGCAGCAGACTCGGTTTACGACCCGGACCTCCCATCACACACGACTCAGTAAAGTCAGCACAGGCTGAGAGACGTTGGGTACGTGACGTCTGGGGGTCCGAGGAGACAGGTACCCTAAGAGGTCCGTTCTTATGACCTCACCCAACGGTCAGAGAAGAGATCCCCTAGAAGGTCCGGGCACCTAACTTGGGTCCAGAGGACGTGACGTCCGTCGATCGTCAGCGAGTCGTTTGTGCCTCACTTACTTACTTATATGTTTACTGGTTTGCCGGCTAACATTTGGAGTCTGTGCTCCACAGAACTCAGTCCTCCGAAGACGGAGACTAAGAGCCGAAACTTCTTTGTCTTGTGTTTCGTCGATCCACTGTCGGTCGAGATCAGTGGAGGTGCGGGGCTTATTTGGAGGGCTGAACCTCGCGAAGTACGGTCTCCTTCACTCGCTCAGGTACCACTTCCTACAGGGCATCGTGACACTTGACTGTTTCGGGACCCGACCGTCGACTGTGGAGGTCGCGGGTGGGCCAAGGGAACCCCAATGGGTCTACGACTGACGGAACCGGTCAGTTTGGACGAGGCAAACATACACCACAGTGCACAAAGTTGGTCGGGGACCACTCGACAGGACCGGAGTTAGAGCCTGGTATTTTGGGTGACCCTGACTCCACCATGGACGAGACTCCACGGGGTGGGTAGTGGCACGTGGGGTCCGCTCCCTTGACTTCATAAAGGGTGGTGGAGGTCGTCTGAGCAACCTACACTGCGAGGTAGACAGTAGACTCCGACCTCCACCCCCGCCACCCAGCGTAGCAAATGTCAAATTTGGGACGAGGGGGTGTCGCCAAGACTACGCCCCTGAGCCGAGTGTCCCGTGGGACGAGACCCACAGGGAGGTGGGAGGGGGGTGGACCCAAGTGTCGACTCAGCGACACAACGTCTCAGTGTGAGGACCTGTGTTGGGGGGCGTGGTCCCGAGCAAAGGTCCTACAAAAACCGAGGAACTGTTGGAGAAGGACAAAACCTTCGATTTTTCACCGTGACCTTTCGGTCTCTCAAAAGTAACAAAACAAGAGAAAAAAATTCTTAGGAGGCGGTTGACCTCGCTCTTGAAGTCGGAGAGCGACCGTGTCGGCTGGAGCGGGGACGCCTTGACCGTGGAGGCGCGTCCGACTGGCGGGGACTCAGAGCGAAGACCGGGTTCGGAAGGACTTTGACAAACGAGAGGAGACAAAAAGAATACACAGTCTTTGTGATTTCAACCGATGTAAGCAGTCAGTACTGTGTAAAGTTTACTTGTGTCTTCTGTCGGACACTTTTGTGGGAGATTTCTTTCGAGGGAGAGAGATGCGACACGTAAGTAACTTTCCTTAAGTGGCCGGTAGTAAAGAAAGTATTTTGCGGGGTGGAAACTGACCTACGATTCTTATTGGATTTACTAATCTTTCTACTTTTACACCGGTAATCCTTACTTTAAAGATATCTTTTTACTGGAAGTGCTACCCCTCACTACCCCAAAGTACAAGAACGTATATTATCCCCGGATTCGACTCTGCTGGGACTGTCCTACCCTTTTGAGACATGCGGTGGAGGTAAACGTTTCCACCCTCGGGGAAGAACAGTGTCCTCGACCCCTCCCAGTCAGAGTCTCGCCCCGTCCGTGTCGGATCCCTTGACCTCCCCGTCGAGCAATACAATCTGTCTACTCACCACGGACCTGTCCGACGAAGGGTGTATGGTGACTCCCACCCCAACCCCCCACCTCTGTATCACTTTAGAGAAAAGGTTCCGGTGTAAGAGCACTGTAGACACGGGGAAAGTGTGCACTTGTAGACTCTACTTCCGGGTCTAACAAAGAGAATTCCCAAATCGTCTTCCTTTAGTGACGTCTACCACTGACGTCGGTACTTTGATTTTCTGGGAACGAGGGCCGTCTTTTCGAAACTGGTTAGATCTGCCGTATAATTTTTCGTCTCTGTAATGAAAGGGTTGTTTCCAGGCAGATCAACTTCGATGAGTACATACCTACACTCTCAACCTGGTATTTCTTTCAACTTAACTACGAAAACTTGACACCACAACCTCTTCTGAGAACTCTCAGGGAACCTGACGTTCCTCTAGTTTGTTCAGTTGACATTTCCTTTAGTTGGGACTTATAAGTAACCTTCCTGACTACGACTTCGAGGTCATGAAACCGGTGGACTAGTCTTCTTGACTGAGTAACCTTTTCTGGGACTACGACCACTTTCCAACAACAACTTAGTGCTGTGGCCCTAAGAACCGGGGCTTCCTCTTCTTAAGTTAGGCCCCGGTCTCTGCTCCGAACTAGCGAGTCTCGAAAACACATTATTTCAAAATAATTTCATGTTTCCTCTATCTCTTTCGAAGACTGTATCCGTAGTCTTCCCCTGTCTTTGTCATGGGGGGACGATCAGAAGTCGACCTACAATATGTCAGTGATCCAGTAGAGATCCAAACTCTTATCAGTGGTCGTCAGACAGTTACTTTCTTTCCCTACAGAATTTTGAGTCTTACCGTCGTCTGGGGAGTGGGTATTCTGCGTAAAACCCTATCAGAACCGTGGTTTACCAAGTAGGACCCGATATTTTACTAATCGAACTTGGAACTTCCTCCCGTCTAGTGGTATGTTTATCAAAGTAAGTGTATCTAATCTCCTTGTTATAGACTCATATTGTATGACCAAACAGTTCATCCAAGACTCGGTTTTCCGCCTTGGTTGAACTTCTGTCTCAAACCCCATTTACGTATCATGTAAACCTCTTCCGTTACCGTGGAGTGAGGTCATGAGAACGGACCTTTTAGGGTACCCGTCTCCTGGGACCATCCGACGTCTGGCACCCCAGCGATTCTCAGTCTGTGCTGACTCGCTGAAGGGAAAGTGAAAAGTGAAAGTACGTAACCTCTTCCCTTACCGTTGGGTGAGGTCACAAGAACGGACCTCTTAAGATCCCTGTCCCCTCGGACTACCCGACGACAGATGCCCCAGCGTGTCTCAGCCTGTGCTGACTTCGCTGAGTCGTCGTCGTCGTCGTCGTATCATGTAATCGTATGGAATTCTATTTGTAAAGGTATTCTTTTTCCGTAACCAATAGAGATCCAAACTCTTATCAATTGAAGTCCACTTTGGTCCACAGTAATACCGTTGTGTCTTAAAATTCTCTTTGGAGGAAAATTTAAACATATCTTTTCCTTTTTTATAGCGTAAAACAAAGGAGGACGGCGAATTCTCTCTATTTTTACAGACTGTGAACGTCCGATAAAGGAGACAAACCTCTGGGGACCGGAAGGACGGACAATGGGAGAGTGACCCTTTCTGACTTCCGTCTTCTTTCCCTACTGTCTCCTACTCTGCCAACCTACCATAGTGACTGAGTTACCTGAACCCAAATCCATCTGAGGTCGTCAACCACTACCTGTCCCTCCGGACCGTACGACGCCAGGTACCCCAGTGTTTCTCAGCCTGTACTGACTCGCTGATTTGACTTCACTCTACGTCGGGTCCTCAAAACATTATGTTACCCCGAGATTTTCATTGGGGGAGGATCCTGTGACGGGGCCACCAAGTCACCAATTCTGGCTACGTCCGCTGGACTCAAGCTAGGGACCGGTCCCTTGATTCCAGAGTGTCCGACGCACCACGTCGGTTTATTTTATTTTATTCATTTATGAAGGAAATTCCGTCATGCAAAGTTCTGTTCAAGGAGTCAGTCGTGAGACTATTAAATCTAATTTGAGATTAAACTAACATAAAAAGAAGGTTGTCTGAAGAGCAATATAAAGTACATGTTGAAAATTTACAGAGGTGACTCCTCCCCTTGCAGAAGCCAACATCTTTCAATATGAACTGCAGAGATACGTCACACAATCGACACGGTGAAAGATGGAGACTGGAATCCGTTTAATGGTTTAGACGAACCGGACAGAGAAGTCGTCGTCATGACTCTTGTGACCTTTGGGTCGTGACCGGAGGAGATCGTGAACACTCGCCATTGGAGCATTTTCTCCTGTGGGTGTCCTCCGCGGGTTGTTTACGGTCGACATGACAATAGTAATTGTACTTTCCGAACCCTGCTAAGTGGTCGTCAGTGTCCTAATAAACTTTCCGTTGTTTTAGAAACAAGAAGCTGTGTCTCCATTCAGTTGTGTGACAGGTTTCGGACTTTCACAAAAACAAACAAGAAATTACTCGTGATTAATATGCCTGAACTTTTTCCTTTGGACCTAAAACAAAAATATAGATTAATCTTATTTGGACCCGAAGGGTCCACCGAGTCCCCACTTCTTAGGCGGACGGTTACGTCCTCTTAGCCCAAACTAGGGACCCACCCCTTCTGGGGGACCTCCTCCTTTACCGTTGGGTGAGGTCATAAGAACGGACTTTTTAGAGCACTTGTCTCCACGGACCACCCAATATCTGATCTCCCAACCTTTTCTCAGTCTGTACGGACTCGGCGACTCGTTTTCTTTCGTGCAAGTTTACAATCTGAGTTCACTCACTAGTTACCGTGTCGAAAAAGTTTGTCTAATAGGACTAAAGGAGAAGTAAAGTGTTGTATGTAAAATAATCGTTTTTAGTGTGCACGCACGTACGAGTCAGTGAAGATGACACAGGTTGAGAAACGTTAAGGTACCTGACGTCGGAAGGTCCGAGGAGACAGGTACCCTAAAAAGTTCGTTCTTATGACCTCACTCAACGGTACGGGAGGAGGCCCCCTAGCAGGGTTAAGTCCCCAGTTTGGGTGTAGAGGACGTAACGTCCGTCTAAGAAATAGTGACTCGGTGGTCCCTTAGGGGTAAGACCTAAGATCTGTGAATAGTCTATGTAATAAACATTTATATAAGAGGATAAGACACCTAATATAAAAACGAAAGAACTTATTAGTATTTAAACTGAAAACTATTTTAGAACGAAAGTATGTCTACATACCTACCTCAGTTGAATCTACAATCAACCACATTGTATATCTTCCGAAGGGACGACCGAGTCCCCATTTCTTGGGCGGGCGGTTACGTCCTCTACGTCCAAGTTAGGGACCCAGTCCTGCTAGGGGACCTCCTCCTTTACCGTTGGGTGAGGTCATAAGAACGGACCCTTTAGAGTACCTGTCTCCTCGGGCCATCCAATGTCAGAAAGTCAAGTCAAGTCGAGTCAGTGAGTCAGCACAGGTTGAGAAACACTGGGGTACTTAGCGTCGTGTGGTCCGGAGGGACAGGTAGTGGTTGAGGGTCTCAAGTGAGTTTGAGTACACGTAGTTCAACCACTACGGTAGGTCGGTAGTGTAGGAGACAGCAGGGGAAGAGGAGGACGGGGGTTAGGGAGGGTCGTAGTCCCAGAAAAGGTTACTCAATTGAGAAGTGTACTCCACCGGTTTCATGACCTCAAAGTCAGACACCCCAGTGTTTTTCAGTCTGTACTGAATCACTCATTTATTGTTGTTTAATGTATTTCTTGCCTACCTGTTGTCCAGGATGTTATATCGTGTTCCTTGATATAGGTTATAGGATACTATTTGACATTCCCCTTTCTTATAATTTTCTTTTACATATATGCATACACATTGACTCAGTGAAACGAGATGTCTTCTTTAATTGTGTTGTAATTTTAGTTAACATGAAGGTAGTTTTTTTTCTTTGTCTGTGTCTCTTGTTTGCACAATGGTCACCCCTCTCCTTTTGTCCCCATCCTTTCTATCCCCATCCGCTAATTCTCTATTTCGATAATTCATATTTTATTTGTCACGTTCCTATATAACACGTTGTGTCCCTTATATCGGTCATAAAATATCTCGAAATTTTTCTTGTATTAAAAATTTTTAACAAGTAGTGATACAACATATGGACTTTGAAAGTATAAAGTGTAGTTGGTACAACGACAACAAGGCGGTGATTCAACGCGAACTGTGAAATGCTGGGGTGCCTACCGTCGTACGGTCCGAAGGGACAGCAAGTGACAGAGGGTCTCAAACGAGTCTGAGTACAGGTAAGTCAGTCACTACGATAGATTGGTAGAGTAGGAGTTATATGATATGAGTTGATATGAGTTAAAATTTTCTTTTCATCGTCAACAAAAAACTTTTTTTTTTTTTGTTTTTGTTTTTGGAGAGAAATTTGAATTTGTTATAATGAATATTTTTGAAAAAAATGACATGACTGTGTATAGGTTTAATAGTCTATTTACAAAGGACATCTTACACCGGACACGTCTTTTCACTGTCCCGGCAATCAAGGCCCAACCGGTGCACTACGTCCCGTAGCACCTCCCAGACAGTCCAAGTCGCCCCTCGACTCCCAGTTTCCGGTGACGACAGTCCGATCCAAGAAAGAAGAAAGTGGGTTCTTCAGTATCCAGACGAGCCTTTACAGCTTTCCAAGTACCTGGGGGAGACCGCTGTCGTCTTGGACCTCCCGCGGGAGTAAAAGGACCAAAACGAACTCCTTCAGCCGCTACGGGAAGGTGGCCCGTCGGAGTCAGAGGAGGAGACGGGTAGCTCTACCCCCGTCCTCGCGTCTCACCTCGTCCCCCTCGTGCGTCAGCACCATTTGGTCGTCCTTGTGGCGGAAGTCCTCGAGGGACAGAGGGACCCTTTTGTGGGTGTCGTCGTCAGTGACGCTCGCCTGGGTCCGGCAATGAAGAGTTCGCAATGTAAGATCCCTAAGACGTTTGATCTTCGGCAGCTCCCTCCCCCGCCCTACCTCCACGGTCCCTACGGACCGTCCATTGCCCGAGACTTGGTCGACAAGTCAGTCCTGCACCTGTGTCGTCCTCAGTGGAGCCCCTGTTTGCTCTCCAAGAGAGACTCCCAGACTCTCCCTGAGGAACTTCGGTCCCGCGGGTGGCTCGAGGTGACTCCTAGAGCGTGTAAGGTAGTTCCTCTGACCCCGTGACCTCAGATTAAGACCCCTGTTCCCACGCCAAGGTCCATTCTGTGTCACGTTTCGGTCGACCTCGTGACTTAGTCGACTCCCACAATGTCCTCTTCCCGTCGTTCCCGGGACGGACTTTAGGTCTCTTCCTCGGGTTCCTCATTTCCCACACAGCAGTTGGGGTGGAGGGGGCCTTGTCCTCGGTCTACCGTAGGGTTCCCGTCCGTCGGGTCGAGGTGTCGAGTCCACCCGTGACGTCCCTCCGTCCGCCAAACGTGACTCTATGCTGGGGAGGTCCCCTCGACCTCTCCGACGAAGACGTCCGGGCTCCGGGTCGTGGACAGGTGATGGCTGGTTCTCGTCGTAATTTCGACGGTTAGACCCACCTTACCTTCGAGTTTACTCCTATGTCATATATGTGGAAAAAAAGGAAAGTTAAGAATCACAGAAAGAAACAAGAGGGCACAAGGAACTCCTTTTTCAGGTTTTTGGTACCTGGCACCCGGGGCACGTCGGGTGGAGGTAGAGAAAAATATTTGTCAGAGCATCTTGGTCGGGATGAACCCACAAAGTATGGCGGACGTCGACGGGACGTAATGTTTCCGTCTCGACCCATAAACTCTGTCTCTCGTACACCGGGCGTTTCGGTTTTTATAAGTCCGACAGTCAGAACCTGACCTCTTCAGTTCGGCGACGTGTGTCTAGCGAAGTTCAGTCAGACCATTGCTGTGCGCGCCCCGGTGCCTGCGTGCCAGTGCGCGCGAGGGTCGCACTCCACGTCGCATACGGCTAAAAGGAATGAAGAGGCGTGGACTACACCTGAAACTCTCGATCCCTAAAAAAAACAAAAAAATTTACTCTCATTAAACTATCCGTCGACCTTGTAAAACCGAATCCTTGAAGGGGAGTTAAGTTATTTTGAGTCACCAGACTGAGAGAGCCATTTACAGTGTAACATGAACTTTTATGTACCCAATAAAAGTTTCTAAAAACCATAACTAAAGATTATATCAAGGTGTCAATCTTTGTATTCTCTTGTCTCAGACATACTAAAGTTATGGAATTCTGGTAGTTTAAAAACATGAACGAAATACAGAGACCTATACAAGGTCACAGAGGATATCAGATACCCTTCGACTTGTCTTAAACATCGGATGACAACACCCTTTTAACATATGGAGAATTAATGCCACTTAACCAAGTACCACAAAAAGTCCAGATGATATAGGAAGATGAAAGGACGTATAAGTAAGATACTTAAAAACTCTCGAACTATAACTTTTGTGGTTGATTTTTAGAATTAAATAGATGAATTTTTTTATTGACATTATATGTCACTTTAACATACATTGAAACGAGATATAAAGGTTCAAAGGACATTTACACAATAGTGAAAGTATTAAATTTTTTATTTTTTCTTTGTCCTTTTTTTTTAGAGGGGTTCCTTGTACCCTCTTCTATTTCTGTGATTTTTGACTTTCCTTTTTTTTTTCACACAGACTTTATTGACACAACTAGTTCATAAAAAAAATTACGAATCTTAGCTAGTGGACACGGGAAGAAGCTTCCTCAGAAACCTTGGTATTATTGTACCAACTTAACAGTTGTCCCTAATACTCGTACCGATGAGGTCGAGTTCTTCTGCACACTAATCCGGTCACATCACTTGTGCCTCGTGCCTTGCCACTTCAAGCCCCGCCTGGCAGTGCAATGGAAGAGACTAGAAAAATTGCATGAGAGAAAGAGTCGGGTCCTTGAGATTTTTCGTTTGTCTTCATGATCTAATTGGACTCATAAGTGTCCAGAAACGGTGTAGAGACATTCATTCGAATTTAGTCCCAATTTGTGCTACATATCCAGGCCGTGTGCATTCTTCACCCAGAGATCACTCCGTAGTTCAGGATTCCAGGGTCTTGGTCTACCTCATCCGCCCTACCTAGTCGTTCGCTAGGAAGTGTTCGATGTTCAGTCTTGATTGAATTGTGCAAAGGGACCACCGAGTCACTATTGCTTATGCGGACGGTTGTGTCCTCACGTCCTCTGTCCCCAGGTTAGGGACGACGCCCTCCTAGGGTGCACGGGCCTAGGTGACTCGGACGTGTGGTGTCGAGGACTCGGACACAGACGTCGGGTCCTCGGCGTCGGTGACTTTGGGCACGTGGGCCTCGGACACGAGCCGTCGTCTCGGCGGTGACGACGCTCCTCGAGCCCGCAATCTCCCACGACGTCAGTCTCTTGTCGGGGACGCTTGACGCCGATCTCTTTTCGGGTACGTTCGTGGGGCGGGTCGGTTTTTATTTGTCTATCCGTTTTACTTTTTGATTCTTGTCTTAGCCACTTTGCGATTGTGCAGGTATGTTCGACGTGGTTGCATCGTGAACTTGTCATTCTATAGTAATTCGAAAATTCCACTCTGTCAGTCCTTTTGTCTTCTGAGACGGTTTATGGTGTGAAAACTTGTTGACATAGACGACTCCACTCCTTTACCGGTCCCTCTCCGTCTTACTTCCCGTCCGAGGGGACCCCCGAGTCTGTCATTTCTTAGGGGACGTCACGTCCTCTGGCCCCGAGGTAGGGACCCAGTCCTTCTAGGGGACCTCTTCCCTTACCGGTGGGTGAGGTCATAAGAACGGACCTCTTAAGGTACCTGACTCCTCGGACCGCCCGATGTCAGGTGCCCCAGCGTCTCTCAGTCTGTGCTGACTCACTGATTGTGAAAGTGAAAGTGAACGTTCATATATAAAGATTAGACACGTGTTCCAAAGTCTTTTCACAGAAATTTCTTTATTTTGTGGGCCTCAAGTTGATCGGGGTACTTTCCTACTTTACTTCTGGAAGACCCCGGGTCGTCCGGAGGTAGTACTGTGTATGATGGGTGGGACTCACGTAGGTAATACAGACTGAGGAGGTTCTCGGACCCCTTCCACCGGTCGTGACCTAATGATTAATTTAGACTTTACGTTTTCTTGCCCTTCCTAAAATATATTCGAAGTAGGTTGCATTGAATGCCGTTATCTGTGTGTTTATAAGTAAGTCTAACTTTAATGACACGGTCTACTAAACGACTAATGTGTGAGATAGGTGAAGTTGGAGAACCCCCCGACCTTCGACAGGGGGGGAGTAGGGGTGGACAGAGGTGTAGGTGTGGGGCCCCCAAGACTTTACTCAGACCATAGTTCATCTCGGAAGTCCTACCCTCATTCCACCGAGACTTGTCTCATTCTGACCTTTTAGGACTAAAAGAAAGACACAAAAAAAAAGGATGGAGGGAAAGGAGGAGTACTGACTTCACACCACACCATTCTCCTTAGAAGGTTAATGTTCCGTGGGTACGAGAACCTTCCGACTCGTCCTTGGTCCTCCGTGGTTCCATTTCCACCGTCTCCCGCCCGTCCAGTCCGGACTGAGGTCAAGGGGCAACGAACCCCTCCTGGAGTCGGACCCCGGTTGTCTGGCACGACCACTGGGACTTTCCCGAGTCCTCTACCGGTACGCGGATGTATGATACGTCCTCTTATGACTATAAAGTGTCAGTTACTCCCACGCACGGTTCTGCGTGTGGTCCTTCCCGTGCGTGCGGTCCTTCCTGTGCGGTGTTTGCCGGTCCCGTGACCGAAGTTGTTAGATCACAAGAGTCAACTCTTTTTAGGAAGGAGATCCAGAATGATCCGAATAAGCCTACGAGTCTAGGTTTATTTCAGTTGTTAAAACTCATCGGAAGAATGGATAATTTTTTGGATTATTCGGAATAGGAGAAATTCCACAGTACAGTAAGTCCTTCAAAAAGATCTCCGTGGCTTTGTTTAAGTTTCCACACACCACTGGCTTTCCGAATTTGACACGGAGGAAGTCTCAATGTTAATAAGGAACTCCTTACGACCACGAAGAGACTCAAGGTAAAGAGGAACGGATGGGTCCATCACGCAGAGGTCCTCTCTTGCACACAGATTCGCGCTTGAGGCAAACAGGTGCTCACGATTCGGTGGGACCCCAAGAGAGAGGAATGAGATAAGGCCCGTGTGACCGGACGAAAGTTAGAGTTAAGGAGGTCACATGAGTCGTGAAAGAACGGAACCCAGAAGTCTGCACGACCAGGAAGATCGGTCTTCCCTGGGTTCGGGTGGGTACAGGGGACATACAGAGTGAGGACAGAGTCCGGAACAGAATGTATAAGGAACGAACCTTTTCGGAAGGAGGTAGCGTGTGTAATTAAGTCCAAAAGGATCACATGCGAGAACAACACATAAAGGGAAGTCTTGTAAATTCCAATTTTTCCTAATAAGTGTATCAAAACACAAACTTCAAACACCGAGGTGGTCCTATTCCTACTGTCACGGGCAGAGTAAGTGCTGTCCCGGAACCACGTATCATGGGTGAGTTATTTCTTATAGGTTATTTTGCTTTGCAAAAATCTCCGTCAAGAATGTTGTGTACGGTTAGAGACTGGTTGAAGTTAGTACATACTGTTGAGTGACTAAAAAAAATTTCAATGAAAAATTGTAAAATGACCCCTTCTCAAAGTTCGACTGCCTTTTTCGACGTTATATCTTGGGAACTTATGGAGAGTGAACCAGAGTGGTTAAAATGACTACAAATTTGAAGAACGTAATTTTGGTCAATAGACCCCCATTAAACAAGAGAAGGGTCTTTCTCCTGCACATATGGTTGGTGGGTCATTTTTGTAATAATTTCTGTAATTCCCTTTCCATACTAATATATACTTTAGACCTAGAGTTCAGAGGTCTTAAATTCGACACTTTTCGCTTATACCGTTTCTTGTCTTGCGTGTGTCTTGTGTCCCGCGTGCGACTCGTCCTCTGAGCCGTATACTTCGGTGACCGCCGGGGACCACGAGAGGACTTATGAAGTGGGGTCGACAGTGGTAGTCTTCGTCTTCTGTGTCCGACCGTCTCCGGTGCAAGTGAGTCCCGTACCCCGTGACAATGTTCCTCCCCTTGCGGTTTCTGCAGAGTGGACGTGACAAGTCCGAGTAGGACAGAAAGTCCTCTTGTAGAGGTTCCTAGACCGCTATTTTATAGTTGTTTACCTGCGTCGTGTACGAAGGCTAATTACAAAGACCATCATCTGATAATTTCTTCTTTCTTATTTAACAAATTACATGGGTAATTTGTCAGGGGATACTAGGTTGGATCCCACGACTTCGACTTCGAGGTTATGAAACCGGTGGACTGTGTTTCTTGACTGAGTAACCTTTTCTGGGACTACAACCCTTTCCAACTTCCGTCCTCCTCTTCCCCTTCTGTCTCCTACTCTACCAACCTCCGTAGTGGTCCAGCTACCTGTACTTAAACTCGTCCGAGAGCCTCAACCACTACCTGTCCCTTCGACCCACACGACGTCAGGTACCCCAGGGTTTCTCAACCTGTACTGACTCGTTGATCTACACTGACTTGACTTGACTGACACGAAAAATTTACATATAAGTAGTGAGATTACTTCTCGTGACTCAAACCGAAATAATAACTTTTTTTACAATTCCTTTTACAGGAATTACAATTCATATTCGATTACAATATATTTAATTGATATTGTAATTGATATTCAACCGGTACAATTTGAAGTTTTTAGAAGATAAAAATACATATATGAAAGTTCAGTGTTGAAGCTCAATGTGAAAGACAAGGTGCAAACGTATATGTAGGTACAGTTTACAGTTTATCTTTTATTCTCAGTAGTTAATCTTTCTTGCCCTGATCAGTCGACGTTCAAAATTGTTTCGGTAGAACGGTGGGGGTGGGCTACGCTACTTACGTCTCCTTTGTACTCAAGTCCGAAAAATGCCACGACCCACCCTGTCCCCTCCCACACTGTCTAGTCTGGCTCAAGAGTGAATCGATGAAGGGTCGGTACGCGAAACCTCAATTAAAATAGGAACTCAAAACCAAAGAAGTAAACATCTTATGTCTGTCAGTACGGACGTAAAGTCCAATGATTTTTCTAATTTTACTCCATTTACACCTTTCGAATTCCCTTACGGACCATGTGTCATTCACAAGCTCTTGTTTTTTGAAAGTTATAACTTCCATTCAACTATAGTCAAATAAAAAAGTAAAAAATTTAAAAATAAATAAATAAATAAAAAAACTATAGTCAAATTTTATCTGGCATTCTTGAAATCCTACAACATACATTAAAAGTATCGTTGGTGTTTCTTTTTTTTAGATATGTGTTTTCCATTACTTTTCCCTTAGTTTTACCTAGTGACACTTTTTCAGTCAATTTTTGTTTTCTACCGTCATTCCCTCCTTTACTCCCTGTTCTTCTTTTTTGAATTCCACATGTCTTTTACCTATTGTTTTACGTCAACTCAGGAAGGGGTAATCGTTAATGAAATTTACATTCACCCAATTTGAGGAGTCAGGTCTCTGTGTCTAACCGTCTTGTCTAAAAAAATTTTCGTTCTAGGTTGACATAAGATAGATGTTCTCTGGGTGAAATCTACATTCCTGTAGGTATCCAACTTTCATTTTCCTGTCAATTTCTATGAGGCACGTTTGTCATTTGTTTCTCTCTTCTATGTGACGAGTCTATATGACTATAGTCTGTTTTGTCTGAAATTTTGGTTTTTCGACAATGTTCTCTGTTACTTTCTACAATCTACTTCCATTCTCCCGGTTAAGTAATTCTTTTGTATCGTTAATGTTGGCATATGTTATTTGTAGTCTCGAGGATCTATATACGGCACTGGTGGCTGTCCTGACTTCTCTCTTTTTCTGGGGTCAGTGTCTCCTCTGGAGTCCTGAGGTGGAGGTTATTCCCCGTCCTGTACAGCGACGTCCGCACAGCCTGAGACACTCTGGAACCCCTGACGTCGGACGGTCCGAAGAGGACGGACCTCCTGTCGGTCTGTCTAGTCATCCCTTTCCCTCGGACATGCGCGACGTCTGGCTGACATTGCCTGTTCGTACGCGTCTTGTGACGAGCCATCGTCTTATGTGTAAAAGGAGTTCACTAGTTCCTTGTAAGACGTTCTGTCGGTATACGACCCGTGTTTTATTCAGGATTGTTAAATTTTCTGTTTAATATATTTCATCCGAAAGAAAAAACGGAGGTTTCATAGAAAAGACTAGAGTTACCTTACTTCCGTCTTTAGTTGTCGTCTTCCTTTTGACCTTTTAAGTGTCGATACACCTATAATTTGGACCTCGGACCCCGAAGAGACGACCAGGTCCCTGACTCTCAGACAGAACGTTACATCCCTTACACCCAAGTTGCGGACCAGTCCCTTGATTCTGGGGTGTACGGCTCCTCGATGATTCGGGTGCACGGTGTTGATGACCTCGGACCCGGTGTTGACCCCCCGGGTGTCTCTGGGGTTTACTGTTGCTTCTACGACGTTCGTACTGTCTCGGCTTCCCCGTTAGAGTTTCGGTCTGTGGACGACGTGTGATCCGAGAGTCACCCCTATAACTCGTGGCCTCCGTTGGAATCGTCTGTGAGTCCTTCTGCAGGACTCAGTGAGGTTTGTGTAAAAGATTCACAATAAAAATCTTTGTGTGCTTGAGACAGTGATTCGTACTTCTTACTGGTATCTTCTTTAGAGTTTTTGGACCGGTTGTTACACGAGAGAAGTTTCCCCTTCTGCAGAAACTCGATTCTTTTTGGTGAAGTGCAATGTCTCGTCTAGACTGAAACTCTTTAATTAGGAAATAAGATTAAAGATGCTACTCTTAAAATCTTCCCTTTCAATTAGTGTGTCCATTGTAGGTCCGAAGGTCGGTCAACCTTCTGTGTCTTACTTACACTGGGGGTGCCCCTCAAAGTGTATCACATCTATTCTTTAGAACTGGTGAGGTATTGGGAACGTAAAGATCTTTAGAGTTTTTACGTTCTATCTAAGAGAATGGTGTGAATTTAAGTGTGTGGTGTAAACCGTGTGTCTCAGTCTTCAGTAGAAAAAGGTTGGGACGATTTTAAGACTAGAACATATATGGGCTGGATCTAAAGTTCCTGACCGACGTCTCCTTGTGCCGTCGACGGAGCTACGGCGGTGTACGGAAGAGCAAGAGTGCGACACTAAGGGTTCCGAGCAGGACGGAGGGTGGGAGACGAGACGCCGAGTACGCCTGTCGCAAAGTCTACGTACGGGTTTGAGCAGAGTACGACTTTTTGTCGGTAATTAAGACGCTCCCCTTCCCCACCTTGGAAGGAAGGTAAGAGGGGAGGGGAAGAGAGGGTCTGGTCGGGCGAGGTAGACCGTCCGTGGCGTCGGTCGGACATCCTCTCCGGAAGTCGCGGGTGACACACCCGTGAGGAAAGGAAGACCGTGGAGTGGTACTGTGTCTCGTTACGACGACCGAGAAATAGTCTCAAAGGAAATCCCTTTAAGAAACTAAAAAGGGTTTGGGTTCTACCGGTCTTTCGAGATTCGACTTCTTCATTTCTATATGGAAAGACTGGAGTGTGTGTCTGGTCGTCTTCATGTTATTTGTACTATTGTCCGGGGCCCGTTCATTGAAGGACCACGAAGGGACCCCCGAGTCTACCATTTCTTAGACGGACGTCACGTCCTCTGGACCCAAGCTAGGGACCCAGTCCTTCTAGACGACCTCTTCCCTTACCGTTAGGTGAGGTCATAAGAACGGACGTCTTGAGGTACCTGTCTCCTCGGACCACCCGATGTCAGGTACCCCGACGTCTATCAACCTATGCTGACTCGTTGATTGTGTGTGTTCATTGTGATGATGAAGGAAATAAAAATCGTTGTTGTGTTACCTTCATTTCCTCCTTTTTTTTCTATTCTATGTGGTTTTTCCGTTTCCTTTTTTTTAAATATCGTTCAAATATGGGTCCGTGTATCAGATGAGGGTATCTGGTCCCAAAGAGTCCTAAGTCTTGGGTCCGTGACCCTCGGATCCAGATTTAAATCCCGAAAGGGAGTAGTCCTCAAATTTTTGTACGGAAACCAAATCCTAAACTGTACATGTGTACCGACACAAATTTTACCTATTGGTTGTTCCCGAATGACATTTTTTTTTTATTTTTAATTTTTTATTAATTTTTTTAATTTTCCGTATTTCGTCTCTCTCTCTCTTTTTCGTACGTAAACCAGTTTAGCGTAGTTCAATGTAGGGTAGTTTTTTGTCGAGGTCTTAGTCTTTCGGTTCAGAACCACTTTCCGTTCCTAGCCAAACGAGGGAGAAAACAGAGTCGACTCCCACATGTGTTAGTGTCGACGGAGACATTTTCCTCTCGGTCCGGGTCCTAAGGCCACGGCGAAGAGACCAGTTCTTTTACTCAGGGCCGGAAGAGGGCACCGAGTCACCACTTCTTGGGCGGACGGTTACGCCCGTTGTACCCAAGGCCCTCCTAGGGTGCACGTCGCCCCGTCGACTCGGACCGACGGTGATGACCCGACACGAGATCTCGGGGCTTTGGTGCAGACGACTCGGGTGCGGGGTCTCGGGAACGAGATGTTGTTCTTTTCGGTATCGTTACTCGTCGGGTCCGCGACGCTGATCTCTTCTCTTTCGGGCACGAGTCGTTTCTACTCGGGCGCGCCGGTTTGGGTCGGTTTGTTTGTCTTCCGCCCAGGTGTACCCGAGTGGACGGGGACTGGGTCCCTTGTGACGACCGACCACTCTCCCGTCCTCCTTCGACCGGGCGCTCCGAGGACCCCTTCGACCCGTGACTACGTCGACTATGGACCCGAAGGACGGGAACCGAGATGGGTGTAACGACATACTGGGAACCGCATGGGGTTTTCTCAGGGACAGGAAAGACAAAGTCCGTCTCTTTAGACTGACTTGTTTCTACTTCCACAAAAAAAAAAAAAAACATCGTACACCCTGATCAAGGGACTGGTTTCTATTTGGACACGGAGGACGTCGCCTTCACACCACAGAGTTGGTGTCCTGACGGTCCGTTCAGAGTTTTCTACCTCAAGAATTCGTGGCCCGTCACCCCTGTCTCCACCCCATCTGAAAACCTCGTCTCTTCCTCCAACCGATAACCGTAACACACACACACACACACACACACACACACACACACACACACGAGTCAGTACAAACTGAGAAACGTTTGGGTACCTGAGGTAGTCCGAGGAGACAAGTGCCTTAAAAGGTCCGTTCTTATGACGTCACCCAACGGTACGGGAGGAGGTCCCGTAGAAGGGCTCGGTCCCTGTCTTAGGTGTAGAGGTCGTAGAGGACGTACCGTCCGCCTAAGAAATGACGAGTCGGTGACCCCTTCGGGGCAACCATTGTAATTACGGAAGAAAAAGGTGGGTGATACTCTCCGTCCAGCCCCTCTCCTCTGACTCGTCCCAATCGGGGTGGAGTTCCAGGTGGAGGTCCCGCGTGGACTTGGGTCGGAGAGTGGGACTTGGGTGTCGTGTCGGGAACTTGGTATCGGGTACCGAGACGTCGTTCCGGGCCCGGAGACCGGAGAGGCACGGGTGCCGGACAGAGACCCTGTCTGACGGACTCCGGTGTCAGAATGACTGTCCAGGGTTCCGGGTGTCACCTGGGATGTTCCTCACGTGTAACGACCTAGGACGTTCAGTCAGTCAGTCATTCAAGTCAGCGAATCAGCACAGACTGAGAAACACTGCGACTTGGTGTCGTGCGGTCCGAAGGGACAGGTAGTGGTCGAGGGCCTCAAGTGAATTTGCCTACAGGTAACTCGGTCACTACGGTAGGTTGGTAGAGTAGGAGACAACAGGGGAAGAGGAGGACGGAGGTTAGGGAGGGTCTTAGTCCGAGAAAAGTTTACTTAGTCGAGAAGTGTAGTCCACCGGTTTCATAACCTAAATTCGAAGTCGTAGTCAGGAAGGTTACTTATAAGTCCTGACTAAAGGAAATCCTACCTGACCAACCTAGAGGAACGTCAGGTTCCCTGAGAGTTCTCAGAAGAGGTTGTGGTGTCAAGTTTTCGTAGTTAAGAAGCCACGAGTCGAAAGAAATATCAGGTTGAGAGTGTAGGTATGTACTGATGACCTTTTTGGTGTCGGAACTGATCTACCTGGAAACAACCGTTTCATTACAGAGACGAAAAATTATATGTCAGATCCAACCAGCATTGAAAAAAAGGTTCCTCATTCGTAGAAAATTAAAGTACGACGTTAGTGGTAGACGTCATTAAAACCTCACGTTTTTTCATTTCAGACTGTGAACGGCCCTCGGTCGCACTCCTTGAGGCGGGTACCGTTTCCAGTACTCCTTCCTCCGAAGCCGTATGCGTTTCCGCCCTAGCTCGGAGTCCTCTGGGGGACAAGGGCTCGTAGATAGGGGTTTTTTGGTCTCACGGATGAAATGATAAAATACGAGAGTGGATGTGGAGACTGAAATGCCCCCCGACAAGGGGTGGCCAAGAGAGCCTCTTCCTCATTTGAACGTCGAGGTCAGTTATTTTTAAGGACCCGCACTGTTCTCACAAAGCTGAATGCTTGAGGAGACTTCCAATGGATCGGACGGACATGTCCAAGCAGGTCGGTGTACACTAACAAATGTCGGAGGGTGGGCACTCTCCGTGCTCTACGAAATCTGAATGATTTCCGTCTAAGAAAATCCTTCAATCTTTAATAATCATATCACCCAACTAATCCTTAATATAACCACTTCCCAAAAAGTAAACACCACGGTTATTAACGACGATTCAGAGGTATAAGGGACGGGACCCACACTGTTCCCACAGAGTCCAGTTTGGAGAGACGACCGTCTGATCAAACACACTGTCCTAATAGGTATGAGGACGGTGATGCGTGTACTAACAAACGATGGAGAGTTGGTATTTGTCGTGTCTCTCAAAACCTCATAAAACTTTTAGAATTAATCGTATCCCGAAAAGAGTAACAACTCAGTTACTAACGGCGGTCCGGAGGTATAGGAATCCGTGGACCCTTATATAATTACATAAACCTTATGTCTTTTCCTTTATATCATCAAAAACTACAATCGTTATGATCTGAAAAACTCAATTACTTAAAAGAGAAAACAATATCTGGTGACATGAAACAATATTTAGTGACACAGGAACGATACATTTTTACATTGAAATAGTGATAGAATTCTGATTTATCTAGAATTCCCCTTGTGACCACTTCCCAAAAGTAAATGACCCGGTTACAAACGACGATTTAGAGGTATAAGGGACGGGAATATTACTTATATTGATCGTATATCCTCTTTATTCATAATTGGAAATTCTAATCAGTACAATTGGAATCCAATTTATTTAAGGAAAGAATCAACATTGGGTGATGTGGGAGTGGGATATCCTTACGTTGAAATAGACCATGGAAGTCTCCCACCGCGGACCAAATTCTTTTTTGTGGGAACCTTTTTTATTAAAAAGACCAATTGACTGGTAATAGTCTTTCTTTCCCAGTATTTTATAGTCGTCCGGAGTACCGGTCTTCTACTACATTTTGGGGAGTCTGGAAAAAAATATGAAAATACACTTCGTGGACTAAAACTATTTCCAGTCCTGACGACTGAGGAGACACTCAAATTTTAAAGGTAAACAGAGATACACATTGTTTCCCATATATTCGTTTGGACTTTTATTTCTTTAGCCTAGCCAAAGACCTTTCTGACTAAGGGGGCACAGCAAGAAAGAAAGGGGAAGACCGACTTAAGGGTAGACCTCGCACCCACGAGCGGTGCAGATGAATGAACGGGACCGAAGATTCCAGGTACTCTCTCCCTCGGGTTCCGCCCCGTGGGAGGCTATAAGTTTGCCCGCGACCACCGGGTTACATCTATCACGTTTAAGGAACAAAACCTCAAAATAACCATAGGGTGCATTTGGTTCAATAAGTCGGAGAAAAAGAGGTGATTATAAAGGATGATGTGATAGGCAAAGATTAGAGAGAGATATAGACATTAATTTATTCAAAAAAGGATCCTGCGACTAAGGTAGAGGGGAAGCTTAATGGGACCTAGGTGGCCCCGACCTGGGACCGTCTGTGATAAAGGTAACAAAGAGGTAGATAAACGGTACTTCACTACCCTGGCTTCGGTACTAGAAGCAAATGACTTGCAACTCGAAATTCGGTTGAAAAAGTGGGAGGAGAAAGTGAAAGTAGTTCTCCGAGAAATCAAGAAGTGAAAGACGGTATTCCCACCACAGTAGACGTATAGACTCCACTAACTATAAAGAGGGCCGTTAGAACTAAGGTCGAACTCGAAGTAGGTCGGGTCGTAAAGAGTACTATATGAGACGTATATTCAATTTATTCGTCCCACTGTTATATGTCGGAACTGCATGAGGAAAAGGATAAACCTTGGTCAGACAACAAGGTACAGGTCAAGATTGACAACGAAGGACTGGACGTGTGTCTAAAGAGTTCTCCGTCCAGTCCACCAGACCATAAGGGTAGAGAAAATCCTGAAAGGTGTCAAATAACACTAGGTGTGTTAGTTTCCGAAACCGTATCAGTTATTTCGTCTTTATCTACAAAAGGACCTTGAGAGAACGAAAAAGGTACTAGGTCGCCTACAACCGTTAAACTAGAGGTCAAGGAGACGGAAAAGTTTTTGGTCGAACTTGTAGTCCTTCAAGTGTCAAGTACATAACGACTTCGGACCGAACCTCTTAAAATTCGTAATGAAATGATCGTACACTCTACTCACGTTAACACACCATTAAACTCGTAAGAAACCGTAACGGAAAGAAACCCTAATCTTACTTTTGACTGGAAAAGGTCAGGACACCGGTGACGACTCAAAAGGTTTAAACGACCGTATAACTCACGTCGTGGCAGGGTCGTAGTAGAAAATCCTAAACTTTATCGAGTTGATCTTAAGGTAGTGGAGGTGATCGAAACAAGTATCACTACGAAGGATTCCGGGTGAACTGAAGTGTAAGGTCTTACAGACCGAGATCCACTCACTAGAGTGGTAACACTAATAGACCCAGTACTTCTAGAAAAAACATGTCAACAAGACACATAAGAACGGTGGAGAAGAATTATAGAAGACGTCAATCCAGGTATGGTAAAGACAGGAAATGACTCGGGCAGAAACGTACTTCACAAGGGAACCATAGAGACTAGGGAACCACAGGGCACCAAGGAGTTTCACCTCGGGGCAAGTGCTACCAGGAGTCCCGAGAGGGACCCGAGACTCTCCTCTCACCGTACGTGTGTCTCTACTCTGTTCCCTCCGGTCCCTGGTGTCCACCGTCCCGCCTCGAAAATGTGGCCGTCCTTCTGAAGATGGAACTTCATTGAAGTGTTTGCAAAAAACCTACGGATGATACAAGACGTTGGTTGTTCCCGGAGATAAGGACTCCAGTCCCGACTCCCGACCCCCGGGAAGAAACTCTTCGGTCATGTGTCTTCTTGTAATCACCGAAACCCTCTTACCCGGGTAACTAGACTGGTGACGAGTGGGTCAGTCTAACTAGATCTAACATTTCGTATAGAGGTTCGGTCATAAACTTCGGTTTCTTTGTGATAATTTTCGACATGAACTTTCTATACGAACCTTCACGAAATCTGAGACCTTTCGAATAGTTGGTCTTTTCGTCGTCCACCAACTTCTTCATCCTTCTTACTCCGACTTGTCCTAAGATCGAAAGGAAAATGTTTCTGGCGAGGATACAAGGACAAAGTAAAAAATAGAACTTTTTATTTTTGACAGGTTCTTTTCTAACCGGTCTTTCCCCCTCAAATATCCGAGATACCTGTAGGCCCCTCCGCCCGTCCCACCCCCCGTCGGTTCTCACTTATGATGGGTACTCGTGTGTTAATTACCAACAACTTTCTAACTTGACAATTGTGATAGTAATATTTTGTGTAAAGTCATGATCACTATTCTCGGTCCCTATAAATTTGACCCTCGTACTAGAGTCCGCTCCTTTCGTTGGTGAGTGTCTCTCGAGGTTCAGAGGGACTCGGACCCGTAGGGGTCGTCAGTCGCAGGGCCACCCCGACGGGCCGGCGGAGGCGGGGACAAGTGCTCGGTGCGCGAGGACGGACGGAGGACACGGGACACAGGAGGTGTCGGGGTGTAGTAGTGTCCCGTGGAGGAAGGTTTGAAGTTTCGGGCTACACTTAAAGAGACTAGAATGGTCGATGAGTCGCGTAGGAGTACTGCCGCGACGATAGACGATAACATAAATGTAAATAGACGTGTGTACTATAAATGTAAATAAATGTGTATACTGTTATGATTCCGAAGGGACCACCGAGCGTGTCATTTCGTTACGTCGTCTGGGGCCAAGCTAAGAACCCAGTCCTTCTAGGGGACCTCTTCCGTTACCGTTGGGTGAGGTCGTAAGAACGAACCCTTTAGGGTACCTGTCTCCTCGGACCGACCGATATGTCAAGTGTCCCAGTGTCTCAACCTGTACTAACTAGGTGACTCATGTGCACGTGTATACTATTATTCTCATTGTTAATAACACTATAAATAACACATAATGACACTCCGTACGTGGCATTTATGATCCGTTTACGAAATACAAAAGTAAAGGAATTTGGGGTAATCTCGAACTACCCGAACTATAGTAATACAGGTAAATTTTCTGTGTCTGGAACTCTGGGACTCTTTCCGCCATTTACCGAACAGGTCCTCTGAGGACCCAACCTGTACCCATCTGGACCCTACGACGGGTACATTTTCGAGGGATTTCTTCTACGCTTGATCTCGGTGGTGCTCTATGGTGACTAGTGAGTAATTTTACCCGTTTTGTCCTTTTTGGTTAGTATCGTTTACGACAGTTCTTATGACCTCACTAACCTTGAGAGTATGGAACGACCTCTCTCATATCTTATCGGACCAGTATGACCTTTTGTCAAACCGTTAACGAGTAGTTCAATTCGTTTCCGGTCTACTAGGTCATTAGAGTGTTCTTTCCTTCTATATTCAGGTGTGTGTGTGTTTTTGAGATACGTCTATAAATCTCGTCGAAACAAGTACTAACGGGTTTGGATCTTTGTTGGGTTTACAGAGGCTTGACCACTTATTTATTTGTGTGACACATATAGGTGGTTTACCTTAGGATCAATCTTGTGTTTCCTTGTTTGGTGACTGTGCACCCCGAAGGGTCCACCGAGTCACCATTTCTTAGGAGGACAGTTACGTCCTCTGCGTCTTCTGACCCAAACTAGGGTCCCCTAGAGGCACTAGGGGACCTCTTCCGTTACCGTTGGGTGAGGTCATAAGAGCGGACCTTTTGGGGTACCTGTCTCCTCGGGCCACCCGATGTCACGTACCCCAGTGGACTCAGTCTGTGCTGAATCGTGGACTCGTGCGTCCGTGTGCGATTGTGTGCGTTGACGTACCTACGTAGAGGCAATACGATACGATTTACTCCTTCGGTCTGAGTTTTCCGACATGGAACACACTGCGGTAATCGTCTGGCAAGGCCTTTGCCATCTTGACCCTCTTCTTTTGACTAGCGGACAACGGACTCTGGTCTCGGTCTCTAGACTAATGTTTCCCCGCACTCTAGTGAGAAGTCTCACTGTCTTCATCAGAAATAGAACCAACAGACGATCGATGTACTGATATATGTGAACAGTTCTGAGTTTCTTGAATTTCATTTTCCCCGTTTAAAATGAACGCACATTTAATATGGAGTTATTTGGACTGTAAATTTTTTCAAGGGGTCCCTTAAAGGACCGTTAGGTCAGCAATCCTGAGACTCGAGAGTGACGACTCCGGTGCTCAAGTTAGGGTCCAAACCCTTGATACTAGGGTGCTCGGTACACCACACCGGTTTTTTTTTTTAAGTACTACTAAAAAAAATTTTTCAAGGGGTTTCAAGGGATTCCCTTCCTAGTACCTACTACTCGGGACGAATCAGTTTTCGAAGATATGATGAAACCTGGTACAGATGGTAAACATGATTGACCATTTGACTTCTCATTCAATTAGACTTTACATAATAATAAGGTAAAGGGATGACTAGGAACCGACTTCTTAGTCACTGCCTTTTTTTTTGTTTGATTGATTGATTGTCACTGACTCGTCCTTCTCTTCGACCTTCGTCTCTTCCAGGTATTTACGACTTACTCGGGTTCAAGCGGTCTGTCCATTGTCGCCCATGATTGGAATCGCACAAGGCACTAGAAGACAAGTTTCTAGAGTCAAACTGATTTTCAACTCCGACGGAGGAGTAACAGTAGTTGACTACCTTTTGTGATGGTACACGAAAATTTTTTCTTTTTTATTTATAGTTTTGAATCACGAATCCGTCACTTACACTATTTTGTCATAAATTGTCTTTTAAAATATTATTTTTATTCTGTTTCAAAAAAGTCGTGGTCCTCGCGACTCAACATACTTTCCGTCGTCGACGGGTATGTGGGATTTACTTGATTACTTCATGCTATCCGGGATTTCTGGAAGTCTCCAGAATGGACTATCGAGTCGGCCATTTCTTAGACGGACGTTACGTCCTCTGGGGTCAAGCTAAGGACCCAGTCCTTCTAGGGGACCTCTTCTCCATCCGATGGGTAAGGTCATAAGAACCCGAAGGGAACACCGAGTCGACCATTTCTTAGACAGGCGTTACACCCTCTGGACCCAAACTAGGGACCCAACCCTTCTAGGGGACCTCTTCCCTTGTGGATGGGAGAGGTCATAAGACCGGATCTCTTAAGGTACCTGACGTATCAGGTACCCCAACGTTTCTCACCCTTTATTGACTCGGTGAAAGTGAAAGTAAAAGTTTCTGGGAGTCTTCCAAGGGTTGACCGGTTGGGGACCTCGACGGTGCTGTCGTCTAAGAATCGTAGTAAGACGGTCTAATGTCTCCTCTCCCCTCAGACTTTTCGTAGAGACTGAAGTTCGCCTTGATTGACATAGGGTCTGGGGTCCTGGAAGGACAAGGTTCTACCACCCCGACCGTAACGACGCACAGGATTTAGTACTTTGTTCCTCTGCCGACAGACTCCTCGGTCTCCCCTCAAAGTCTAGACGGTCCGAGACTCTAGACTCTCCGTTCATGGTATTTACAAACGGACTGAGAGGTACAAGGGTCATAGATCGTGTAGTGGACCAGTTACCTGTGTAGCTCTCTACGAGTCACGAAAATCTCCCGTCGGACCGTACATAGGGTCACTGGCTCGTTATCCTTTAGTGACTTGACCGGACAAGGCAGTCAAGACTCCGGCACACGAGTTACTTTTCCTTGGTTATGTCCCAGAAATACGAAGGATTAGAGGGTACAATTTCAGAGTGTGCACGGTGGCTCCTTTATCTTTCTAACTCTAAAAGTATAGTTTACTGTATGCAAATTTTTACTCTTAAGTCCACTTTTCGCAATCCGAAAAATCTGGCATCGACAGAAGAGACTACGCAGCAGACGAACAAATTAGAAATTCCTTTCCCTCCTTTCGTTGTCTGTCTTTCACCATGGAGAGGACCTGTGACTTCCCAGGTGAAGTTGCGGAAAAAGTATCCCCCACGGAGGCAAGTTCTTCTCGAACATTCAGGATGTTTTCTTTTCGTGCCACACGTACACCGCAACGGTGTCACCTCCGCCGCCCCCTCGTAGTAAAGTCGTGTTCGTGTAGGTGTCTGTAGAATAAATGCGGAGTAAGTGACCACTTACTCCTGCCTTCGACCATAGGAAGGGATCCCAATAGGAGAGTCATTTGACTCAGAGGAAGAATTGATACTTGATATCTTTTATGTAAAAGGTGTAATTTCACTCTTTCCAATTGACTACAGTAAAACTCTGAAATTACTGAACACGGTAAATTTACAGAAAAAGTTTTCAAAACTTAGTAGTAACCTTTATTTCGACAATACTTAAATATGATGAAAATTTTACGTTTTCATTGTACATCTAACAACATTTTTGAAGTTTACTGTATCTTTGTTAGTTATTTTGGGGTTTTTGAGGGAGGGACAGGAAAGGGCGGATCGAACCATTCGGGGAACAGGATAGAAAAAGACATGTTTAATAAAATTTTGTTTAAGTATGTGTGTTATTTAGAGTTTGACTGTGTGTAAAGGAAGATTTCAACGGAGAAATTGGGACACCGTGACGGAGGGGTTAAGACAGGGGTCTCTGTTGGAGGTCCTTGTCAAAGGTGTCCGTGTGTTCGTGTCGCGAGGCACTTTTCTTCCCCCCAGTCGTGTGTACCAAGGTGTGGAACGGCCAAAGTCGATTATTGTGTGTGACCTCTACAAAGACGTAGTTATGGGTCCGGAGGTAGAGTAAATTTTTTTATCAAATTCTGAAATTCTTTCTAACCTATCTACGTGAAAAGGGAGGGTCATTCGTGTTGATTTTTGGGACTTGTAATAATTTTTGTCTTTTTGTTTTTCGGGTGTCCTTCGGACCCGAAGATGTAGATGTCCGTCATAACCCAATCCCCCACTCCCCACTATCCACGGGTGGGGGAGGGTGGTCTCACGGTAGTCCTCCTGAAAATGGAGACAAGACACCATTCCAGTGCGGGTGGGGACACCCCAGTCATCTCCTCCTTCCCCCGTCGTAATAGACTTAATTTGGAGACCCTATCCTTGATAATATTAGGGTAAAATTTTGACCCCCTATAACTTCGAACCTCTGTAATTTCGTGGACAACTGTCAATGTGCCTGTCTCAAGTCCGATACCGGGACTTAAGATAGTAAGGTTTAGATCCCAGAGGTAGTAGTAGGATGACTGACGGGTAGACGTAGGGAAGACACTCAAAGAACAAATATAGGATCTGAATCTGAACACACACACGTGGGTGAAAGTTTAAACCTAAGAGAAGAAGAATCAAAAACTCTCGAGAAGAATATAATTTCTATTATTAGAACACTGACAATTCATGACCTATATAACGTTTATGTAATGTTTGTAAACGAAAACCAGAATTTAAAATTTAAACAAATGTCACCGACGACGATGTTAAAGGTGAATGGTGGATATCTTCTTTCCCCCTCAGTGCCTCTGGACCCCTGGGGAGTAGATCGAAAGGGTGAGAAATCACTCTTAATCCGAGATAGACCCCGAAGGGACCACCGCGTCCCCATTTCTTAAGTGAACGCTACTTCCTCTGAACCCAAGTTTGGGAGTCAGTCCTTCTCCGGGACCTCCTCCCGTACCATTGGGTGAGGTACAAGGACGGACTTCTTCGGGTGCCTGTCTCCTCGCACCACCCGGTGGCGGGTGCCCCAGCGTCTCAGCCTGTCCTACCTCCACCTGACTCACACACATGTGCGTCCGAGGTAGGGCCGTGGCACTTCACACGATTATGGTGTCCCTTGACGACTTCTTCGTAAGAGCCGTCTGCTGACCCCGTTTGTAGGAATTTCATGGAAACGAGACACGCAGTAAGAGGGGGAGGATCCTACTCTAGTACACGCGACAAAAGTATAATTCCACTTTCACTTTCACAATCAGCGAGTCAGTACAGACTGAGAAAACGTTCTGGCACCTGACATCGGGCGGTCCGAGGAGACAGGTCCTCTAAAGGGTCCGTTCTTATGACCTCACCCATCGACACGGGAGGAGGTCCCCTAGAAGGGCTGGGTCCCTAACTTGGACCCAGAGGACGTAACGTCCGTCTAAGAAATGGTGAACTCGGTGGTCCCTCCGGGGGTTCCTTGTAATCTTAGTTGTAATTGTTCGGGAGAGGGGAGTTCGATGACTTTACACTTTGGAGACCTTTGGACTCCACAGATCTAAGATTTTTTACTTAAAGGTGTTTTAATAGGTGAACCTCCCTTATACATTTGGGTTGAATGAAACGACCTTATCCTTAAGGTCACCGCAGTTTTTCAAAGTCTTTGTGGGTCGGTGTCGAGTTGAGAGGAGAAAGTGGTCACCTGATCCTTTATTTTGACCCATACTTGGAAGTACAGACTTAGTCGGTTTGGATATTCGTGTATGGTTCAAGAGGATTTTCCTTATTTTGATCATAAACGGAAATCTTGATTTTCCAAGAAGTTCTCTTTTGTTTCCCTTTCGGCCCCTCCGGGCGACCTGAACGTCCCGCCTACCATTTCCGTCCCACAGTCCACTTCTAGAATGGAACAATTCAGCGAGGACTTTTTGGGATTCGGACTGTGATCCTGCTGACGACGACAACGAAGAACTCACTATGTTTATACGACCCTTTACTAGGGTCTAGTGTAGTTGCGATGCACACTCGTCCCCCGAAACCCGGAGTCACTCTTTACCTTACTCAGTTAACTCAGTGACTTCCCCGAGGGACGAGTCTTGGAGTGGGGGACGGGGGCAGTCAGCAGTCTCCGGTCACGTAAGTGGACCCCCAGGGCGAGGAGCGAGGACAGGATGTGTCGTTGTGAGTGCCTACTTACACGGAATTTCTTTACGTTCCCGTCCTGGAGGGACCACCGCGTCGCTCTTGGGCAGTCGGTTGCGCCCCCGTACCCAAACTAGGGACCAGGCCCTTCTAAGGTATACGGTGCCTCTTTGACTCGGGCACGCGGGGGTGGCGGCTCGGGTCCGCGACGTCGAGGACTCGGGCCCGAGGCGTTGTTCTCCTCGGCGGGTCACTCTCTGGCCAGTGGTTTGCTCCTCGTCGGGACGGGCGGTGTTGATGTCCTTCGGGCGGGCGTCGTGGCCTCTGGGTCACGTCGGTCTTTATTTGTTACTCACTCATTCAAAAATTTTTTCTTTACTTTCCTGTCGCATTGTGGTAATTACCTTAAATTGTCGGCCGAGAGACCCAATGGTACTTCGGTTCGTGTGTATGGTGTGGACACTTCGATAATAATTTTATACCTTTGTACAATGGTGTCTGGGTGTAGGTGACTAAGTTCTCAAATATACTACATTCAATTAGGTTCAAAGACTACAAGGAAATTATTTTACTGGAGAGACGGTCCAGGAAAGTAATCTTGGGGGTAAATGTTCCAATTCCCGTGAGACTGGGAGTTCCTGTCTCCATGTCGAGACACGACCTTTCGGTGACTCGTAGATAGTGAAGGACATTTCAGGGTAGAAAAAGTTTAGAAGTAAGAACGTTTCGTGACCTCAAGTGAGGTCGATTTTTATGTTTCTTTTTCTGAACGAAATTTGCGACGACTTTTTCGTCGTAGTATTTTTATTTTAATCTTAGTGACGGTAAGGGTAAGGAGTTCTCCAATTATAAGATAATGTGTCTTTTTAGAGTTAATAACAATGATTCTTGTCTGTAAAATTTTTTTTGAAGGGAAAACTGACTATTAGTCTTTCGAAATAGAAAGTTGACTGTATGTAACGCTTATATTCTTTAAGGTTCAAGTTTATTATAAGGTTCTAGACCTCTCCTTCTTAACCTAGACTACTTTGTCAGCGGTAGTTCGTCCGTCCCGTTCTACGGTCATTGGACTTTGTTGCGTCTTTTGCCTCCAATGATTCTGTGTACCTCTTGCCTCGTCCCTTTTTGTGGCTCCAGGACGACAGCCCGTCCCGCGGGCTCAGTGATGGGACACTATTTCGTATTGCCCTTTCTCATACTCTTTCTGACTTGATCAACGAGACGACATGTCGTCATTGGTCATGTGTGACATTTAGTTGACGTGAAGTTATTTTATTTGAAAAAATTTTACCGTCCTGTCAAGTCGAGGTAGTAGACGTGGTATTATTTCCAGAAAAAAGAACATTCTAGAAATTTTTTACATCTGGTGAAACTTTCAGAAATAACTTAAACAATGTTATATCGAATACAAAAGACAAAACGAAGAGACCAACATTCTGGACACCCCAGGATCGGGGGTCTGGTCCCTAACTTGGGTGTCGGGGGCGTAACGTTCCGGTTTAGAGTTGGTGACCTGGTAGTCGCTTCAGGAGTTCCAGAAAATTACCTTTGTTTCTCGTCTACCTAACCTGAGTAGATATGGTTTCCAAACTTTAAAATTTTACATTAAAAACACGATTTCTTTTGATGGAAAGGAAAGTGAATGGGAAACGAATCTCTTCGATTACGTTTTGTTCGTGACAGGGCTCCAGAAGCCTCCACGATGTTTGTGTCACACTATACGCTATTCTAAAAACCTCCCCTCCCCCGTATGACGTACCGTGCGCCCTAGAATCTGGGGGTTGGTCCCCAGTTTGGACACGGGGAACGTCACCTTCGAACCGCAAGATTGGTGACCTGGTGGTCCGTTCAAGGACTACTCTATAAATATAATTGGTGACAGGAAACGTCTGTCCTGATTATAATATTGGAGGTGTGTGTGCACGGGTCGAAGGGACTCCGTCCGGAGCCCTTAAAAGGAAAGGAAAGTGAGAGGGACCTGGTGTTGTAGGGAGAAGGAACGGCTATTTTAGGGTGTGTAGGATGTTCTAGTCAAAGAGAAGATATTTCGGACGAAGAGGTACCAAGGTGTCATGATCCTCGGGGTGTTGGTAATGTGAGACGGATGCAGTATCGACGGTTATCGTGGGTGACGTGCCTCGCTGAGATTCCTAAGTTACCCTTCTGCGTGGATCGCCGACGGAGCCACGGGTCGTGTGCCAGTCTCGAGGTGTGTGTCTCCTATAACCACGACATGTACACAGACAGAGAAGACGTGGTTGTGTCTTCGAGGGTGTCACAGGTCCTTCGTACGGAGTGTGGATTTGCTGTCTGCCAATTAAAGTGAGTGTTTCCTTGGATATGTATGATCAATAGGGAAGGTAGTCAAGTAGAAATATAGGTCCTCTTGTAATCTTTTCAACAACCCGGTTTTACTTACGCCCTTCCTACGAATTTTCTGGTTTGACCTCCTGAAGAGACCACCACGTCTCCCAATTCTGAAGTGGAAGGGTACGTCCCCCACACCCAAATTAGGAACTACCCCCTCGAGTCTAGGTGTACGGAGAGCTGCTCTTTGGTTTTGTTTTTCGTCTTCGTTACAACAGTGCTTAAGTTATGTCTGAAATTTTACCAAGTGTAATTTTTTTTTTTTTCTAGGGTGACCTGAACCCCCAACCACGACACCTGTTCACACCTGGACACGTCTCGGGTGTCCGCTCCACCGGCCCGAGGAGGGGCACGACACGGGTGCACCACTCGGAGACGGAACGACACTCTAGAGAACTACGTTGTCTTCAAATTACTTCCCAAGAACCCCAGTCACTGTGTTCCCTCACTTGGCACCCTTCCTGCGTTACTTTGACCTCCACCTTTTTTCATTTGTGTCGATATCTGTTGATTATAATAATTTTCTTGTATTTCTGTTGAAGTAGAGGGGCCGTAGATATACTGTGACTGAGTCACCGAACTTCGGTGAATTGGAGTAAGGACAGAAACAAACAAAGTTAGAACTGTCAGGGACCTACAGTTCCCTACTAGCCGAGGGATCGGCAGTGGGTACTCAAATAAACTTCTTTCGTGTCGAGAGGACTCGTGTCGACCTCTGACGTAAATTTTTTTTTGTTTTGTGAAGAATTCTTTACGATTCTCAGGGAAAATTCCAAAAAGAAAAACAAAAGTAAAAGGTAGTCTGTCTTAAAAGATTTTAACTTGGAACACTAAGTGACTTACTCTACTAAGTATCCGTACCATTGAAACCACTCCGTCTTTGAACTCACTAAAAATAGTTTCAGGAGGCTCTTGTAATTTATTAGATTTCCAAGTCCGGACCGTGGTATATAGGACACAATCTATTTTTGTGCATTAAAGTCCTTAGACAACAAGAAAAGTCAGCGAGTCAACACAGGACGAGAAACGTTGGGGTACTTTCCGTCGTGCGGTCCAAAGGGACAAGAAGTGATAGAGGACCTCAAACGAGTTTGAGTACAGGTAACTCAGTCACTACGGTACGTTGGCAGAATAGGAGACGGTGGAGGAAGAGGAGGACGGGAGTCGTAGTCCCAGAAAAGGTTCTCAGTCGAGAAGTGTAGTCCACCGGTTTCACGATCTCGAAATTAAAGTCGTAGTCAGGAAGGTTACTTATAAGTCCCCACTAAAGGAAATCCTAACCGACCAAACTAGAGGAACGACAGGTTCCCTGAGGGTTCTCAGAAGAGATCGTTGTGGTTTATGTGGTTTCACGTAATGGTTTATGTACAACTATTAGAATGGAATCTTTGATTAACGTATTATGAATTATTATGAATTACCCATTTTTTGAGTATAAAGTGAGTTAAGTGAGTCGTCTAAGGAATGGACCCCTCTTTTCCAGGTACAAACCCCGAAGAATCCAACGGTGCACCGGGACTGACACACTTACAACGAGTCTTGGACTTTACTCTAAAAGGGTAAACCTTAGTGTGACAACCTTGAAGCGGTGGAGGTACGAGGTAGACTTGTCGCCTCGTCTCCCTTTCCACCCGTAGAAAGAGGAAACCCGCTAAGACGTAAAGAAAAAAAAAGAAAAATATAGTCGATGTATGTATTGAAAAATTTACTAATTGTTTTCCCTTGTACACTTACGAGGACCTTACCCTACCCCACACCCACCCAGGTGCCCCGGAACCCATTGACCGTTCGACTTCACACCGGGGTACCCGACACGGGATTCACAGGGTAGCGACTCTGGTAGGGTGTAGAAGTGCTTTTCCTTATACAACCCGACTTCTCGACCCACTGGCCCTCCCCGTCCCCGTGTTACCTCCCTTTGTTCCCTCTTCGTACCCTCTTCCACTCGGACCGTCCCGAAGGAACTCCTTGTTTGAACCCAATCAGTGAGTCAGCACAGACTGAGAAACGTTGGGGTACCTGACATCGGGTCCTCCGAGGAGACAGGTACCCTAAGAGTCCGTTCTTGTGACCTCATCCAACGGTAAAGGAAGAGGTCCCCTAAAAGGGTTGGGTCTCTAGTTTGGGTCCAGAGGGAGTGACGTCCGCCTAAGGAATGGTAGACTCGGTGGTCGCTCCGGACTCTTATGATCTCACCCACCGGATAGACAAGAGGTCACCTTCTTGGTTAAGGGAGGGTTGGGCCCTTGACTTGGCCCCAGAGGACGTAACGTCCGTCTAAGAAATGGTCGACTTCCTTGATTCGGTCGTCAATTAGTGTCATTAGGAGATGTGTGGAGTAATGCAATTATCACGATAAAGTTTGTATAGGAATATGTCTTTGTATATGTTCGTCGGAGCACTCGCCAGGGCAGACGAGGTTCGAAGCGGTATTAGGAGCCCGTGAAGTAATAGGGAAACTTTATGGGTAAACAAACAAGTACATTGTATATTAACTCTATAAAAACATTTGGTCATGGCAAGATCCGTGACCTTTATATATCGTCACTTGTGTTGGCTGTTCATAGGGAACAAGTACCTTGACCGTTCTCTTTATTGGTTTGTCTGAGTGTTTTTCACTTGTTTAGACGGACCGCGACTCCTCGTGGTGTTTCATTTTCGACTCCTCCTGCCATTCTTCACACGAACCCACGTCCCCTTGTCACTAATTGTTTCGGTTCACAGTGTCGTGAATATTTTGTTGTCTTCTTGACTGTTTACTTAAATCTGAGTCTGAAGACGTAATTATTAGTTACCATGATTCACTTTACGAACGATACACTCTCTCTAATTGGTCTTTTAATCCTCTTTGAAATCCATATTGACTGGAAAGTTCTTTATACCGGTTCTCCTCGTAAAATACACGTTACTATTGTTCTACCCCGTCACCCCTCAATTTCGTACACTCATAGAACCACGCAATCACTCCTTATGTCTTTATGTCTGACTAAAATCTAAATACTCTTATTAATGTCGATTCATCGTTCGGATCTTTAAATGTATGACGTTTGAATCTCCGAAGTTTTCTTGATCCACTGTTCCGGTACCTATCGATAAAAAAAAAAAAAGACGTACAAAGATACATAAACTTTATCGAGGATTAAATTGTTTATAACGATTAAAGTTATTTTCAGTCTAACATCATATTTTACGTACATTTTCCTTTTTCTTATTCGTTTAACCTTCACATTACAAGTTTCTATTCTCAGATTTGCACTCTAAATCTAAACAAAAGATAAAGAGATTAATAACCGTTTTATCCATATGTCAAACAACTACATAATAAAGAATGACTCAAGGATTCCGAAAAGTTAGTGACAAATTCCTACTTTGTATGTTACTACCAACTAATATTTTGTACAGTTTATATGGTCTGTTCAATTTTCTTTAATGTCCTGTGGGCTTCGAGTAGTGGACCTAAGACGGTAGTCGTAAAATGAAGCGAACGAAATAGTGTATATGGTAGATCGGTAGGTAGTTGAGTAGAGTCAAAAACTGTATGATGTTTGAACGTCTGTATTCATTTGAAAATAGATTTATACAATTGTACGTATCGTATCTCAAGTAATAAACAAGTGTCAAGAGAAAAGCTACCTTTTAAATTATGTCACTTTAAGTCTTTGGAATAAAAATAGGAGAACATTACAGGTCTCACCCTTTTCCTTTCACCCGACCGATCCCTGGTATCCAGGATTCCTTACTGTGCCGTTCACGACAGTGACCTCCGGATGTCTCCTCGGACTCGGAGTAGTCCCAGGGGTGCATTCCTCTGTGCGGAAAGGGGTCTCCACACACGTCTCCGGGCCTCCGCCGGAGCGAGAGTGGACCGTCCTCACCGCAGTGACACACGCGATGTTATCCCCGTTTTGAGTAGTTCTAGGTCTGAGGGACGAGAGTTTACAGATCCTATGTTGACAATTTCTTTTTTAGTAAGTAATGTGGTTTATGGTCCTTTTAGAGTTGAATTCACTCTTTTCTTGGTTTTCTATTGTTGTGATTGAGACGAGTCACAGAACACCGTCGGACGTACCCTCCCCACAAACCCCCTCTTACCTATGTACACATACGTACCGACTCAGGGAAACGATAGGTGGACTTTGGTAGTGTTGCACCAATTAGTCGATATAAGGTTATATTTCAATTTTCAATTTTTTTTTTTCTATGGTTGTGATTCTACTGACTACAACCTTAATAAACTTTTCGTAAAATTTCGTCAGTAGATTTTTATGAAGTTATTTTTTGATACCTCCACGAATTTTATTTAAATTTTATATCTTTCTTTATGCCTCAAAGTTCTTTCTTTATTCCTTTAAAATTGGTTTTTTTTTTTCTTTTTCTTCCTCCTGGGATTGTCTTTTTATGTTACTTTCACTTTCACAATCACTGAGTCGGTCGTCCGACGAGACAGGTACCCTAAAGGGTCTGTTCTTATGACCTCACGGAACGGTAAAGGAAGAGGTCCCCTAGAAGACTGGGTCTCTAACTTGGACCCAGAGGACATAACGTCCATCTAAGGATTGGCAGACTCGATGGTCTCTTGGGGTTCAGACTTTTGTCTGTGTGTGTGTGTGTGGATGTGTTCAGTGATTTATCTGAGTCGGTGTCTTATCTTTTCTCCCTTTTCTTAGTCAGTCGAACCTCTGTCCGTTTGTCTTCAATGTGTCAGACTTGTCGGCTTGTCTTATCTCCCTTTCCTTTACCAGTATCGACTCTTTTGGACTTTGTCACATTCAGGTTCTTTGGGTACTGTTTCATATATTTGAAGATCTTTGATTTGTGTCATAGGACTTTCGTCACTCTCTCCTTGTGGTGAATCTAAGTGGGGATTCCCACTTCAGTTGAGGTTACTTCGCCTTGTCATAAAAAATTCACGAATTTCTTTTCTTGACGGTTGGATCTCAAGATATAGATCACTTTTATGGGTGGTACTTCTTTCCCTTTCGTCCGAAAGAGTCTATGTCCTTTTGATCCCCTTAGATATCGGTCGTCTGGATGGGATTTTCTTACCAATTTCCTTCAAGAGATTTATCTTTTCTTGCACCCTCGTCCTCCTTAGAGACTCATAGTCCTTCCTTCCTTCCTTCTTGTTACCTCATCTTTGTTCCCATCCCGAAGGGAGCGCCGAGTCGCCACTTCTTGGACGGACGGTTCTGTCCTCTGTGCCAAGTTAGGGACTAGGGCCTTTTAGGGTGAGTCGGGTGCACGGTGTCGAGGACTCGGACTGAAGTCTCCGGTCCGGCTCTGATGACGCGGGGGCACGCCTCTGACGACTCCGGGGGCGTCGGCTCTCAGACACGAGACGTTGGTTTCTTCGGTGGCGCTCCTCTTCGGGCGTGCACCGTTGATCTCATCGGGGACGAGAGACGTTGACCCCCTTTCGAATTACCAACTCCGTTTTAATAGTATGACACACTACGCCAAGAGTCACATACGTCTCCTTTAAGAATTCTATTAATATTTCGTCACTCTCCCAATTTCAAAGAGGACTAGTGAACTTGACCCTACAACTGTTCGTCTGACCCCCTTCAATACATCTATATTTTATTATGGATGAATAAAATCAAGTTGATGACTTTTTCGACATGTTTCTCTCGGTGAGTTATTGTGGCGTCCGTGAAGTCTTACCTCAAGATTTTTTTTACAAATTGTGTGTCCTTCTGTCTTTTTTCTTTTGTCTCCTTACTTTTTCTTTCCCTTCCTTCCCTTTTTTATTTTGTCGTCCGAGCTCTCAATTCTAAGGGGAGGTCCTAGGTGGACGAAACCCTACGAACAGTCTCTGAACTCCCTCACCGCAAAACATATAATGGGTTTTAAATGTCGACAAGAGTGATCCAATCAATAAACCTCTCCTCGAATAAGTCAGTAATAACCTTCGTCACGAAAGATAAACACTGAACCGAATTTAAATGATTTCTTCATAAGAATTCATTTATCTAAGAGGTCCGTTCTTATGACTTCACGCATCGGTAAGGGAAGGGGTCCCCTAGAAGGGTTGGGTCCCTATTTTGGACCTAGAGGGTGTAACCTCTGTTTAAGAAATGGTCGACGGTCCCTTCGGGTTTATTTATCTTACTCGTACATTGATAATTGATGCAAGATATTGAGGTACTAAACCTTTTAAACTGTATTTAAGTGAAGTATTTGGTTGGAGATAATAAAAATATATTTTATTGAAGATACTAAAACTATATAATCAGTTTTATTTTAAGGTCAGAAATAAAATACAACAGTAGACATTCTTGTCGCTCTCTCTCTCTCTCGTTTTTCAAACCTTGGTCTAGAATCTTCTTTCACCAAGTAGAGAAGAACTTGTCACTACTGTGGATCACCAAGGAGTACCGTCACCAAAACACACCAAGTCTACTTCGTTTCCGCGAAAGGAGGACGACACTCACTTATATGAGAATCGACTCCACACACACGAGCGCAGACTGAGAGACGTCGGGGAACCTGACCCCGGGGGGTCCGAGGAGATAGGTACCCTAAAGGGTCCATTCTTATGACCTACCCAACGGTACGGGATGAGGTCCCCTAAAAGGTGTGGGTCCCTAGGTTGGGTGCAGAGAACTCAGAGGACGTAACTGTCCACCTAAAAAAAATGGTGACGCAACGGATCCTTCGGGTTATTTACGATCTCTTTCAGACCTCTCTTCCCTTGGAGGATGTGTCAACCACCTTTACATTCAACCACGTCGGTGATACCTTTTGTCATAGTCAAGTCAAGTCAGTGAGTCAGCACAGGCCGAAAAACGCTGGGGTACTTAGCGTCGTACGGTCCGGAGGGACAGGTAGTGGTTGAGGTCCTTAGGTGTGTTTGGGTACAGGTAGCTCAGTTACTACGATAAGTCGGTAGAGTAGGAGACAGCAGGGGAAGAGGAGGACGGGGGTTAGGGAGGGTCGTAGTCTCAGAAAAGGTTACTCAGTTGAGAAGCGTACTCCACCGGTTTCATGACCTCAAAGTCGAAGACGTAGTAAGGGAGGTTTCTTTAGGGCGATTTGAGGAAGTCTTACCTGACCGACCTGGAGGAACGTCAGGTTCCCTGAGAGTTCTGAGAAGAGGTTTTAGTGTCAAGTTTTCGTAGTTAAGAAGTCGTGAGTCGAAAGAAGTGTCAGGTTGAGAGTGTAGGTAGGTACTGGTGTCCTTTTTGGTATCGGAACTGCTCTACCTGGAAACAACCGTTTCATTACAGAGACGAAAGCTTATACGATAGATCCAACCAGTATTGAAAAGAAGGTTCCTCATTCACAGAAAATTAAAGTACCGACGTCAGTGGTAGACGTCACTAAAACCTCGGGGGGTTTTATTTCAGACTGGGACAAAGGTGACAAAGGGGTAAATAAAGGGTACTTCACTACCCTGGTCTACGGTACTAGAAGCAAAAGACTTACAACTCGAAATTCGGTTGAAAGAGTGAGAGGAGAAAGTGAAAGTAGTTCTCCGAAAATCAAGGAGAAGTGAAAGACGGTATTATCTCCAAGGAGTTTTGATTTTTGTCTCGATGGTATACCGGGACGTTAGGGTGGGGACCCTATATAGGTCTCTTTTTGTACTAGACTTTTGCGCGCACGTGGGGTCACGAGTGACGTCGCGACAGACGTTATCGGTCCTGTGCCTTCGTTGGTCTACGGGTGCCGTCACGACAGAGAGTCAATGCCGGACGACAGGCATCGGGGCCCCTGGCGTCGGGGGTCCGAGGAGACAGGTGCCCTGAAAGGACCGTTCTTATGGTCTCACCCACCGGTACGGGAGGAGGTCCCCTAGAAGGGTCGGGTCCCTGACTTGGGTCAGGAGGACGTAAAGGACATAACACCCGTCTAATAAATGGCCCCTCGGTGTCCCTTTACCTATTCCTTCTACACTATGTATATGTGTTGCCTTATAATGAGTTGGTAGTTTTTCCTTACTTTGTTACGGTAGACGGCGTTGTACCTGCCTGGCTCTCTCAGTGTGACTCCCTTCCTTCAGTCTCTCTCCCTCTTCGCAACACACTGTAGGCAGGATACACCTTAGACTTTTCTTAGTATGTTTACTTGCATGTTCTGTCTTTGTCTGAGTGTCTGAAGCTCTTGCTCGACACCGACGACCCCCTTCCCGCCCCCTCCCCTACCAATCCCTCAAACCTTCCATGTACACGTGGGACGACATAAATCTTACCTAGTGGTTCCTGGGCGCCATGTCGGGTCCCTCGAGACGAGTTACAGTATCCGTCGGACAACCTTTCCCCCAAACCCCCTCTTGCCTACGTACAGACACGTACCGACTCAGGAAAGCGACAAATGGATTGTGATAGTGTCGTAACACACAATTGACCGATATGGGGTTATGTTTTATTTTTTCAAGAAAAAAAATTCATTCATATGAGTCGTCCCTGGTTCTATTTGGGTTCTTGAGGAGGTGTGGACCGGACGATAGTGACGAGAGATGGAGTACCGCCCAGGGGCGGTAGGGGGGTCTGGACCCTCAGTCTCTGGGCCGAAGTGCGGACTACGGGACGCGAGGGCGTGAGGGGTGTGAGTCGGGCACTGTTCGCTTCGGAGGACTTACACGGAGGTCGGTGTCGGGAGTAGAGATGAAGAGAGTAGCTCAGAGGTAGTAGTGAGAGGAGACCACTAGAGTGCCACAACGTGTCCAACCACCTTCACGAAACAACACAACAACTCAGCGAGTCAGCACAGTGTGAGGAACGCTGGGACACTTGACGACGTGTGGTCGGAAGGGACAGGCAGTGATAGAGGGTCTCAAACAAGTCTAAGTACAGGTAACTCAGTCACTACGATAGATGGGTAGAGTAGGAGACGGTGGGGGAAGAAAACGGAAGTTATAAAGGGTCGTAGTGCAAAAAAAGGTTACTCAGTCGAGAAACGTAGTCCACCGGTTTCATGACCTCGAAGTCGTAGTCAGGGAAGTTACTTGTGGGTCCTGACTAGAGGAAATCCGACCTGACCGACCTAAAGGAACGTCGGGTTCCCTGAGAGTTCTCAGAAGAGGTTGTGGTGTCAAGTTTTCGTAGTCAAGAAACCGCGAGTCGAAAGAAATGTCAGGTTGAGAGTGTAGGTATGTGCTGATGACCTTTTTGGTATCGAAACTGATTTGTCTGGAAACAGTCGTTTCACTACGGAGACAAAAAGTTATACGACAGATCCAAACAGTATCCAAAAGAAGGTTCCTCGTTCGCAGAATTACAGTACTGACGTCAGTGACAGACGTCACTAAAACCTCCGGTTCTTTTACTCTGGGCAGTGACGACGGTGAAAAAGAGGAAGATAAACGGTACTTCACTACCCTGGTCTACGGTACTAGCATCAACAAATTTACAACTCAAAATTCGGTCGAAAAAGTGGAAGGAAAAGTGGAGGTAGTTCTCGAGAAATCAAGGAGAAGTGAAAGACGGAAATCTCACGATAGTCCACATATAGACTCCAACAACTATAAAGAGGACCGTGAGAACTAAGGTTGAATACTCAGTTGGTCGGGTCGTAAAGTGTACTACATGAGACGTACATTCAATTTATTCGTCCCACTGTTATATGTCGGAACTGCGTGAGGAAAGGGCTAAACCTTGGTCAGACGACAAGGTGCAGACCAAGATTGAACGAACAACTGACGTGTGTCCAAAGAGTCCCCTCCATTCCACCAGACGATAAGGGTAGAGAAATTCTTAAAAGGTGTCAAACAACACTAGGTGTGCTAGTTTCCGAAATCGTATCAGTTACTTCGTCTACAAAAAGACCTAAAGGGAACGAAAGAGATACTAGGTCGCTTACAACCGTTAAACTAGACACCAAGGAGACGGAAGAGATTTAGGTCGAACATGTAGACCTTCAAGAACTGAGCATGACGACTTCGGATGGAACTTCCTGAAACTCGTATTGGAAAGATCGTGTACTTTACTCGTGTTAAGACGCCATCAGACTTGTAAGAAATCGTGACGGGAACAAACCCTTACCTTACTTTTGACTGGAAAAGGTCAGCACACCGGTGACGACTCAAAAGGTTTATACGACTGTATAACTCACGTCGTGAAATTGTCGTAGTAGAAAATCCTAAACTTTATCGAGTCGACCTTAAAGTAGTGGAGGTGATCGAATCGTGAAGTAAAGTGTGAGGTCCTACAGATCGAAATTCACTAAATGAATGTGATTGAATAAATCAGAAGTGCAACTGGGATTCCTTCCATGTGGTCTCTCTCGTTCCATCTCAGTAAACCAGCCGTAGGGCCGTAAGGGTCCACCTCGGACCCAAATTAAGGTCCGTTTTACCGAGGTCTAAAGTCTAAAGTAAAAGAACCTCACCTGGGAACGACGGAAAACTGGTGATATAGCACTGTGTCGAAGGTTTACCAGATGACCCCAGGGAGACCGGTGCGGAGGTTAGGTAGAGGTCCCTCCTCGGTCTTTAGTGGGGGTCTACATGTAGATTCAGTACAGTGAGAGAAGGTTGTCGAAAGGACAAAAGTCCTGTTTCTGCTTTGAGCACCGAATGTTCGAGAATGGGCCGTAGGGGGGGAGCAGGCGGGACGTGAAGGAGCAAGGGAGACGCGTCGGTGCGGTCGGGAAGGGTGTGGAGAGGAGAGTTCCGGGACGGACGCGAGGACAAGTCGGTCCTTGTGTGACGGCAGAGGAATGTCAGAAAGGTGGGGAGTCTAGAGTGCCGTTCGTAGTGGGGGAAGTCTCAAATCTAATACCTTCGCTCTTAAGAAAAGATCACACTGTTTGAAGGGAGATTCGTTGCGAAGAGAATTGAGTACCTAATAAATCTTTGGTCAACGTATTAAAGGTTCCTAAAAAAGGACGAGAGAAAGACAAAAACCAAAGATTAAGTTGAGGGACACTAGCTTTGGGATGTGACGTACTAGAGTTTTAGACAAGTCCTGGTGGATAAAACCACTTACAAGGTATAAGTGATTTTTCTTACGTTAACCCCCACTTCACAAAATGTTTGCAATTAATGTAGGTCAGACAAGTACCACAACAAGACAAGAAAATATTAGAATGACTAGAAGACAAACGGTACTGCCTCACTGTACTGAATCTACATGTAGACCCCCACTGAAGACCGAGGAGGGACCTCTACCTAACCTCCCCACCGGTCTCCCTGGGGTCCTCTGGTAAACCTTCGACACAGTGTTATACCACCAGTTAGAGGACAAGACAATGTCATGATATCTCTCTTCATAATTTTAGACATTAATATTCATGCCGAAACGGTTAAAGAGGGAAATCAAGATAGGTAAAGATGGTGTACGTAAAACTTCGAGACTACAACTCACATATGTGTGACTCCTGACCCCGTAGAAGAACGCCTTACCAGGTGGGATAGTACATTACATGGTGGAACAAGGGTTATTGCAAGGAACAAGACTTCATACGAAACAGACTATAATTGTAGAAGACTTACCGCACAGAAAGAGACGAGAAGTCGAAAATTGGACGGCCATAATAATACAAATTCCACCAAAGAATCAGATATCAACCTAGAGAAAGTGAGACCAAAAGTAAACGTAAAGTGTCTACTGAATAATACACGAGTCATAGAAAAATATACGGACAACCGGACAGTATAAAAGAAAAAAATTCACGAACGAGTTCAGAAAACAGTTAATCTTTCTTTTGGATTCGATAGAATAAAGAACCCATAGAAACGTAACAATGACTGGCATCGCCTATCACAAGTCATAAAATGTAATTGATACTACTATGATCGAAACGAAATCAAAAGGGAACAACGGGAAGTTGAGTGTACTGGAAATATAGATGATGACACCCGTTCTTAGGGAATCTTCTTTACCTCATCGGTAGTCTCAGTTCTTTTCTCAGGCTTTACGTCATGAACCTGTGTTAGAGTTTTTGCTGTCTTATTAGCGACAAGCAAAGGTTCCGTTTGGTAAGTCATAGTGTCACTAGGTTCAGATACGGGGCTGGTCATTGCGACTTCTTCGACTTCAACTTACCAAGATACTTCTGGATGTTGTGGAAGATCTTGACTGTGGGGTTTTTCTACAGGAAAAGTAATATCCCCTGACCTTAAGTTTTCATCCTTCGGTTCTCTATGGACCTCATTGTCCATTTAAACCGGAGTCTCTTGTCTTACTTCGTCCCGTTTCCGATTATCTCAAGACGGTTCTCTTGCATGACCAGTATCGTTTGTGGGATAAGGTTGTTGTGTTCTCTTATGAGATGTGTACCTGTAGTGGTGGTTTACCAGTTGTGGCTTTAGTCTGACTAATATAAGAAACGCCGGCTTTTACCTCTTCGAGACATGTCGGTCGTTTTTCTTTCTGGTCCTCGATTGACACCGAATCTAGTACTTGAGGAATAACGGCTCAAGTCTGAATTTAACTTCTTTCATCCCTTTTGGTGATCTGGTAAGTCTATACTGGATTTAGATTAGGGAATACTAATATGTCATCTTCACTGTTTATCTAAGTTCCCTAATCTAGACTATCTCTCTCACGGACTTCTTAATACCTGCCTCCAAGCACTGTAACATGTCCTCCGTCCCTAGTTCTGGTAGGGGTTCTTTTTCTTTACGTTTTTCGGTTTTACCAACAGACTCCTCCGTAACGTTTATCGACTCTTTTCTTTTCTTCACTTTACGTTTCCTCTTTTCCTTTCTATATGGGTAACCTTACGTCTCAAGGTTTCTTATCGTTCCTATCTATTCTTTCGGAAGGAGTCACTAGTCACGTTTCTTTTTCTCCTTTTGTTATCTTACCCTTTCTGATCTCTAGAGAAGTTCTTTTAATCACTATGGTTCCCTTGTAAAGTACGTTTCTACCCGAGTTATTTCCTGTCTTTACCATACCTGGATTATCTTCGTCTTCTCCACCGTTCTTATGTGTCTTCTTGATATGTTTTTTTTTAGAAGTACTGGGTCTATTAGTGCTACCACACTAGTAAGTTGATGTTGGTCTGTAGGACCTTACGTTACAGTTCACCCGGAATCCTTCGTAGTGATATTTGTTTCGATCACCTTCCCTACCTTAAGGTCAACTCGATAAAGTTTAGATTTTCTACTACGACACTTTCACGACGTGAGTTATACGGTTGTGTAAACCTTTTGAGTCGTCACCGGTGTTCTGACCTTTTCTAGTCAAAAGTAAGGTTAGGGTTTCTTTCCGTTACGGTTTCTTACGAGTTAGATGTCGTGTTAACGTGAGTAGAGTATGCGATCGTTTCATTACGAGTTTTAAGAGGTTCGGTCCGAAGTCGTTATGCACTTGGCACTTGAAGGTCCACAAGTACGACCTAAATCTTTTCCCTCTCCTTGGTGTCTAGTTTAACGGTTGTAGACGGCCTAGTGACTTTTTCGTTCTCTCAAGGTCTTTTTGTAGATGAAGACGAAATAACTGATACGGTTTCGGAAACTGACACACCTAGTGTTATTTGACACCTTTTAAGAATTTCTCTACCCTTATGGTCTGGTGAAATGGACGGAGGACTTTTTAGACATACGTCCAGTTCTTCGTTGTCAATCTTGATCTGTACCTTGTTGTCTGACCAAGGTTTAGACATAAACCTTTACGACATATAACAGTGGGACGAATAAATTGAAGATACATCTCATGTAGTACTCTTTACGACCTGACCTACTTCGTGTTCGACCTTAGTTCTAACGGCCCTTTTTATAGTTATTGGAGTCTATGCGTCTACTGTGGTGAGAATACCGTCTTTCACTTCTTCTTGATTTCTTGTAGAACTACTTTCAATTTCTCCTTTCACTTTTTCAACCGAATTTTGAGTTGTAAGTCTTTTTATTCTAGTACCGTAGGCGAGGGTAATGAAGTACCGTTTATCTACCCTTTTATCACCTTTGTACTCTGTGGAAAAAACCCGAGGTTTTAACGACGTCTACCACTGACGTCGGTACTTTAATTTTCTGGGAACGACGGTTGTTTCCAGACAGATCAGTTCCGATACCAAAAAGGTCACCAGTACATACCTACACTCTCAACCTAATATTTCTTCCGAAGTCAAGTCAAGTCAAGTCAGCGAGGCGGCTTCTTAGCTACGAAAACTTGACACCACAACCTCTTCTGAGAACTCTCAGGGAACCTGACGTTCCTATAGTTTGGTCAGGTAGGATTTCCTTTAGTCAGGACTTACAAGTAACTGTCCTGACTACAACTTCGACTTTGAGGTTTTGAAACCGGTGACCTACGTTTCTCGACTGAGTAAACTTTTCTGGGACTACGACCCTTTCTAACTTCCACCCTCCTATTCCCCTGCTGTCTCCTACTCTACCAAACTTCCGTAGTGACTGAGTTACCTGTACTCAAACTCCTTCGAGACCCTTAACCACTACTTGTCCCTCCGGACCACACGACGTCAGGTACCCCAACGTTTCTCAGCCTGTGCTGACTCGTTAACTTAACAACGGGAAATGGTTGGACTTCAAGGGAAGACAAGAATTAAACCACTCTTGAAAAATTTCTTAGTATTTACCCACAATTACAAACAGTTTACGAAAAAGATACAGATAACTTACTAGTGTACCAAAAAAAAAGAAGAAATCAATACAATTATACCGTTTAATGTTACTAGATAAGAGTTTACAATTTATGACCGATGTGTCCTCCCATGGAAACTCAAGGACCTTATTAGGGTCAATTAGTACTATATAACAGGAAAAAATAGAAGGGTCTCCCACGTCACCAATTCTTAGGAGGACGGTTACGTCCTCCGAGTTCTCTGTGTGCCAGTTAGGGACCCGACCCTTCTAGGGGATCTCATCCTATTACCGTTGGGTAAGGTCATAAGAACGGACCCTTCAGGGTACCTGTCTTTTCGGACCGTCCCATGTCAGGCACCCCAGCGATTCTCAGAGGTACTGACTCGTGCGTGTACGCGGACCTGAAGTTCCCTCTCGACGTACGATTGTTGCGATTGATTGCAGTTGTCTCCTCGTCCATTCAATTCTTATCGTATCTAAGCTCGACCTATTAGTAGTTAATCCAAGGTAAGTGAGTATAAACCAAATCCTAAAATCGAGTAATGTAAGCACTCCTCATGACCAGAACATTGAAAAGGAAAAACATCACACAACAGAATAAAACCGTCGTACAAAAAGGACCGGAGGACTTTGTTCCGCCCTTCGTAAGGGCGAAGGAGACAAGAGACCTTCCCAAACACATAATCACCATAATAAAGAAGGAATTTACAAGTCGCCTTTGGTGTTCACTTTGGTAGACCCGAGACCTCAAAGAAGTCGACCTTCTCAAGATTAAAGTCAAGGTTATAGAAATGGTCCCCAATAAGTTTAACAAGATCAAGAAGAGTCCAGTCAAAGTAATTTAGTACCAAAAACTTCTTAAGGAAACAAATCGCTACAATAGTTTAAATAACGGTATTTCAATAAATATTATAGTGGGAAGAGAAGAAAGTCCGAAGGGTCCATCGTGATCACCATTTCTTGGGTGAACGGTTACGTCCTCTGTGTTCTCTGTACCCAAACTAGGGACCCACCCATTCTAGGGGACCTCTTCCCGTACCGTTGGACGAAGTCAAAAGAACGGACCTCTTAGGGTACCTGTCTTCTCAGACCGCCCGACGTCAGGTGTTCGACCGGTGCGACACGAGGAGATTGTGACATTCTGAAGAGTGACGGGGAGAAGTGGTGGAGTGGAGGTCCCACCCTGTGTGTCAAAACTCCCGGAAGCGGTCGACACCTCGGGAAACGGACCGTTTCGTTATTTTCGATGAGAAAAGATGAAGTGGGTTTTGAGACAGAGGCACAAGGACAAGCCGTGGTCACTTGTCTCCGACTCAAAACCGTTGTTAGTAAACAAAAGAAAGAAAGAGAGAAAAATTTTACATAAGAATTTTAATAAATAAATAAGAACCAGGGTGATTCCGTACACCTTAGGACCAAGGGGTTGATCTCTAATTTGGAGACGGGGGGTGTAACCTTCCACTTCGGAATTGGTTACCTGGTGGTCCCTTCAGAGAGAAAAATTTTACAGAACTAGGCCGAGTGATCCGTAGAGAGCCAAAAGAATCAGAACAATTTCTGACTCGAAACGGAAAGGACTGAAAGAGAAAGCGAAGGACAAAGAATCAAAGGTGAGAAATGATCAGGAGGGAAAATGAAAGGAGTCCAAAGTGAGTGAGAGGAGAAGATCTGAGAACTCAAGCTCGAATCTAGTGACTGAGTTTTAGAAAGAAGAACGGCTCATATAAGTCAGTATTTAAAGGTAGAGTCGGAACAAAATCGACATAGAGGATTTGTTTGGTTAATTGCTTCTCAATAAGTTTAAGAGACCACCCATCACCCACCTTTTATAAGAGAATCCTTAACCTCTCTTTCCCCCACCTTCTCCTGTGTTCCCTTGAGACAGTCGACTACCTTTACGAGGTGTCCAACTGACCTTACGACCAATGTGTCCACACATGTGGACAGTCTTTGCGTTACGAGTCTGAAGGGACCACCAGGCCACCAATCCTTAGGTGGACGGTGAGGTCCCCTGTGCTTAAACTAGGGACGGGGTCCTTCCAAGAAGTACGACGTCTCGTCGATTGGGTCCCCCGGTGTTGATGACTTCGGGAACCCGAGCTCTCGGGTGCGAGGCGTCGTCTCTTCGACGACGTTCCTCTTCGGACGTGTGGTTCGATCTGTCATCGGGGGTGCCCGGAGTCGGTCCCTTTCGGGTCACGTCGTTGCTTTCAGGTCGTGTCGGCATTCGTTTGTTTACAAAGTTCTACGTTAGGAGATATGAATTTTGGACTTGACATATATCATGATCCTCCATCCGTAGTCCTGGAAAAACATTCACTTTTTAGATGCCGAGTCCCCTCGATTGACACTATATATTTACAGTATGTAAATCGGTCGCTTTCTCAGACCTCAATTATTTGGACATAGTAGTCTTGGGAACGACAAACGTACGATGGTATGTAATAAACCCCGAAGGGGTCATCGAGTCTACTATTTCTTAGGCGGATGTCACGTCCTCTGGACCCAGACTAAGGACCCAGCCCTTCTAGGGGACCTCTTTCGTTACCGTTGGGTGAGATTATAAGAACGGACCCTTTAGGGTTCCTGTCTCCTCGGACCGTCCGATGTCAGGTACTCCGGAGTTTCTCAATCTGTGTTGACTCGTTGATTGTCATTGTCATGTGTAATAAAATAGATCTATGAATATGTGTGTGTCTCTCTAACTCTCTCTCTCTCTCTCTCTGTCTGTCTGGGATGTGTCGCACGTAAATTGTACACCAACCCTCCCTCCCCCAAACCTCCTGTTACCCATGTGCGTATACGTACCGACTCAGCGAAGTGACAAGTAGACTTTGGTAGTGTTGTAACAATAGACGATATAGGGTGATGTTTTACAAAAACCACAATTTTTTTTAATTTAATTTTTTTACGTGCACCGCCCTTGATCAACCTGAGGGGTCGTTCGAGTGGAGTGACGGCAGTTTGTCTGTCTCCGCGTGCACAGACGAGTCTTGAACCTACGAGTGGGGACCTTCTCCTTAGTGGAACGTCGAGGTCTCTCAGTCTTAGTTCCTCTGTGCCGAGCCAGAACTGGACTAGACGTTCTTGTTAGTCAATGCTCCTTCCAGACGAAAATACTGAATACTCTGTTTAAGTGAAAGGCTCGCGGAAAACATTTCTCATTGGGTATGAATGTCTCGGTCAAAAACGTAGGGTATAATTTAGAGACTTCCGGTCAACCCTTCCACACTCGAGACCGACATTCTTCATTGAACGAGCTTTAACTAAGGGACGTTTTTGTTAAAAAGGGAATATAAGAATGATTCTTACTTACTTCAAGTTTTGGGGTTTAGGTACTACAATACCATGTTTGAATCCTTTGTCTCTAACTTTTATGGTACGTACGACAGACGATCTTTGAACGAAGGATTCTGTCTGTATGGTCGTCTCTATTCTTGTTGTCCTCCTTTGCTTTTCTACCTTCGTGCATTCTCGACTGGAGTTCGCCGAAATCCTTTCTGGAATTCCTGACAGTCCGACCACTGTACGGGGGACTACTTCTACTGGGTAAGCTTATAAAAACATTTTACGTCTTTTAGACATTGGTGAACAACCTGTAAGATCTTTTTGACATAGTAGTAATTAAAATGAAGAAATGCATTTTCATAAAATTACGACAAAAAGGTATTAAATCAGTACTTATGAATAATGTTTTAGATAAGGAGTCTCTCAGGGAATTGTCGTTCCTCTAGTTTGGTCAAGCTGGATGTCCTTTAGTTGGGACTTATAAGTGACCTTCTTGACTACGACTTCGACTTCGGGATTATGTGACCGGTTGACTGTGCTTCTCGACTAAGAGACTTTTTCTGGGACTACAACCCTTTCTGACTTCCGTTCTCTTCCCTCACTGTCTCCTACTCTACCAACCTATCGTAGTGGGTGGTTGCGTCACCTGTACTTAGACTCGTTTAAGGTCCTCTGTCACTTCCTGGGCTCTCGGGACCGTACGACACCAGGTCCCCTAACGTTTCTCAGTCTGTACTGAATCATTGGCTTGTTGTTGTTGGTTAGACGATCCTTGACCTTTGTGTTTGCACTTAGTCTCTTTATGCACGGGACGGGGGTACTCGAATGTCGAGTCACCTGCTTTCATTAATTCTTTTTATTCATCCGTTTTCTGATTTATTTTACTAATATTCGAATCTGGATGTTTCCCATGGCTGTACCTACTCGTATCCTCTCGGATGTTCCTTCCACAGAGACCCTTCCACCGCAAAATAGGACTCTGTCTTCGTACTCCTTCTCCACCCACGACTCCCCCGTGACCCCTCTCGGAGGGTTGTCTCCTCGGAGTTTCGTCAGGGATGTATCTATTGTTGAGTCTCTTATGTCCACTCGGAGAGGGGTTTTAGCGACGAGAAGTTTTACTCGATTCTGAGGTTTAAGGGTTGCGCCCCTCAGACGCAAGTTAGGGACCAGTCCCTTGATCTGAGACGTACGACGATGACTTGCAGAGTGTGCAGTTTTGCTTTTTCCGGAACGTACAACATTACTTCTAGTTTCTAGGACATGCGACGTTGATTCTGGACCATGTCGGTTTATTTGCTTATGTATAAATTTTTATTTTATTTTACTCGAATACGTGTTTACCACTGTTCATGTCCCGTTACGTTCTTTCTTTTATCTTTGTCACTTATCTCTATGAGAACCCTTTTCAGAACTACACTTCTTTTCGTCTCTTTCCCTCCGAAGCCGATCTCACCCTGTCCCGACTCCCCCCGACCACGATCCCTGATGACACTCCGTTACTCGGCCGCGCCCTCCCCTCCCGTCGTGTCGTTTCCCCGCTAGCGACTCTCAGGACGAAGGTTTTATTTGTTTTCCCCCGAACCGCAGGCTATCCTAGTCCGAGGGAGGAGGACAATGTCCGTTCTACTCCCCGTTCTACTCGTAGGTTCTTTACACTCTAAGTTGTAGAAATAGTTGTTGGAAAAGACCGACACGGTCTTTTCAGTCTACATTTGGTACTACCGAAGTGATTTTCAGACACGACCCACTACCTGTGGACGATGGAAGGAGGTCCTCGACTTTCTCCCATCTTCCGGACTTGGGCCGTCCTTATCGAGGGTAGCGCCAGTCGTGCAGCTGCCACAAGTAGACGACTTCTCTCATTTTGTTTTAACTGAACAAAGGAAAGTAAGTCCAAAAGAGTGGAGATCTTATGAGAGAAATAGTGATATCGTTGATGTTCAGGGTTTCGTTTTTATGTTTACAGGTCTGAAATCACCTTCTTATGTCGTCAAATTGGGGGTTAATACTCTTCTACGGTAGCGACTATGGACCGAAAAGGGTTCGGGGTACGTCACGAGGTCCGCGGTTCGAGACACGAAATCTGACCGATGAAGACGCACCAGGGACAGTTTTGCCGGACAGGACGGGGTGTTCCCTCACACGGTACAGTGTCTATTCGCCTGTGGTACTCGACTACACGCGACTTCTCGCTTACCGAAACACACACACACATATATATGTATTGTATGTATGTGTACGTACACGTGGGTACAGGTATTTGTTATTGTTGTATGTACGTACACGTGTGCGTGGGTACAGGTATTTGCTATTTATGTCACTTTTGGGGTCTTTCCTACGTAACTGATTTACCAATCACCACTAATGAATACCTTCCTCACCTCAAAGTAAAGTAATACATTGAAAAATTTACTATCCTAATACCCATCAAAGAATGAAAAAACTCGAAAAACCTTAAAAATTTACAATGTTTTGATTTTAAATTGTTAACAGAAATGGGTTTACTGTCTTTTAAGTTCGTCTTAGTTTCACTCTGTAAAGGTTCGGGAGTTTAGATGGGAAGACTTGTCTTTTCTGGATTACCCTTTACAATGAGCCTCATCTCTGAATGATTTGGTCTCCATGCAAAAGTACAATACACGTAAGGTCCGGGACATGGGTGAATTCTAGGTTACGAAAGTAAATTTCAACAAAACTTAGGCTTGAGAATAGTTTTGATAATCCATTGTTTTACTCCGCAATAATTATTCTACTTCACTTTTCCCGTTCACAATCAGCGAGCCAGCACAGGCTGAGAAATAGTGGGATACCTAATGTCAGGCGGTCCGAGGAGACAGGTACCCTAAGAGGTCCGTTCTTATGACCTCACCCAACGATACGGGAAGAGGTCTCCTAGTAGGGTTGGGTCCCTATCTTGTGTGCAGAGGACGTAACGTCCGTCTAAGGGTGACTCGGTGGTCCCTTCGGGGTAATTACTCTGTCCTCTATGGTTGGAGACTCTACCGGAAGGCCTGTCGTGAGGTCACTCTTAACCAAGATCCCTCTGTCTCACCCATCCACTCACGTGTCTTTCAAATACGGACAAGTGAGTTAGTCGACGACGACGACGACGACGACGACGACGACGCAGCGAAGTCAGCACAGGCTGAGACACGCTGGGGTATCTGCCGTCGGGTGGTCCGAGGGGCAGAGACCCTAAGAGGTCCGTTCTTGTGATCTCACCCAACGGTAAAGGAAGAAGTTACGTACTTTCACTTTTCACTTTCACTTTCACTTCAGCACAGGCTGAGAAGCACTGGGGTACCTGACGTCGGGTGGTCCGAGGAGACAGGTACCCTAAAAGGTCCGTTCTCATGACCTCACCCCACGGTAACAGAAGAGGAGTGAGTTAGTCTCTTGAAGTAATTAGTTTCTTGTTTCATATAGTAACATAGAAGACTGTTAGATTGTGACGGATGTACTTTGATTCTTATTATAGTGACGAGTTTCATTGGTGGTTCAATTTCAGCATTATTGGAAATTCGTTTACGATTACTTTTTCGAGGGTTTGACATTCAACAAAGGTAATGTTCTTTAAGAAGGTACTAAATATTGTCATTTCTATTTGCTTACCTCGTAGAGCACTCGGGTGACACGCAGGGGAGTGTGGGAAAATGGAACCGCACCGGAGACGAGGAAGACGACGAAGTAGGGGATGGAGACATAGGAGAAGTGACGGAAGAAGTGAGCTAAGAACTGGAAGAAGAAATAATATCCCGACTTTTTATTATACTTTACACTTCACGGAAAATGGATTACCCTTTTAGTTGGTTATTTACATGAAAGTCTTTCTATACTCACATCCATCCCCAAATCACAGCCTCTTCCGTTACCGTGGGGTGAGGTTATGAGAACGGACCTTTTAGGGTACCTACCTCCTCGAACCACCCGACGTCAGGTACCCCAGCGACCCTCAGCCTGTGTTGACTCGCTGAAGTGAAAGTGAAAAGTGAAAGTACGTGACCTCTTCCTTTACCGTTGGGTGAGGTCACAAGAACGGACCTCTTAGGGTCCCTACCCCCTCGGACCACCCGACGGCAGATACCCCAGTGTGTCTCAGTCTGTGCTGACTTCACTGAATCGTCGTCATCGTCGTCGTTCCCAAATCATATACTGTCTGTATCGTTTTTAGTCACCTATTTTCGAGTTTATTACTACAGTAATAAACTTTTTTCATGTTCCTATTTCCATCTCTTGTTCAAATGAGTTGCATTCACGGTCTACCTTGTCTAAGTTTACATTTTTTTCTTCTTTTCTATATTTATTTTCTTGATGTCTTCACAATCTTCTTTTGTTAGAACTCTACCCCCTTCGGGAGGGTGAGTACTGTCGTTTTGGTGTCGAGTATTCACCTTGTGGCTGTCTGAATTGACGGGTTTTCATTCAGACCAACTTTCAGTTGTTTCTGTTATAGACGGAGTTCAAAGGTTCCGAACTATAGGAATAATAATTCTATTCTGTTTTTGAGAAGGTTTCGTTATGTTAAAAGTTTTTAGGGAAACTTTTTACTTAAATTTTCCGTTAAAAGTTTCTTATTTATCTTTATCTTTATTTATTTCGTTTACTCTACTTTGAGTTGGAGTGATCGTTATGTTATTTGCGTTCATTTTTTGTTAGCACTCGGGGAGACAAGAGCCAGCAGTGAAACCGTTTTCTGACTACTGTTGGTAGTCACCGTTCACACGTCTGTCTGTCTGTAAGAGTCGACGACGCCCACCCTCAGGTTTCTTCTTATTGAAAGGATTAAACGTTTTACCGTTTAAACTGGTTTTATGGTTCCACATTTGGGGACAGTCGTCGTTACTCGTAGATCCTTAAATAAATTCCCCTTATTACCCTGTTCCAACGCACGTCTGACTAGGGTTACGTCCAAGAAGAAAAGGTTCTCAGGGACTAATATCGTTACTTAGTTCGATTTTCGCCGAAGGGTCCACCGAGTCACCATTTCTTAGGAGGACGGTTACTTCCTCTCTGCACCCAAGCTAGGGACCCAGCCTTTCTAGGGGACCTCTTCCTTTACCGTTGGGTGAGGTCATAGGAACGGACCCTTTCGGGTGTCTGCCCCTCGAACTGTCCAATGTCCGGTACCTCAACGTTTCTAAGTCTGTATTGACTCGTGCGTACGTTGGATTCTTTTCATGTAAAAGGTTCGGGAGGAGTGTCGATCCACAACAGTTCTTCGATTTACGACCAGGTCCTCTATATTGACCTTCGAAAAACACATTGAAGGTCCTTTGGAAAATATTTTCTGACGTCGAGAACGGAAAACTGAAGAAGGAGTGAAGAGAGAGGGACGAACCTTAACAATTTTCTATATCGACGGTTGGATTTCTCTATTGTCGGGATCCCTCTCGACTACCGTGGATTGGTGTCTCATTTTATAACGAAACAACAACAAATTAGCGACAGTACAGTCTCACAAAAAGATGCGATACCTGACATCGGGTGGTCCGAGGAGACAGGCACCCTAAAAGGTCCATTCTTTTAGGGTGCCTGTCTCACTCACCGGTAAAGGAAGGGGTCCCTTAGAAGGGCTGGGCCCCTACCTGGGACACAGAGGACGTAACCGTCCACCTAAGAAATGGTGACTCGGTGGTCCCTTCGGGGCTCAGTTTATCCTCCGTCCCGGAACGGTACGGAACTGACGGGTAGAGGCGTGAAGGAGGCGTGTGTTCTCTTTACACGCAGATGGAATGCACCCGGCGCTAAAGTCTCTAGAAATCGAGCATTACCTTCGATTGGGCTCGAGGGTGCTTACAGTGAAGATCCATACCTGACGACGACGACGAGACGAGTCGACGCAGATTGAGAAACGCTGGAGTACTTCCTCGGAAGGTCCGAGGAGACAGGTTCGTTAAATTTTTTATAAAATAAATGACTAACTAAGTAGCTAACTGACTTAGAACCGACACGACGCAGAAGTGACACTCGCCCCCGATTAGAGAGACACGTCACACACCCGAGGAGTGACCACCCAGGAGAGTAACGTCCCGTGCCCGGGAGCCGTCTAAGCCAAAGGTCCAAGTGCTCACACCCAATTCATCAACACCAGATGAAATGTATATTCAATATATATTGAATTTATATTCAACTCCGAATCGAACTCGGACGTAGGGGCCGTAACCGTCCGTCTGAGAATTGGTGACCTGGTGGTCCCTTCAGGGGTCTCATCCCGTCAAAACGCCCGACACGGGAATAGAGCACCCCAGACACGATTCAGGTCCTCAATCACGATCTCAACTTGACGTAACAACCTGTGGACCAACCGAAGTTTCTTTGTCACACTTTTTGTTGTACATAAACGACATTTTTTTTGTTTGGGAGTGTGTCGATCACAGTCTTCACTATACTCCTTTTTGTTCTGTAGAGTCACGCCAATGATTTGTTAAAGTTTAATGTGAACACCAAACGTAATATGAAGAGGACTTGTCGTGACTAGGTATATATGACCTGTCGTTCACTGGTACGGTATAATACTTTATTCTTTCTTGATCTGCCAGTTGTGCGTATATGTGATCCGAGTGTAGAATCATTTCCTAGTACATAAACACCTTGCATTCTGCTTCAATTGACGTCAAAAGAAAGTGTCGTCTTTTATTTACAGATGAGTAAAAATACTAGCTGTGCTTGGGTGTCTCGTAGAAGTCACACGCTTCTGTGAGGTCTCGAGTGGCCGTGTGCTCGTCTGGTGACGCGAGTGACGCGTCAGTGAGTCACACGATCCTGAGCGGACGTAGTCTCGCCTGGTGACTTTAGTGACGACTCAGTGATTCGACGCAGGCTGAGAAACACCGGGGTACCGGACATCGGGCGGTCCGAGGAGACAGGTGCCCTAAAGGGTCCGTTCTTGTGACCTCACTCAACGGTAAAGGAAGAAGTCCGTTAGAAGGGTTGGGTCCTAGTTTGGGCACAGAAGACCTAGCCGTCCGTCTAAGAAGATGGTGACTCGGTGGTCCCTTCGGGGGTTAAAAAGAGTACGAGACTAGGAGGTTTTGACTTCGTTTAAGATATAGAATTCAGTAAGTGATCGGTTGACTAGTTTCTCATGTTGAATCACAGAATAATATTTACCCTTTTTTTTTCAGAATTTCCTTCCTTATTTGTTTTTTCTGACTGGAGGTTCATCCAAAATCCTTATTCCGGAAACAAAGGAAACCGCAAGAATCGGTAGGTGGTTGGTAGTCTCAAAAAAAACTAATATGTCTCTTAAAGAGGAAAGAATTCCGTTTTATTTTCATTTTACAAAATTAATCTTAAATGGGGATTCGAATCTTAATAGTTGTAATTTTGATAACATAAAAGTTTTAGTCTCCTCGTAGATGAGAAAAAAATAGAATGGTAAAATGATGGTCCATTGAAACTATTGTCTTAAAATACTGATGACGAACATTTAGCATTAATAGTGAATAAAATAAATTTGTCTGACTCAGAAATTTTGCAATTATACAATCAGAAATTTTTACAATTATTCAATCCATACCTTTAAATAGGAATCCAAGCGAAGTCCAAACAAAGGTGAATGAAATTTACACTCCAGAGGGTGAACGACTCGGTATTTTAGAGGTTCTCGCTACATAAGAGGTGAGCACCGGAGACCCGCTCTAAGTGGAAGGACAAAGAGAAGGAGAAGGAGAAGACGAAGAAGTAGGAGCGGGGATGAAAGAAGCGAAAGAAGAAGCAGCAGAAGCAGAAGAAGGAGTAGAAGAAGTCGTCTTAAGAGGAGAAGGAGAGAAAGTCACTCACGGGGTCAAGACGTTTTTTATTAACTACTCCTAGTGATCTTTACTACGTCTTCTTGTCTATTGCATATTGAAGATGTATGTCTTCTTGACCGGGTATAAATATTGTCCGTTTAATTTTTTTTTTTTTTTCCCTTTCATGTTGATTGTCAAAAATGGTAGATCGTTTCTTGTACGCTGGACTCTCATTACTTCCTCAATTTTATAGACTCCCTACACAACTGTACCACCTCGTTCACGACCAGAACTCCGGTCCTCTGAACTTAAATTCAGGACCTAAGTAGGCAAGTCGTTTACGACGAACTCGCAGTAACGTGTCACCAATCTCGTACCTAAGACTCTACTTCAAGACCGAGATAGAGGAGAAGCAACTGACCAGAACCCATGTGAAGAAAATCTGAGAGGTAAAGAGTAACCACTTCATCTCTATTATTGTCTTGGACGCAGTATTACAGGAGTGCTTCTAACCTCCTCAATGTCTGAACGTTTCACAAATGTTGTCACAGACTGGTGTCGTTCGAGGGCTATTTTCAACCGTCACTGCTACTAGTACTACAATGGACAGTCAAAGGTGCAGTCTGTGTCACTTTGTTTCCATTTAGTCTGTTAAGAGACAGGAGGTCCTCTTGTTACTCCGTTGGATCGTCTGCCTATGAATGTTATATCAAGTTGTCTATGCCGCCATCTCCATTTGTGCCGCACGATTCCTTTGTGTGCTCTACCCGTGGATTGGTCCTGACGTGCCCACCCCTAGTCCTTTCCGAATCTTAATCCTGAACTACCTACTCGACTTCAATTAGTCCATTTCCCCGCCCCCCACCCATTCTTCCATCCCTCACCTCACCTCCTTCTTCCGACCTTTTCTCCCTTGGAGTTCATCGAGTACTTACCACCCTTCTCCGGACCCTCTTTACTCGTTCTCTACTCCACCTGTTCTCTGCGCGTTTTACGTCGGGTACACTCGAAATAGGACTTCCGCAAGGGATCTTTACTTCCGTCCCTTCCCACACTAGACTGGACGAGACTCTTTCTATTAGTGCGAGGTACCTCTGACCTTCTTTCCGATTTGTGTTTCTACCAATAATTTTCACTCCGTACTTTATGTATTTGATTCCTTCGGACTTCGAGTCCAAGAGACATATAGCCACGGTCTACCTTTCTGTCTCAAAACCCGCTTCATCTTTTCCTATCCCGAAGGGTCCACCGCGACTGTATTCTCTGAACCCAAGTTAGGGACCCAGCCCTTCTAGGGAACCTCCTTCCGTACCGTTGGTGAGGTCATAAGAACGGACCTCTTAAGGTACCTGTCTCTTCGTACCACCCGGTGTCAAACACCCCAGAGTTTCTCAGACCTGTTCTGTCTGTGTTACCTGTCCTGTCTCGTTGATTGTTTTGAAACTTCGTTTATCAGTAACGATTGGTATTTTGATCGGTTGACTGAGAAGAAATAATACGATTATGTCATTTAAAGTTAATGACTGAAAAAGTTACAACTAGATTAGAACGTCCCTGAAGGGACCACCAGGTGACCCCACAAGGGTTGCGTCCCACGGCTCCAAACTAGGGTCCACCCCCTTGATCATTATGTAGAGTGTACGACGTTGACTCTCGTGTGGTGTTCCTTCTGGTTTCGAGGGGCTCACGACGTTGGTTCTGGGCCGTGTCGTTCATTCATTTTTCTTTATGATTTAATTAGAACGTAAGATCTTATTTAGGGTGAATCAGCACTACATAACAGGAAAAATACACGGGACCTAAAATAAACGATTGTGAAATATAACTTAAACACGTAAACAAGTAATACCGAAAGATAAATATTATAAAAATAGTACAGAACTATAACTCGAAGGGACCACCGAGTCTACCATTTCTTAGCCGGACACTACACCCTCTGGGTCTAAGCTAGAGACCCAGTCCTTCTAGAGGACCTCTTCCCTTATCGATGGGTGAGGTCATAAGAAACCTCTTCCGTTACCGTTGGGTGAGGTCACAAGAACGGACCTCTTAGGGTCCCTGTCTCCTCGGACTATCTGACAGCAGATACCGCAGCGTGTCTCAGTCTGTGCTGACTTCACTGAATCGTCATCGTCGGTCGTAAGAACGAACCCTTTAGGGCACCTGTCTCTTCGGACTGTCCGATGACAGGTTGCCCAGTGTTTCTCAACCTGTGTCGACTCGCTGATTGTGAAAGTGAAAAGTATTACGAGTATTTCACTAAACCTTTACAAAGAAAAAAACAAGAGACCTTTCTAAAGTATTATGACCATGATACAGAATGACTTAACGACGTCTTTAAACACAGTCACTTTGTTGGACTCCTAAATAAGACACCTTTCCCAAAATTAATACGTAAGTTGAAAAAATCATCCATAAAACCATCCTGATAATTCTAAAAGATAAGTAGAACACAGTTAAACTCATGTAAAATAAAAAGTTCCCTGAATAAAGTAGACATAAAAGTTTAAATAACCGTATTTCAAAAAGTATCGTAGAAGTGTCATAGAAAATTTAAAGACATCCGAGACTCACCGATTAAAAGTAGGAACAAAAAACGATCACAAAAGGGAAAGAGAAAAGAACTAGTCAGAACGATCCTTAAATGAGTAAATTAATGAAAAAGATTTCTTGATTGAAAACCGAATAACTAAAATAGGTGATATACAGTCATATAATAAGTCAAAAGAGAGAATAAAAATAATAAAGGAATAAAGATAAAAGGGACCCAAATTAAACGACAAGAAAAAGACCGAAGAAGTCAACCTTTGAAATCATCTACTAAAAGTTGAAAAGAAGAAAAGATTTACAACGTGAATTTCGGTATTTAAAGGGAGGTTTGTGACGAAATCGACGTCGGGTGTTGACGTAAAAATAATAAGTTTTATAAATCAAAAGGTAACATTGTAAAAGAAACGAGAAATCCAATATATCTTCATACACTAAGAAAAAATTAATAAATAAATAAACCGACGTAACCCAGAATCAAATCCGTGTACCTTATGAACCAGTACGATATACCCTGGAAAACGACTCCGTGCACCCGAGACCTCGTATACTTTAGAATCAAGGGGCTGGTCCTTAATTAGGGTGTAGGGGACACAACGTGCCGTCTAAGAATTGGTGACTCGATGGTCCCTTCAGGGTCTTTACACACTAAATTAAACGTTTGTAAACCTCAAAAAAAGTAAGTAAAGAGACAGTAAACTCAAAAAGGAAGGAATTGACTCTACGTCAACCGTAAGTGGCACCGTAATCACAACCTACCAGTGACTCGAAATTGCATTAAGGTTCAGTGGTTTTGACGACGTACCAAAGTCAGGAGGCTGTAAACAACTGTTGACGAAATACCAGGGAATTCTAAGTAAAACCAATGACAATATGTGCGTGAACCTTCTCTACACGCAATGGATCACCCTATGTCACAGGATGTTTATGTAAAAATTAATCCCCCAATTCCAAACACCTAATATAACAGTCGCCGGGTCATCACGACTGTTAAAAACGAAGTATACAACATTTCGCCGATAATCTACGGATGTGTAATTCCTATTAAAGAAGGATGACTTCGTCAGGAAAATAATGATATTTTACAGAATTAGATAATTTAATCAAAACTGGAATCTCAGATAAAGTGGACTATGATGACATTGACTAGTGGAACAAAACCAATCCCATTCGTACCTTATAGAAAAAGGTTAGAAAATGAACGTTGGGTGAATACGATAGAATTTACCGGGGGTTTGTGTCACGACTTTACCATACATCACCAGGGTTCGTCTTCTTTCGACACACTACATGGATTACCTCTTTTAATCACACAATAATAATCTAAAGAAGTCCGTATTTAATGTCCCGACAGCCGACTCAAGTTATAATTTACTTAGTTATTATATGTAATTTATTCCATAGAACTGTGTCTTTGTGTGTTTTTTGTTCCTGCATATAATGAGTCAACTGTTTTTTGTAAAACAAGTGACAAAGTGTCCTTGGATCGAAGAGGATCTTCGATGTCCGGTCACGAGTGATAAGTCCCAGACGTTGCTAAGACACCCCATATTGATGACGTTTATTACTTTTGACTGACGTATAGTATTTAAGAGTTTAAATGTAAACGAAATGTGTTAGTTCACAAAAAAATTTTCTGTAAATCTCTTCTTTTTATCGGAAAAGACAAATGGGTGTATGGTCCCGAGAAGTGAGGAAAAACGTCTAGGTTCAAACGTGGACCCTAATGAAGGAGGATCGGACTTCCTGAGGGATATCGTTTACGGAGCCAAGAATAGACTGTCTAAGGGAGTTGAAGACGAACAGACTTTTACAGAGGTAAGGTGAAATTGAAGATTTTCTATGAAAACGAGACATGTCTTAAGACCCAACCGTCTAAAAAAAAAGGAAAGTTAAGAAAATACTACAGTGACGTAATAGGAGACTGGACATAAAAAGAGATTGTTCTACAGTTGAGATTAAACTTAACAAACGGACATGTACAAATAAAGGGACCGACGAAAATACTAAAAGGTAATACAAATTAAAAGTCGTCAAATTGACTGTGTGGATACACCTCAAAGATATATAAATAACGAACCCCAACAGACTCCAAGAACCTAGTGACTTGGTTATTAAATTTTTTTTTAGAGTTAATTTTAAAATAAATGCATAAAGGACTCGAGGTACGAGAGAGAGGCGGGGAAGACCCTGAAGTCAATGCGCACCCGACATTGAACACTGGTGCGGGATTCGGTAAGGATACAAGACAAGAAGAGTAAGAAAAAAAGAAACACACGTGCTCAAACTTTCCAAAAGTAACGAGTCACAAACCCAAGCGATTAGAAAAGGAGATAACATAGATTGATAGACAGTTCGGTGGTTAATTTTTTTTAAAAAAATATATGACACAAAAAATCCAAGTCTCAAAGGTAAAAACCAGACATAATCAAAAGTAAAGAGAGGAATCCTAGGAGAGATTAGTTGGTTAGACGGATAGAGAGGTTGTTTAAGGAATTGTGTGACTTTTGTCAAGAAACTATCAAGACCATGCGATTAAAAGTGTAGACCCAGTGGATCCAAAGGTGACTGATAAAAAAGAGAAGTAATATTCTGTAAAAGATGGAAAAACTTCGATATATAACTTAGTCTGAATCTTTCGAGGGTCGGTAATAAGATGGTCCATAATATAAAATGGTAACATCTTACAAGTAAACTAATAAAAGATGTAAACTTAAGAGAGTTTTATAAGAAAAAAAAGGGTAAAGTGGGTAAAAGAAGATAAAAGAAACTGTATAATTAGTATAACAAATTTTTAGGGTCAGTCTAATGAGATGATAGATCGAGTCTAGACCCAGACAAAAATAACTGACAGTGACGAATCAATAGATAATAAATAAAAGGGGATGAAAAAAACGTAAAGATCAGTAATAAAAATTATTAGTGACGTGTAATACCTACTATATAACTCTCTGAGACCTAATACAACAGTAGGAAATTACTCATCACTTAAAACAGGACAAGAGAAAAAGGACAAGTCCGGACCAAATCCAAAACAACCCTTTCTCAAGGAAGTCAAAACAGACATAAAGTTCTAGTGTCAAAAGTTATGGTCCCACATGAGACATGAGGAATGAGGATCTGCACCCAGAATGCACGAGAGATCGGTCTACGTACTTCGTAAGTGGCTCCAGAGAGACGAGATCGACCCATACTTGGGGTCGTAAAAAGGTCCTAAGACACTGGAGGTCTCAGAAAATTCGAGAGTCAAAGGGTCGTCTACGAAGGACGGTCCGGAAGACCTAAGATCGAGACACATCGGGTCCTCAGGGGAGTCTAAAGACCTCAACAGAGAGACTTTCAGAAAAGGCAGAGGGGTGTACAGGGTCCTCGGAGTCGTTGAGGTCTTGAAAATTCTGGAAAAGAAAAAGTACACCCAGTAAAANTCCGGACCAAAGTCCAAAACAACCCTTTCTAAAGGAAGTCAAAACAGACATAAAGTTCTAGTGTCAAAACTTATGGTCCGACATGAGACATGAGGAATGAGGATCTACACCTAGAATGCACGAGAGATCGGTCTACGTACTTCGTAAGTGGCTCCAGAGAGACGAGATCGACCCATACTTGGGGTCGTAAAAAGGTCCTAAGACACTGGAGGTCTCAGAAAATTCGAGAGTCAAAGGGTCGTCTACGAAGGACGGTCCGGAAGACCTAAGATCGAGACACATCGGGTCCTCAGGGGAGTCTAAAGACCTCAACAGAGAGACTTTCAGAAAAGGCAGAGGGGTGTACAGGGTCCTCGGAGTCGTTGAGGTCTTGAAAATTCTGGAAAAGAAAAAGTACACCCAGTAAAAATTTCAGAAATGACTTTGACAATGTTATGACAAATACAAAACACAAAACCCCAAAACCGGGGTTCCGTACACCCTAGAGTCGAGGGACATGGCCTTCTATTTCAGAATTGGTGACTTGGTGATCCAGGGTCGTTGAGGTCTTAAACTAGAAACCTCGGGTCTCTCTGACGACGAGGAACAGACCCTAGATGGAAGGACGTAGTGTGTCTCGGGTATTTGATAGTGGTTCCTCTCCCAGACCCACTTATGTCCTCAGTGGAGAACACAGAGAGACATAATTCCTATAGTCGGGACGAGTCGACTACGAGTTACTCAAGTCTTTCGGGAAAACACATAAAACAGGTCTAAGATGTCACAAAGAAACCATCCTTCCAATTCAGGTTATGGTCGGTGAAACAGAAAGAGTCGTGACCTTTAGTTACCTTTAAGATCTTTGGAAGATTATTATATAAGAAACTACAAAAAAAGGGGTCTTATGTCACATTTTCATACCCTTGTCGTAAACTTCTCAGATTTATCAACTGAAAAGGGAAAAATAGAGGGATACTTAACTCAAGCAAATGTGATAGTTCAAAAGAAAGGTGAAATGTTTCGGATAATGATTGTAGGTGAGGTAGTCCTTTTCTTACGTATAAAGACGAAGGTAAACATTTTCTTATAAATATTTTCCTCCTTTATTCGTTTATCTATTAAGTCTATTAAAACAAAGATGTGTAGTTGGGACTGTAATTTCCGTACTGGGAATGAAAGATTGCAGACAAATGGCTCGAAAAGTGTAGAGATAAAACGAGGGGGTTGATCGAATACTTAATGGACTCTCTAATGCCGAAGATGAAATGTAGAGAGGACCCTCAAGTGTGAAAGAAGACACATGTTATTCATTGACAACTGTCTAATATGACAATGTCAAAATAGATATACGTTGAAATAAGACTTATTTCTTAAATTTGACAACCACTATAGTATAAACTTTCCTTCTTTCTTTCCTTCCCGCGTATGAGTCACTGTAAAAGAGACGAATACCTGTGTCGTTCGAGGACGTCAACCACCCATTCGAATAGGTTTTCTAACACGAGGAGAAGAAAGAAGACTATCATTAAAGGGTGTCCACGTCCAAGTAGTCGGATACTCTCTTATATTCAGATGAAGTGATTTTTTTTTTTTTTTAAGGTAAAAGTAACGTAAATAACATTATCTTTTTTTGAGGTTATTCACTATATTCTGTTTCGTTTATAGTTATACTCTGATACGGATAGAATCTATTTATTCGAATTTTCTTTACATCTAATACGATCTTGTACTTAGTCTACCGTATTATTTCAATATGGAGATTAAACAAAACAAAACAACGATCCATAACGTCTGGGAGATGTCGATCATTCCCTGTCCAAGGTCTGTCTCCTGACCGAAACCTCAATTTTACTGTCCACGGTGCAGGTCCAAGACAGCGGACGACCGTCACTCTGTGACCCTTTTGACGATGTGGAAACGTTCGGGGTCGCCAGTCCCAAAGATTAAATCCCAGTCAGTCAGAGGACTTAATGTCAAAAAGTAGGGACCTCTTTAAGTCTTCTCTACGAATCTTTGGTGGACAGAGGTTACGTCATTTCCTCTGAGTGAGTACCCGTCCCGCTGCTGAGGACGCACGGAAGGTGGGATGTACGAGAGACTCAGAGACCGGGACTTGTGAAGCGAGTTCAAGTCCTAGTATAATTTTCTCCTCTAGGACTACCTTGACGGTTCTCTTTTACGACGACGACGACGACGACGACGATTCAGCGAAGTCAACACAGGTTGAGACACGCTGAGGTATCTACCGTCGGGTGGGTCAAGGAGACAGGGACCCCAATCAAGGGGGGTAAAGACGTCTCAGTGGCTAGAGTCTTGACGACACACTAAGTCCTTCGAAGAGATGGAACATGGGAGACCCGGTTTATTAGATGAAGGGGTGTCACACTAATTTTACTTTTATTAAGATTTGACATTTTGTATTTTGAATGTGTTGCGTTATTATTTTTATCGAAGAAGGTTCAAGAAGGCTCAGGAGTCACGACCCACTCAAGTAGTGTCGACTTGAAAAAAGTCATAAACCCCGGGACCAAGTGTAAAATTGTGAATATACTTGGGTCCTTGGATGGGTGAGATCCCCATCCTTGAGGGTGAATTATTTTATAAACCCATTTTTGTCTAATTTTTATTTTATCATTACACTGGTTGATATTATGAATGAAAAAAATTAAAAACTTCTCGTAAAAATAAAAGTAGATAACGGACAAAATTAACCTATGTAGATTTAAAAGTTTTTCTTTCTTTTTATAACTAAAAAATTCACAGTATTGGTTTTTCGGTAAAATATTTTAGTATACAAGTCAGAAATTCGTCCGTTCCGTTAAAGATAACATACTTACTACAAATTTTTGAATATACATTCACAGAAAGGTGAGTAATCGAACCCACTAGGAGTGTCGTTCTAGATCCCATACCCCATACTATTAGTTTTGAGTCTTCTGTTCACTGAGACCCGAAGTCAGAGGATCGAGATTTTATTCCTTTCGTGACCCGAAAATTGACGAAGGTATCGAGACTTTAAGGTATTTGGGTCCTAAGTCGGGTCTTCTGTTATACTATACGGAGTAGTTTCTTTCTTCTCTGTTTTGGTGCACTAGTAGAGTTGTTTACGTCTTTCTCGTAAACTATTTTAAGTTGTAGGTAAGTGATATTTTCGCGAATGGTTTCGTCCACATCTCCCTTGTATAGAGTTGTATTATGTTCGATGAATACTGTTTGGGTATCGGTTATGTTATGAGTTGCGACTTTTCGACTCTCGGTAGGACGATTTGAGACCTTGTTCTGTTCCTACGGGTGAGAGTGGTGAGGTTGTATCATGACCTTCAGGATCAGTATCGTTAGTCCATTATTTTTCTTTATTTTCCATATGTTGAACCTTCTCTTCTTATACGTTTAATGTACTATGATATATATCTTTTGGGATTTCTGAGGTGTGTTTTTGATGATATTCACTATTTAAGTCGTTCCATCGTCCTATGTTCTAAGTGTCCGTCTTTAACCAGCGTAAAGAAATAGGATTTTTACTTTATAGTCTTTCTCTTTCATTTTTATTATTAAGGAAAATTTTAACGTAGTCTTTTATTTTATTTTATGAGATACACCTTAGATTTCATATTATGTTTAGTTGTATAGATACTATGTCTTTGTCTGAATGTCTGTGTCTTTTGTCTGAACACCAACTGTTCCCTACTCCCCTCCCTTCCAGACCCCCAAACCCTAATCGTCTCCGTTTGATAATGTGTCTCGTACCTATTTGTCATTCCAAGATTTCATATCGTGTCTCTTGATGTCAGCTATAGGACGCTGTTTGGCATTGTCTTTTCTTATACTTTTTCTTACGCACACACACACGCACACACACACGCACACCCCCACACACACACCCCACACACACACACACACACACACACGCACACACACACACACTCTGTGACTCAGTAAAACGACATCTCTTCTTTAATTGGGTTGTCATATTTAGTTGGTATGAAGTTATTTTAGTTTTTTTATTTTATGAATCCTTATTTACTGGTGCCTCCACTTTGTATACGACTCTTGATATTTTGTTACTATTTCCTTTGATTTCTATTAAGTTTCTTTGCCCTTCTACCAGGTACAAGAACCTGTCACACGTGCGAACCGACGAGTCAATCCGGGGTGAGAAACGTTGGGGTACCGGACATCGGACGGTCCTGGGTCCTCTAAAAAAGTCGTCTTTGTGACCTCACCCAGTGGTAAAGAAGGAGGTCCCCTAGAAGGACTGGGTTCCTACCTTAGACGCAGAGGACACTGAGGACGTGACCGTCCACCTAAGAAATGGTGACTCGGTGGACCTTTAAGGTCTAAGAACCTAACCTTCCTAATAATAATAGTTTTACCGGCATAATAGGTTTCGTTAGTTGTCTAAAGTATATTAGGGATAGTTTAATGGGTACCATAAAAAGTGTCTTGATCTTGGTTATTAGAACTTTAAATATGTCTTGGTCTTAACGGTTTCGTTGGGACTCCTTTTTCTTGTTTCGATCTCCGTACCGGGAGGGTCTAAAGTCTGTTATCATGTTTTGATGTTATTAGTTTTGTCGTACCAGGACCGTGTTTTTGTCTGTATCTAGTTACGTCGTCTTATCTCTTGGATCTTTGTTTGGGTGTGTGGATTTCAGTTAATTAGAAACTGTTTCCTCCGTTCTTATATGTTACTTCTTTTCTGTCAGAGAAGCCGTTCACCACAACCCTTTCGACCCGTCGTGTACATTTAGCGACTTCGACCTTGTGTGGGAGTGTGGTTTGTGTTTTTGTTTGAGCTTTACCGAATTTCTGAATTTATGCTGTGCTGTGGTATTTTGAGGATCCTTTCTCATATTCGTTTTGTAAGAGACTGTATTTGGTATGGTTACAAAAGAATCCAGTCAGATCATTGTGGTTCCGTTATCTTTTATCTTCGTTTTTATTTGTTTACCTCGGATTAGTTTGAATATTCGAAAACGTGTCGTTTCCTTTGGTATTCGTTTGACTTGTTTATTGTATACTTGACCCTCTTTTATAAACGTTTGTTACGCTGGTTTTCCCGAATTAAAGGTTTTATATGTGCGTCGAGTATGTTGAGTTATTGTTGTTGACGTTGTTTGGTTGTTCGTGAGTCAGTCTTTTACCCGTCTTCTGTATTCGTCTGTAGGGAGGTTTTTGCTGTATGTCTAGTGGTCGTCCGTGTACCGTTCTACGAGTTGTACCGATTAATGATCTCCTTGCGTTTAGTTTTGATGTTACTCCATAGTGGAGTGTGGTCAGTCTTACCCGTAGTAATTTTCCAGACATTCTTTTGTTTACGACCTCTCCCACACCTCTTTTCCCCGTCGGAGGATGTGACGACCGGCCTTATATTTGACCACTTCGGTGCCTCCTTTTGTCATGACTCCAAGGAGTTTTTTTGATTGTAATCTCGACCGGATAAGTAGGTCGTTAGGATGAGGACCCATACGAAGACTTCTCTTGAGCTTGAACCTTTCTATGTGGAGTACGAGTGTCGCCGTGATAGACGTTATCGGTTCTGTACCTTTGTTGGACTTGTAGGCGATTTTCCGCTTACCTATTTCGTCCACACCGTGCGCGTGCAATTATATTACTTTATGATGAGTCGGTGATTTTTCTTCTTTGCTTCCGGTAGACGTCGGTGTGCGTACCGGGACCCTAATAGTATGATTGCCTTCATCCAGTCTTTCTCTTTCTGTTAGCCGTACTATACTCTAGTGAATGCACATTTTAGGTTGTATACTGTGTTTATTTGGAGAGATCCTTTGTCTCTGTGTTAGTGTTTGCTTTGTTGTCAGACCGTCGACGGTTCCCGCCCCTCCCCTCCTCTCCCACCTGACCTCAAACCCTAATCGTCTGCTTTTGACAATATATCTCTTACCTATTTGTTGTTCCGGGATGACACGTCGTGTCCCTTGAGATAGGTTATAGAACACTATTTGATATTACCTTTTCTTAGACTTTTTCTTATATATACATAAATATTGACTTAGTGAGACGGAATGCGGTCTTTGATTGTGTAGTATGATTATTTAGTTGACATGACTTTATTTGTTTAAGACGTAAAGAACAACCAAAAGTTTGTAAAAATAACGGAAGGGTGAAACTACAAAATATCGACTCATTGTAATCTGTATAATTGATTAGTGACGTTTGGAATTAAAAAAGTAGATATAATTATTCATCGAGTGATTGAAAGTCCTTGAAAGTCTACAATAATACTTTCAATTAATTCTTTTTTAAGGATCGCGCGCCTGGTGTGACAGACCATATATGTTTTCTTGTTTTATTTACATTCGATGAAGAAAAATTGTAAACAGTAGGAGATAAGTTGGAATAAGGTTATAAATCCGAACCATCTGCATCTATTGACATTCTTTATAAAGTTTTATGAAAACCTTTTAAAGTAAGTAAAAGTGGAGTTATAGTAAAGGATAATAATGAGACAGAAAAGTCTTTAACATAATTAAATTTTTTTATGTCACGGAGTTAAAGACACGACATGTATGACGAGTAACTTTAGATTCATGTCGGAGATGTTTCGAATGTGTTGAGTCGTATGAAATGGAAACCATGTTTAGAGAGGAAAATGAACGAAGATCTCGAGGAAAGTCAACTGAGAGTTTTTCGTTGGGTAGCTGGATGTTATTTACCTCTGACAGACTTCATAGTGTAACAATTTATGGTATATTGGAATCCTGTATTTGAAAATCAAAAAGGGGTTTATAAAATATTACTTGTGAAACTTTGTGTGCTTTCTTAGCATGTCACTTGTAGGTATGTGGGTGGTGGACCTAAGCTGGTAATCATAAAATGAGATGAAAAAACTAGGTAGATAAATAGTTGGGTAGATTAAAAAATGCATAATGTTTCTCTTAATGTTAGTAGTCATATAAAAGGGAATTTGTTATGTAGTACCCATAGTGATTGATCTCACGTCATAAACCACACTTAAAATACATGTTACTTTATATGTAAAGTAGAATTCTGACATCAACGATTCAAGACCGTTCACGGTACATTAGGTTTGGGGATAGTTGTATATCTTTTAATGATAATGAGGTCTTTCAAGGGTCTTACATGAGAGCACACTAGTAAAGACTCTATGAAGGTATAGCCTTCCTGTGAAGGTATGACGACTCATTATGAGGGACATACTTATTTGGTGTCCAAAAAAAGAAAGAATAGGAGTAAGAATATAGAATATGACACTGAATCGTTAAAGGTTTATGATGGACATTGAAACGGTTGTATGGGTGTTTTCTCCGTGTATATAGAAAGCCCAAGACATCTACACCTTTTCTATTTCACTAACTTTTTTTTTCTTTATTTTTGAGAGACGAGAACGGTAACGCGCAGACAATAAGTGTCACAATGTGTGTACCACTGTCAGTCAGTAGTGCCCGTATTGGGTCTACCCAGGAAGTATTGAGCAGGGTACCTGTCGTCCCACCTTCAGACACGGTGCAAAACGAAGTACACAGGAGACACCTCCGGAGGGACCACCGAGTCTGTCCCTTCTTAGACGGACGGTTACATCCTCTGCACCCAAGCTAGGGACCCAACCCTTCTAGGAGACCTCTTCCTTTACCGTTTTGTGAGATCATAAGAACGGACCTCTTAAGGTACCTGTCTCCTCGGACCTCCCGGTGTCAGCAACCCTAGGACTTTTCAGCCTGTGCGGACTCGTACTCGTCTTCACGTAAGATATACCCCAGTCCCTTCTTCCTGGGGTGTTATAGTGTGTCGGGAAGGGTCTGTGTGTCCCATGGTTTTGCGAGTCCTCGGTTGACCCAAGGTCGAACTTGTTGGGACCACTGACAAAACAAAGTAGAAATATAGTCATTGTTAACAACACCGAATTGAGATGTTAAAAAGGACCAAGACAGTTACAGGTTGATTTAAATGTTAAGTTACGTTATATTTCGTAGACCGGTTTCGAGTCGAACTCAATCACAGAGTAATTGAAAATAAAAATAAAGATGGTCTTCTCATAAGATAAAACAACATGGTGACATTAAGGTTATCTCGAGGAATTCTTTATAAATAGATGGGTTAGAAAACATTAAAAATTTACTTTCAGGTTTTGACCTATTTTATACTCGTAAGTCATGTAGAAGACAGACGATTTCTAATATTTTTTAGTAAAATAAATCACCTTTATTATGAATCATTATAATTGTCTAGTCAAATCAAGTCAGTGAGTCAGTACAGACTGAGAAACGCTGGGGTACTTGACGTCGTACGGTCCGGAGGGACAGGTAGTGGTCGAGGGTCTCAGGTGGGTTTGGGTACAGGTAACTCAGCTACTACGGTAGGTCGGTAGAGTAGGAGACAGTAGGAGAAGAGGAGGACGGGAGTTAGAAAGGGTCGTAGTCCCAGAAAAGTTTACTCAGTCGAGAAGTTTAGTCCACCGGTTTCATGACCTAAATTCGAAGTTGTAGTCAGGAAGGTTACTTGTGGGTCCTGACTAGAGGAAATCCTACCTGACCAACCTAGAGGAACGTCAGGTTCCCTGAGAATTCTCAGAAGGGGTTGTGGTGTCAAGTATTCGTAGTTAAGAAGTCGGGAGTCGAAAGAAATATCAGGTTGAGAGTGTAGGTATGTACTGGTGACCTTTTTGGTATCGGAACTAATCTACCTGTAAACAACCGTTTCATTACAGAAACGAAAAATTATACGACAGATCCAACCAGTATTAAAAGGAAGGTTCCTCATTCGCAGAAAATTAAAGTACCGAACGTCAGTGGTAGACGTCACTAAAACCTCGGGTCTTTTTATTTCAGTCGGTGACAAAGGTAACAACGGGGTAGATAAAGGGTACTTCACTACCCTGGTCTACGGTACTAGAAGCAAAAGACTTACAACTCGAAATTCGGTCGAAAAAGTGAGAGGAGAAAGTNTCGAAATTCGGTCGAAAAAGTGAGAGGAGAAAGTGAAAGTAGTTCTCCGAGAAATCAAAAAGAAGTGAAAGACGGTATTCCCACCACAGTAGACTCCAATAACTATAAAGAGGGTCGTTAGAATTAAGGTCGAACACGAAGGAGGACCTTTACGTTAATGTGTCAGATCCTCGTATTTATAGAAGGTGTAGAACAGTTCCACGAAAGATCTTTACGACACGGAATATGGGACCCCGTCATTTTCACGGCCAAAGTAGTGTCGGAGGGGTCCTGACTCGTAGTTCTAAAAATTTCACAAACACCATAGAATATAAGAAACGTTAACGAATAGAATCTTCAGTTGAAAAGAGTACAAATACACTGATCATAAAGAAGAAATCAAGTACAGGAAACGAGTGAACAGTCCAGAATTGTAAAAAGAATATATAATAAGGAACTACGTATAAACCGAAATACCCTTCGTTTTTGTGAGTTCTCGGAGGTGACCTACTCTCTCTTTCCTTTCCTTCGTACCTCTTACCTCCTTTCACTGCAACTCACGTCTCTACCAACCCTACAATAATAAGCAAATCTAAACCTCCACTCTACCCTATCTTCTCAACAATCCAACGACAATCCACCTCACCTCCCTCTCCTCCTGTCGTGAATCAGCTCCTAGGGTAAAAGATCGGAGGGGCCCCAACCCGACCCTCGCACTCCCCAATCTTAGTCCCAAACCAGGGCCATGCAACGCCCACCCCCTCCAATGTTGAACCTTTCCCACCCAACCCCAACTGAGAGTCTCAATCCCACGCGGGGCCTCGAGCGGGCGGCGGTCTCGGGTCCAGAGAGTGGTCTGCCATGGACGACGAAGTCGAGGACTGACGCCGCGACGTTCCTGACCTCACCCAGCGCGACGGCGGAGCGGTCGTAGAGGCAGTGGACCCGCGCCTCGCGTGTCGCCAGCGGTCCCTTTGGTACCGCCGACGTGGCCCTGCACTGCGGTAGTGATGCGCAGGCGGAGTCGCGGGACGTCGGGCGGCCCTTCGACTAAGACGTTCTCACACCCCAACCAGGAGAGGACTCCTTCGCCGAGGAAGTTAGGCGTCCCGGCCTCGAGCGAAGAGTCCAGGTGACGGGTCGTTCAGTGAAAAAGGACCGGTCAGGGTTTCCTAGGCCCACCTCCACCCCCTCTTATACGGCGACGCAGGCTTTGATGTTCAGGGTATTATGAGTCATAATGGTGCAAGGACGTCCCAAGGAGCCTCAGGGGTCACCGAGTCGCCATTTCTTGGGCGGCCGTTACGTCTTCGGTCGTCCCACCCCTTCTAGAGGACCTGCTCCCACACCGTTGGGTGAGGTCATAAGAAATGATCTCTTAGGGCACCTGTCTCCTCGGACCGCCCGATGTCAAGTATCCCAGCCTTTCTCAGCCTGTGCTGACTTCGCTGACTCGGACGTGCATGGTCAAAACGATTTGATTAGAACACAATCAGCGAGTCAGTCGGTACCGCCTGAGAACGCTAGGGTACCGAGGAGACAGGTACCTTAAGAGATCCGTTCTTATGACCTCACTCAACGGTAAGGGAAGAGGTCTAGAAGGGGTGGGTCCCTAGTTTGGGTCCAGAGGACGTAACGTCCACCTGAGAAACGGCAGACTTGGTGGTTCCAGGAACTTCGAAGAATTACAGAATTTACATGTCTAGCAAAAGAATGTACCGAATATGTCCTATGCACCAAGACGACGTATGAGACTGAAGTGTTCCGTCATAAATTAAGAAACGATAAACCCTATAACGACCTCATAGTGAATTGACATCAAAAACGTAGGAGTTAAGATACCAGATCCCTACCAGTAAGACAAGATGTCCTTCAGATATGTGGTACTAATACGCGACGTAAAATGTAGAGAGTACCTCCAACATTAGTGTAAAGGAGTTCACCCTGAGTAAGGATATTTAGGTTAAGGGTTTGAGAGGGGTGATGTGCCTTCGAGTGAAAAATTTTCTACTTGGTGTAACTATGGGCAAATGTTCAATTAGGGTGTCCGGTTCTCGGTACGATAAACACAAGAAAGAAGTTGTCTTTTCCCTGTTCTTGGGGGAGTGAATTAAAAGTGAAACTTGTGTCGAGGTACATTGTAGTTGGTCTAAACCTAGGACTATCATAGGTTGTAGGATCGTCAGAAGGGAAAGAAGATCAGGAGCGGGTGGAGGTGAGGAGGTGAGTCTCATTTGTGGTGGGGTCGAGGTGTTCGACCCTAGTTCTAACGGCCCTCTTTATAGTTAGTGGAGTCTATACGTCTACTGTGGGGGGAATACCGTCTTTCACTTCTCCTTGATTTCTCGGAGAACTACTCTCTCTTCTCACTTTTTCAACCGAATTTCGAGTTGTAAGTCTTTTGCTTCTAGTACCGTAGACCAGGGTAGTGAATTACCGTTTATCTACCCCTTTACCACCTTTGTCACAGTCTGAAATAAAACTCCCCGAGGTTTTAGGGACGTCCACCACTGACGTCGGTACTTTAATTTTCTACGAGTGAGGGACCTTCCTTTCAATACTGATTGGATCTATCGTATAAGTTTTCGTCTCTGTAATGAAACGGTAGTTTCCAGGCAGATCAGTTCCGATACCAAAAAGGTCACCAGTGCATACCTATACTCTCAACCTCATACTTCTTTCGACTCACGGTTTCTTAACTACGAAAACTTGACACCACAACCTCTTCTGAGAACTCTCAGGGAACCTGACGTTCCTCTAGGTTGGTCAGGTAAGATTTCTAGTCGGGACCCTAAAGAAACCTTCCTTACTACGATTTCCACTTTGAGGTCATGAAACCGGTGGAGTACACTTCTCAACTGAGTAACCTTTTATGAGACTACGACCCTCCCTAACCCCCGTCCTCCTTTTCCCCTGTTGTCTCCTACTCTACCGACCTACCGTAGTGACTGAGATACCTGAACTCAGACTCACTTGAGGACCCCAACCACTACCTGTCCCTCCGGACCGCACGACGCTTAGTACCCCAGCGTCTCAGCCTGTACTGACTCGTTGACTTGACTTGACTGGGGTTGAAGATTGACATTTTTAGACAGAACGAAGGAAAACTTGACTTATTACCTAAGTGTGTCACATGACCGTAGCAGTCCGAAGAAAGTGAGTTGGACAAACACGTTACGTAGATACAGTAGCACATCCGACATCCAACAAGGGAGTAACGAGAAACTGTAAAGTAACACACTGTATAAGATCATATGAGTTGATAAGATGACAACAAGACGAGATAAATATCGAGGACAGAAATCAAACTTATTCGAAGTAATGTCGAGTACTATGAAGTTTAAGTGAATCGGTCAAAAAGGTGATTTTTAGGTTGTTGACTCATCACAATATAACAGTCTACCTGACTGTTTAGTCATGAAGATTAGTAGAACATTCTCCATTCTTCTTTCTTTTTTTTTGACGTGATTTTTGTTAGACAGTAAATCCTTTAGGAATAAATAAAATGTATATACAGAGATTTATTTAATCCTGTTGAAAGACAAAATATCCCTCGAGGTATAAAATTTACTTTTTTTAATGTCCCAGTACTTCTACCATGTTAAGATACAACCATTTTTATTTGTTTATTTGGGGAATGTATGTACATGTACATACTCCTTACGACGACGACGACGGTTCAGCGAAACCAACACAGGCTGAGACACGCTGGGGTCTCTGCCGTCGGGTGGTCCGAGGGGGCAGGGACCCTAAGAGGTCCGTTCTTGTGACCTCACCCAACGGTAAAGGAAGAGATTGCGTACTTTTACTTTTCACTTTCACTTCAAAGAGTCAGTACAGGCTGAGAAACGCTGGGGTACCTGACGTCGGGTGGACCGAGGAGACGGGTACCCTAAAAGGTCCGTTCTCATGACCTCACCCCACGGTAACGGAAGAGGTACATACTCCTTACTCCTTCCTACTTTTCAAATAATGAGAACAAATGGAGGTCACCTTTCTACTGTCTAAAATATGTGACGACATGGGATGAGTCTTACTGTTCGTAAAGGACTCAGAGTCTAACCGTAGCAGTGGTGGACGTCCAGACAACCTTTGCGGAGAAGAGTCCGGAGTCGGGTCTTGATGTCCTAGTCTTACACGTGACATTATTATGAGGTACCGAAATACGTGTGTAAGTTCCAACTCCTTTTGGTGAAGTCATAAGTGGTACGACATTCCTTACGCTGGTGAGTCGACAAGAAAAAATTAAATGTAAAAAAGTGAACATTGGGAGTCGTATCAGTGAAATTGCGATCAGTAACGAATAGGTGACAGTAGGGAATTACGGGAATACTTTTGGTTCTCATTGCAATTCTGTTCTGTCAAGACGTCACTCCGCCGGTTTTGGTTTCGTTTGGTGTCGGTAACAAAGAGGACTTTTGTTAGATAAAGTATTTTGAGTAATGCTAACAGAAGGTAGTCTCACAATGTCGCTCGTAGTTGGAACGTACCGAAGGAGTATCCTCGATGACTCTTTCTTGAATTGTCGAAGCCCTCTCCGAACATCACCTCTTGATCAGGTGATACTCGGAGACTTTGAATCTTAAAATGTAGAATGTAGAGAGTCCCTCCAAACATTCTTGTAAGGGGGTGGGCCCCCAGTAAGGATATTTAGGTTAAGGGTTTGAGAAGGGGGATGTGGTTACTAGACTCGAGTGGAAATTTTTCTACTTTTTCTTAAATTGTCGAAGTCTCTCTGAGTATCACTTCTTGATCACCGATTGTACCTCTTCCGTCACCGCGGGGTGAGGTCGTGAGAACGGACCTTTTAGGATAGCCGTCTCCTCGGACCACCCGACGTCAGGTACCCCAACGATTCTCAGTCTGTGTTGACTCGCTGAAGGGAAAGAGAAAAGTGGAAGTATGTGACCTCCTCCTTTACCGTTGGGTGAGGTCACAAGAACGGACCTCTTAGGGTCCTATCTCCTCGGATCACCCGACGGCAGATACCCCAACGTGACTCAGCCTGTGCTGACTTCGTCGTCGTCGTCGTCACCGATTGTCCCTTTTTCATTGTAGAGGTTCATTCCATCAAAAAAGTTCCTTTTTTTTTGTGTGTGTGTGTAAATTCATCCCGTTCCCCATCTGTATCTTCTCTTTGTCACTCTCCGTTACAGTCTCCATCGACAGGTGGTGTCCCTACCCTTGTGGACCCGTGCCCCATTTCTACGTTATCCGTCTTCAATTCCCCGTCTACTCCTCACGACACCCGGCCAAATTTTTGGTGCATTCCTGCTCCGTTTTGAACCCCGACTTGTCGTGTCCGTGACCCCCCGTCCCTATACTTGTGACTCCACTCTGTCCTCTCCCTCTGCTCACACAGGTCTCCGATGTGTTCATGATCTTTTCCTCAGTTGTAACCTTTCTGGTCCACGTGGTCCGTGGACCGTGTTCTTGTCGGGGTCTCTCTTGGTCAGTATTGGGTCTACGAATTGACCCGTGCATGATTGTCGGACCTCCGTGGTGGTGGAAGGGTCCACCACGACTACCATTTCTTGGGCGGACGGTCACGTCCTCTGCACTCTCGACCCAAGACAGGAATCCAGCCCTTCTGGGGACCTCCTCCTTTACCGTTGGGTGAGCACAAGAACGGACCTCTTAGGGTGCCTGTCTTCTGGGATCACCCGGTGTCAGGTATCCCAGTGTTTCTCAGTCTGTGCTGACTTCGCTGAGTCGTGTATCCCTGAACCAGTGAGTGAGAACTAAAAATCTGTGTCTGCAGGGAACCATGGTGACCTCCGGACCAAGGTCCTCGACACTGCCTATGGTTCGAGATTCCTACGAGTTCACCGTGTCAGCTGGTAAGGACAGGTGCAAAGGTGTACGTACCTGAGTTGGTTGGTACCTGTCATTCACCTATTACCAAGTGAGTGTACCTCTAAATAACTTTTTTTAGGTGTGCATTCACCTAGACACGTTAAGTTTGGGTACAACAAGTTGTCAGTTGACATAAACCCTAAATAGTGATTCGAGATAAGTCACTCAAAAGAGGAAATGTACATATAAAACTATTGCGATGTTTTCTTTAAACAGTTATTTTTGAATATGAAACACGAACCTCATACAACAATGGGAGTCTTCACATGTCCAGAATGTATATAAGGGAATGGAGTCCATAAAGATGTGTCAACAAACCAAAGGTCTTATCGAGGTCGTTTAGACGACTCGTTTCCCCGACCATTACCAAGGATCTGGTTGAAACGAAACGTCAACCTGGTTGCTTGGTCGTGTCTAAGGAGTCTTTTGTCCATACACTAGTTTTTGTCATTAATAGTCAAAACTCCGAGGTCGAGAGAATTACGTTACTATGAGAAAAGGGAAAATTATTTTCCAAGTTTATGCAAATGTGAAAAAATAAAATTTTTATTTTAACTAAGTATTTCACGTTCCTCTTTAATAAAGACAGGTCAAGAGGTATAGGTGGCAGTTACTCGACAACCTTTGTATTTTCTTTTTCTTTTTAATCTTTATGCATTACCTATTGAAGTTTAATAAAAATGACAAATCAATTTGGTACTGGTTGTTCTGGACCACAATGTCTATTGTTTTGACTCTGGGACCTTCAGACGTCTCGAGATTACTTTTTCGGTTCTGATCTAAGTTTCGAGGACTGAGTGTTCGGTGACAAGAAAGGTGAAAGGGTCGGACGGTTTTTCGATTCTTAAATCTGACGTCTACTGTTTCGTACTTACGTTTCTACATGATACCACGATAGTTTCTATAAAAATTTATGTTTGACTAGTCCCTCTCTTCTCACCATCCTTGTGGAGGTGCCAGGCAGAAAAAAGATAAGAAAGCTCACAAAAGGTAAATCTTCGAATTACAACAGTTCCACGTTACTGAAACGTGCACCACTTCCGTCAGGGTAATTTGTGCGCGTCCCTTGACTAGATACCGTGGTTTCTCACGCAATGGTGCCTTTTGTCTTGAAAGAGAAGAAAGACCCCGGGAACTTTGGGGGAACGGCGTTCGATAACCAGATAGGGGTTTTAGGGGGGAATTTCGCGACGATATTTATGACGAGTGGTTGAGGTTCTGTTCGGACCGTGACGCGCGCCTCCCGCACTCTGCCCGGATCGATACCGGCTCCGGGGCGTGCCCTGTCCGATCTACGGGAGCTCCACCAGCGCGCCCTCAGCCGCCCCTGGTTGTCCCGCCCCCAGAGTCCGGTCTAGGTCGAAGAAGACGCAGCGGCGATCGAACAGAACGTCGGAGAAGAAGGAGGTCAGGTCCATCGCGGCGGCGTCGGCCAAACGGACGGTCGGGTGCTCGTGAGGCCTCCGCTTTCGGTGGTCATGTCTGTTGACGTCGCAGGAGAGCCTGTGCAGGCGGTAATGCTTGGGCCCCGCACTTCGCGCCGATGCCGCCCCGCCGCCCCAGTTTTCTGGGTCGCGCAAGGCCCGCCCCGTGTAGGACGCCGCGTCGAGAACTTAGAGCACCCACACACCTCTTATGCGGACGTTACGTTCTCTGGACTCAAGCTAGGGCTCCAGCCGTTCTAGGGCACCTCTTCCTTTACCGTTGGGTGAGGTCATAAGAACAGACCCTTTAGGGTACCTGTCTCAGCGTTCTCAGTCTGTCTCTTCTCGCTGATTTGGTGGTGGTGGACAACTTCTGAACGAGAACAACATCCGAGAGGATGTAGGGCAGAAAGGGAGGAGTCTCGTGAATGACGTGTACGACAAACCGCAAGTAGTCTATAAAGGAGCGTAATAATGGATTGAAGTCACCACGGAGAAAGATTGGGGTACCCGTCAAGTTGGGGAAATATAAAAGAGCTTCGTCATCTTACACTTGGTTCCTACACTGAAATTTAAAAGACCCTTTTTTTTTAAAAAAAAGACCATTGTAGTTTTTACGTTTGTCTACTGTAACAACAATTATTACGTAAAATGAATCAAATGTATCTTCTTCAATAATACTCCAAAAAATTAAGAAAAAAATTTAACTTTCAGATACTTTAGACCACATCTACAATATTAATTGGTGTGTAGAGTCAAACTTGTCATTTAAAAATCACGTCTATATACTAGTAAAAGATCTTAAACATTTTCAATCAACTTTTAAATCTAAGTATATGTGTGTAGCAAGGTTTTTGCACATTTTTAAAGAGGTTACTGACTCAACTTATAACCAAAAATATAAATTTAAGTAATTTAACAAAAGTATCTAAATAAAATAAACCAACGTCGTCCAGAACCAACGTCGTGTGTTCTAGAAAAGTCCACACCGTACCATCGAAAACCGGAAAGGACCATCGAATCGACCATTTCTTAGACGGACGTTACGTCCTCTGTGACGACCTCTTCCTTATCCGATGATGGGTGAGGTCATGAGACCGGACCTCTTAATGTACCTGACATATCAGGTACCCCAACGTTTCTCAGTCTGTGATGACTCACTGAAAGTGAAAGTGAACACTCGAAAATCCACACCGTAAACTCGAGAATTAACGTCGCACACCCCAGATCAAGGGACTGGGTCATAGTTTGAACCCAAGGGACGGGACCCTCAAACCTTAGAATCGGTGACCTGGTGGTCCCTTCAGGGATTTGACAAAAATTTTTAAGTTTGTAACCAAGAAGTCAGTGCGATTAGTGTATCCGCCGAAACAACAAGTCAGCGACCAACACAGACTGAGAGGCCCTGGGGCACCTGACGCCGTGTGGACATAGGTGACAAAGGGTCTCAAACGAGTTTGAGTACAGGTAACTCAGTCACTACAATAGATCGGTAGAGCAGAAGACGGCAGGGGAAGGCGAGGACGGGAGTCAGAAAGGGTCGTAGTCCCAGAAAAGGTTAGTCAGTCGAGAAGCGTAGTCTACCGGTTTCATAACCTTGATGTCGAGGTCGTAGTCAGGAAAGTTACTTATGAGTCCCAACTAAAGGAAAGACTCACTGACGAAACTGAAGGAACGTCACGTTCCCAGACTCTTTTGGTATTAAGTTTGTCTGTATACGAGTAACAAATAACGCGAGTGATCCGTCCCACGATGGACTCTTGCAAAGGTCCACGTCAGAAGGACGAACCATATGGAAGGGGGATCTATGGAAGTCCTGATTGAGGAAGTGGAGGAAGTCCAAAAACAGTTGACAGTGAAAGAGTTACCCTGGATAAATTTTCAGTGTTCGGGTTGTTTAGGGGCGAGAGACGATGAAGACGACAAGAGGACGAAACAGGAGGATGCGGTAGGAATGGCGGGAGGTGCACGACATCTTAAATGACCCAACCGTTTTTTTAAGTAAGTCCCAAAGGTATGATGAAATGGTTTTTAGGTTTGTAAAATCGGTTGGGTTATGAATGGATTATGTTTTTGACAAATAGAGGTCGAGGGGACGATGATGCATTCGATGAGCTCCCACCCAAAAAACCAGAGTCAAACACATGACTACTCAGGGTTCACGGATGTCACTACCGACCGTGTACCACGATGAACGAGTCAGTACAGACTGAGACACACTCGGCACCTGACGTCGGGCGGTCCGAGGAGGTAGGTACCCTAAGAGGCCCGATCATAAGACCTCACGCATCAGTAAGAAAAGAGGTCCTCTAGACGGAGTGGGTCCCTAGTTTTGACCCAGAGGCAGTAACGGTCACCTAAAAAACCGTAGACTAAACGTACATTGTCTGTGAGTCATTTGTAAACGACAACTCACTGTCCGCCCCTCACCAATGTTCTCTGAATTAACACCCACTGACTTAGGTCATGAAACCGGTGGAGTACGCTTCTCAACTGAGTAACCTTTTCTGGGACTACGACCCTCCCTAACCCCCGTCCTCCTCTTCCCCTGCTGTCTCCTACTCTACCGACCTACCGTAGTGGCTGAGTTACCTGTACTCAGACTCACTTGAGGCCCTCAACCACTTCCTGTCCCTCCGGACCGCACGACGCTAAGTACCCCAGCGCTTCTCAGCCTGTGTTGACTCGCTGACTTGACTTGACTTGACTTGATTTAGAATTCACCCTGTCTATTTATCCTATTAGGTTTATTTTTTGCATTAAAGGGACTTAGAAGCAAAAGAGTCAACATTTTACTCGTCAAACCATACTAAGTTATCGAGACTCCGTACAAATTTTCGGTCAAAACCGTTGGACTGTAACACATGAACCCGGTGGCGACTATAACGTTAAACTTGAAGTAAACCTTAGGTACGGAGTAGGGATTCACCGGGAACCCAATTTTTATTCGGTCTAGTACATGTACCCTCGGAATTTATACCCTCTTCGAATCTGTGTATCTGGACCGTCTCTGGTATCTTTTAACGGGAACAAAATAAAAGTATTGTAAATAAAAAAGTAAACCGACAAGTCCCAAAATCACACCGTACACCCTAGGAACTAGAAGTAACTCCGTACGTCTTAGAATCAATCTCGTACACCCTAAATCAAGGGACTGGTTCCAGGGACGTAACCCTTACGTGTCAGAATCGGTGACCTGGTGATCCCTTCAGGGGTCTGGGAGAACAAAATCGTCCTGCATTGAGCCAGGGCTTCCTACTTATCTCGACTACCCTTCCTCAAGTCTCCATATTCTAAATTTAGGGAGAATTTTTCGATCACACGGGGACTGAACTCTAAAACATAAAAAGAGGGTCCATGTAACAAAGTCACCCCGTAAAATCATCTGAACTATTACCAGTTGACCGAAACTCCACTACTAATGACCCCTAAATGTCCGACTTATCAGTTCACATTACTCAATTTCCTAATGTTCTCACATAAAACTTACTATGTAATTGATGGTGACAACTCAGACGTAAAACTTCACGAACGGTTCGTTTTCTATAATGGTAAATGTCATAATCTGAATGTAAACAACATTCAAGTAAATTACATACATACATTTATCTTAACCAAAGGAGATGTTGAGAAAAACAACAATGGACACGCAAGACATAATATGGTTCTTTAGTAACGTTCAGGGTACAGTACTTTCACAAAGGGATACAAAAGGAGATTCTTAACATATCAAAAGTCAAGTTAAGTCAAGTCAAGTTAACGAGTCAGCACAGGCTGAGAAACACTGGGGTACTTACCGTCGTGCGGTCCGGAGGGACAGGTAGTGGTTGAGGGTCTCAAGTGAGTTTGAGTACAGGTAGTTCAGCCACTACGGTAGGACGGTAGAGTAGGACAGTAGAGGAAGAGGAGGACGGAGGTTAGGGAGGGTCGTAGTCTCAGAAAAGGTTACTCAGTTGAGGAGAGTACTCCATCGGTTTCATGACCTCAAAGTCGAAATCGTAGTCAGGAAGGTTTCTTGTGGGTCCTGACTAGAGGAAATCCTACCTGACCAACCTGGAGGAACGTCAGGTTCCCTGAGAGTTCTCAGAAAAGGTTGTGGTGTCAAATTTTCGTAGTCAAGAAGCCACGAGTCGAAAGAAGTGTCAGGCTGAGAGTGTAGGTATGCACTGATGACCTTTTTGTTATTAGAACTGATCTGCCTGGAACCAACCGTTTCATTACAGAGACGAAAAGTTATACGATAGATCCAACCAGTATTGAAAGGAAGGTTCCTCATTCGCAGAAAATTAAAGTACCGACGTTAGTGGTAGACGTCACTAAAACCTCGGGTTTTTTTATTTCAGTCGGTGACAAAGGTGACAAAGGGGTAGATAAACGGTACTTCACTAGCCTGGTCTACGGTACTAGAAGTAAAAGACTTACAACTCGAAATTCGGTTGAAAAAGTGAGAGAAGAAAGTGAAAGTAGTTCTCCGAAAACTCAAGGAGAAGTGAAAGACGGTATTCCCCCCACAGTAGACGTATAGACTCCACTAACTATAAAGAGGGCCGTTAGAACTAAGGTCGAACACGAAGAAGGTCGGGTCGTAAAGAGTACTATATGAGACGTATATTCAATTTATTCGTCCCACTGTCATATGTCGGAACTGTATGAGGAAAAGGATAAACCTTGGTCAGACAACAAGGTACAGGTCAAGATTGACAACGAAGGACTGGACGTATGTCCAAAGAGTTCTCCGTCCAGTCCACCAGACCAGACCATAAGGGTAGAGAAAGTCTTAAAAGGTGTCAAATAACACTAGGTGTGTCAGTTTCCGAAACCGTATCAGTTATTTCGTCTTTATCTACAAAAAGACCTTGAGAGAACGAAAAAGTTACTAGGTNAAGGAGACGGAAAAGATTTTGGTCGAACTTGTAGACCTTCAAGTACCAAGTACATAACGACTTCGGACCGAACCTCTTAAAACTCATAATGAAAGGATCGCACACTCTACTCACGTTAACACGTCATCAAACTCGTAAGAAACCGTAACGGAAAGAACCCTAACCTTACTTTGTTGAAAAGGTCAGGACACCGGTGACGACTCAAAAGGTTTAAACGATCGTATAACTCACGTCGTGAAAGTGTCGTAGTAGAAAATCCTAAACTTTGTCGAGTTGACCTTAAGGTAGTGGAGGTGATCGAAACAAGCATCAGGACTAATGAAAATAAATTTAAGACACATATATAAAATTAGGGTGTTTGTCAAGAATAACAACAAAATGTGTCGGTTATAAGTAATTCTAAGTGGGTGTAAAAATAACCCCACTTATTTAACGAAAAATAACGAGAAGTATGGAGGAACACAGAGACACGAAGGTACATCTTAATAAAAGGAAGATGGATTTTTGAGGTGAATTATATAAGACATCGTTTAGACGACGATTTCTTTAAAGAGTTAACATTAAACGGCTTAATAGGAACAAAGTGAAAACGAAGCCTTCCTATTAAAAGTCCCGTATCTTAAGATCCAATAGCCAATAAAAAGAAACAACGAAACTTCCATAGTAAAGGAAAAGGAGCCCGACTCTTCAATCAGTATTCCAAACGAAAACACAGAAAGTACCACCGTACTTAAAAATGGAAAGAAGACCAGTTAAAATCGTAAAAGAGGAAATTAAAAACCATTAAACTATACGACAAAAATTCCCTCAAAAATAAACATAACTAGGTAGAACACAAGTAGCAAAGAACCTAGACACTGAATAACGACAGGAAACAGAACAAAACCGTCGTGGTGTTTCGAATGTCCTAGAATCAAGGGATGATCCCTGACTTGGTCCTGAGGATCGTTACTTTCGTGACTCAGGATTGGTGACCTGGTGGTCCCTTAAGGGATTTTTTTTTTTTAAGAACTATTAAACTTAGAAACCTGTTATAGTATTAGGTCTCTCTTAAATAGAACGAAGGTCCCGTCTTGAATAATAAGGGAAAAGGTAGAAATAATCATGTAATTAATACGTAAGAAAATGAAAACTAGAAAAGGGATCTGTAATACTGTAGGAGAAACTGAATGATCTCTGATTGTATTGACACAGGGTAATCCCTGACTCACTCAATCTTCCATCCGAAGTCAGGAACATTTCCGCCTAGATAAAGATGAAGTGTGAAGCAATGTCTGACGTACGGAAATCCCAGGTAGGACTTTCGGACTCCACAAGACGCAAACCGTCCAGGACTTGGGCTCACAAACAACCACGTGCACAAGAATCAGCGGAGTCAACACAGGCTGAGAAACACTGGGGCACCTGACAGCAGACGGTCCGGGAAGACAGGTACCCTAAGACGTCCGTTCTTATGACCTCACCCAACGGTACGGGACGAGATCCGCTAGAAGGGTTAGGTCCCTAGTTTGGGAACGGAGAAGGTAGAGGACGTAACCGTCCGCCCCAGAAATGGTGGTCGCGGTGGACCCTTCGGGGGTTCACAAACAAGACGGTCGAGACTGTGTAGTGGTCGAGAAGGAAGTCGTAGAGTCGTAGGGTAGACGACGAGAACCGAGTCGGACAGTCAGGGGTGAACGGTTAACCGTTTACGGAACTTCCCTCTTCAGCTCGGTTCAAGTTCGAGTGAGAGATCCAAGGAAAGAAGGTCCTACGACCGAGGGACTCCAAGGGACATCGAGGAACGACGGAATCTAATTTTTTTTTTTAAAACAGTCCTAAAAGATCAATAAGAGTCACCCTTCAGACGGACTTTGTTCGGTACCGGTCTTCGTTTCACTGTATAATTTTAGTTTAATGGTATGGTTAGGGAGAGAGTCTCCCGTAAGTTTATCATGGTAGATAGTAGGTAAGTTTTCGATACACTTGTTCGGGAAGTCATTGTTACAGAAGGGTCTAAAATAGAATGAAGTTATACATAAAAATACGAATATGCATTAAACAAGGATGCAGGGGGTATGTGCCCCGAAGGGACCACTGACATCGGACGGACGGTTACGTCCTCCGTGCACAAGTTAGGGACCTAACTCTTCTAGGGGACCTCTTCCTTTACCGTTGGTGAGGTCATAAAAACGGACCTCTTAGGGTACCTGTCTTCTCGGACCACCTGAGGTCAGATACCCCAATTTTTCTCAGTCTATGTCGAATCCCTAACTTGTCGTCGTCGTCGACGACGATGCACTATCCACTTATGTAAATTAAAGGACATTCTTTATATAAGATTGTTTATAGTGAAAGTTTTTTAAAAGTCATATAAGATTGTTTATACATAAAGGTTTATATTAAAGGTTTGAGTGAAGGTCTTACTCAATATAAATGAGTAAGACATTTAATATAAACAATCGTATCTTGTTTATTATATATAATATAATATAATACTGTATATAATATATAATATGATATATATGTTTTATTATATATATAATAAATGTACATATATACCTCAGTGGGTGGTCTGAGGAGACAGGTACCTTAAAAAGTCCGCTCTTATGACCTCACCCAACCGTACGAGAAGAGGTCCCCCTGAAGGACTGGGTCCCTAACTTGAGCGCAGATGACGTAACCGTCCACCTAAGAAATGGTGACGCGGTGGACCCTTCGGATCGTATGCGGCTGAACGAACGGTAGTCGGATCTAGTCAAATTGCGTTAGAGTCTGGAGGACAATGAAATAGGTAGTTGTAAAAACATATTCCTGAGACTTTTTATTAGATTTGTGGTAACAGTGTAGATTTTTAACTTATTACGGAAATATACTGATTTATAGATCAGTCAAGTTTAAAGACAAAGTAGCAAAAGAAAAAGTTAAATAAACACTTTCTTTAGTCCACCAAATATCTTTATTGGACTATAATTATGTCTTTATAATTATTTTAGTCTTAAAATAATCAGTGTAGGGAAACCACAATAATTTGTGTAAGGAATCAAGAAATGCGTCCGTATTACACAAAATAACATGAAACGAAATAAAACGAAACGTCTTTAACGTAAAAAATGTTCAATTTCCAAACACCGTTGGGACGTAACCGTCTACTACCAACCATAAAAAATTCGTTATAGTGTTAAATTTTACTTCCATACACGTAAAAAATTTCTGTATCACGACAACGTGTGAATTATCTAATGTCATAGCTGTATTGACTCTTTGGTTTTTTGAGTACTCTGAACGAAACAACGTTATAACTGAAATAACTCCCCAGACCTTGGTTTGGACGGCATAACTTGATACGGACACAAGGAGTTTTGACTATCAGACTAGATCTCAAAACTAGCATAATCCACGATCAAACCCCGTTCTCATACGGTATCCGTCACCATACAAGAGGATATTCCTACGTTTTCTGTAGCGAAGAGAGAGAGAGAAATGTAATCTTCAGTACCTATTAGTAACGGACTTAAGTAACTGAGTAGTACCTAACGTTTACCAGTATAAAATTAAGACGAGAAGAAGTAATAAGTCGACATTATGAAGTCATTTCTCTTTGAAGGATAGTCGGTGAGAAATTTTTCAAAAAAATAAATAAAAACCGACACGACCCAGAAACAACGGCGCACACTCGAAAGAGATCACCACCACGCTCCCGAAGAGTAACACCACCGAAGAGAACAACACCTCGTCCCGAAGATCCGTGCGTTTGAAGTCACCAACACCGTGTGTCCGAATCAACAAGGTGCCGCGCACCCTAGAAGGACCCGGTCCCTAACTTGGACGTAGGGGACGTAGCCGTCCGTCTAAGAATTGGCGACCTGGTGGTCCCTTCAGGGTCAGTAAGTGAGAATTAATGAGACTCATAGTAAACTACCTCTTTCCACTCTGTCCCCGAACGTAGAAGAAGAGACAAATGGTCAAAAGGTTTATTGCTAAATCAAAGGATCGTAAGACATCGATAGAAAATTTTCCTAGTAATCTTTACGTCTCTAAAATTGTGTGTATTATACAGAGATAGATAACGTAACATAAGGAGTGATCACAAGTCTAGTAAGGTAACAGCCGGTCACCCTTGACAAGTCAGTAGGCACGAGTAACGGTGCGTAGTGTCGGTCCTCCGGTGGCAGGTCCTGAGGTGGTCTAGTCCACTGACCTTCGAGACACAGCGTCTCGCGAGACGAGGCACCTGAGACAGGATACGTGAGACGGGAACCGACCAAAAGTAGACATAGGGAGGAACATTATTTGGTATCGATACTCGTATTGTCGAAAGTTACTCAAGACACTCAGAAATGTCGTTTAATGACCACCGGAACCCTTACGGGGTTTAAACACTGACCACAGCCTTCACTACCGCCAGAAGACCCCTGACGACGGATCTGAACCGTTAAACCGAGTGAAGAGTATGGTTCTTTGATTCCGCTCTTGAGGAGAAAAATTATATTTCTTCACAAAAAAAACAAAATGAAAAAATGTTAAATAAATAAATAACACCGGTACGCCGTACACCCTAGGATCAAGGGGCCGGTCTCTAACTTGGACGTGGGGTGGGCGTCACCTTCGAGTCTCAGAATTGACGACCTGGTGCTCCCTTGGAAAAGTTTTCGTCTCTGAAGTGTTTTCTTCTTTACTGAGGTCGTTTTACCTTGGTATTTGTCGAAAATACACTTTAGTAGGTGTCACTACGAAGTAAAGTAGGTAACGAAATTACTGAGCCAAAACAAATATTTTACAAGTTGAACCTTATCTAGTCGTCAAATCCGACTCTTGATAAAACCCTGAGAGTACACCGAAGTTTCCTATGGATCTATCAAGTCTAACCTCAAGACCGGGACTCGGAAGTCGGCCCCCGCCCCCCTACCCCTTTGTTCGGGAGTGGGGGTCACTCTTGTGTCCGTTCTACGGTTTGCCCCGACACCCGAAGGGTGCCCCGGGTCCCTCCCCCGTCCCTCGGGACTCTTTTGACGCAGGAGACCCTTGGCTTTCGTGTCTTATTGGAGGATGTAGGAGAAAAGACACCAATTAACCTTCCAGAAGTACCTTCGGTAAGGTGTGATGAAGGTCTTTAAAAGTAAGTTATGTGTGATAACTTTTGGAAAATAAAAGGTCTATGACATAGTCTACGAAACTCTCGACAGACATCTGTTCTAGTTCTAAAGATGGGAACACCTGTAATGTAATGTCGTATCGGGGAAGGGACCACCGAGTCTTCCAATTTCGCAGACGGGCCTTACGCTCTCTGGGTCCAAGTTAGGGACCCAGCCCTTCTAGGGGACCTCTTCCTTTACCGTTGGGTGAGGTCATGAGAACAGACCTCTTAGGGTACCTCCCTCCTCGGACCACCCAATGTCAGGTACCCCACCGTTTCTCAGCCTGTGCTGATTCGCTGAAGTGAGAGAGAGTATCTATTATTTGTTATTTGTACTCTCTACTCTTTAACACAAGATTCCAACTTCCACTATTCCCGTTACGTCCTTTCACTCTCTACTCCTTCTCCCCAGTCTTCCTGTCCTTTCCTCTTAATTCCCCCTGTCAGTCCCGGGGGCTCTTCCACCCCCGACTCGTTTCTCCCCGTCCCTCGACCCGTCCACCCACACCCCCTTGCTCGGTAGACCCGACTACCTTACCGACCTCGTTCCTGGGACTCCTTACAAACTCGTTGTCTTACCTTCGGTCGCTCCGACCTCGTCTCGTGCACTCCTCCTCCTCTACGTACCTCAGGTGTCGTCGTCCCACCGTCGACCCGACACGACGGTCTCTTTATACAAACTCTTCCCAAAAACAACAACAACGAGAAAATGTTAAATAAGTGAGTGAAACCGACGTGTCGTACACCTTGTAATCAAGGGTCCTGGTCCCTAACTCGTGTGTCGGCGGCGTAACCTTCACGTTTCAGAGTCGGTGACCTGGTCGTCCCTTCAGGACAAACTCCAAACGGGGATGACAGGGATCACCGAGTCAGTCATTTCTTAGGCGTCCTCTACACCCAACCTAGGGACCAGTCCCTCTAGGGGACCTCTTCTTTTACCGTTGGGTGAGGTCATAAGTACGGACCTTTAGGGTACCTGTCTCCTCGGACCACCCCGATGTCAGGGACCCCAGCGTTTCTCAACTTATGCTGAATCGCAGACTTGGTGGTGGTGGTCGAGCAGTTGGTACTGGTGGACAGTTGGTACACAGGATTGACCGACGGAACGTCACAGGTTTTATGAAGATGTTTAGGGTACCCTAAAATCCCCGATTACCCGTCTAAGAAACCAATCCGTCTCAATCCGTCTGAAGAAACCATTTTATACTTGAAGAAAGTGAAAGATTGACTTTGAGGGGTCCTCGATAAAGACCTGTCTCGTCTCACTCACCTCAGCTTTGAGGTGCTACGGTCGTCGAGACCGAAACACTAGGACCACAGTGTGAAGGTGCGACACACTGGATCCCGTCGCACTGAGAGAAGAGACTCGAAGAAAAAAGAATTAAGATTTCACCCCACGGCCGTGCGAACCAGCGAACCAACACTGGTTGAGAGACACTAGGGTCCCTGACGTCGGGTGGTCAGAGGAGAGAGGTACCTTAAGAGGTCCATTCTTATGTCCTCACCCAACCATAAGAGAAGAGGTCCCCCGGAAGGACTGACTCCCTAGCTTGAGTGCAGAACACGTAACCGTCCGCTTAAGAAATGGCGACTCGGTGGTCCCTTGACATTGGTTATGGACATACCCGGATTAATACAGGGGGCAGTGAGGTTTAAGTATACGACTTCTCGATTGGGGGGTCGTGGAGGTTTCCACTTCAAATAAAAAAACGACGCACTAGCAGACGTCGTATACTCGAAGAGAGATCAACTCCGAATCAACGAGACGTCGTATACTCTAGAATCAAGAGATTGGACCCCACCTTGAGTGTAGACGACGTAAACCTCCGTCTAAGAATTGGTGATCTGGTGGTCCCTTCAAGGTCTCAATCCAAAACAAAACAAAACAAATGTTTCCATTAATTCAATTTTACTTTAGTAAACCCCACCTATAAACGGTCGAAGAGTATGTCACAGACTTTTTATTTTCCAGAAGTCATTCATAAACAACTTACCTTTAAAGACCTTCACCCCACCCCACCAAAGGTAGTTGTCGAACGTTCATTAGTAACAAGAACATTCTCTCCCTTGAAACCTGTCCCTGTCCGTCTCCTCCCTGGATACAGTTCTGTGTTCCTCCTCTTCTGCCGTTAAATGTTCGGTTTCCCTCTTCGGAGTCTTCTCTGGATGGACGGTTGTGACCCTTGACCTTCAAGATCGGAGATCCTGTCACCCTTTTGTGTAAAGATAGTAACTTCAGGGGGTGGAGGGGCGGTCTTAACCATTTGGTTAAGTCATGAGGTTTTCCGTCATTGTCACACGAAACAAAGTAGACCGGAGATTTTCGTCACGAAAGATTTGACTTAAGGAAGAATGGGACGTTTCCACATAAAGGGATGATCGTCTCTACGACGGTCCTTGTCCGTAAAAGTCTGTATGAGTAGTCAAAATTAGAAAAGGTAATGTCTTTTATAAAAAGTAATTTGTAGGTCTTAACGATGAATTCAAGGTAGGGAGTAGGAACACTTAAAAGACTACACGTTTGTGTACTCTCATTGTCTCACTTTTACTTTGGAATAACTTTTCACATTTTACTCTCCTTTATTCAAGAAGAGTGAAGTACAAAGATAAGGCACAACAAAGTCAAAACACGGGTTTCCGTTTGGCTAATGTCAAAGGACTACATAGGAAAGTCCTTTTATGAAATACGTGAATAGTCTTTTATCTCCATATACGTAGGAAAATTTTAACATACGTTTTCTCTAGTTTGAGGAACGTCGTATGACGGTGGGAATTGATAGAACGAAAAAAAGGAAAGGGGGATAGTCGGTATCTCCCGATGGTGAAAAACAGAGGACCCAGGATACTATATCGAGTGTATTAAGAGTCCCGGACCGGAAGGGACCCCCGGGTCGACCATTTCTTAGACGGACGTCAAGTCCTCTTTCTGGGTGCAAGCTAGAGACCCAGCCCTTCTAGGGGACCTCTTCCCTGACCGTTGGGTGAGGTCATAAGAACGGACCTCTTAAGGTAACTGTCTCCTCAGACCACCCGATGTCAGGTACCCCAGTGTTTCTCAGCCTGTACTGACTCGCTGATTGTGTGTGTGTATTAAGAGTCCCGTTTCGAGTACAATCCCCTCCGTGGGACTGCCTTCGGCGGGCGGGACCGGTCCGTGGTGTCATTGGTACACGTACTCAAAATACTGTCCTCCAGGACCATTCCTTGTGTCCTGATTATTCGGTGGTAGTTGGCCTTCTCAAGTCCTTTCAAATTTTCCTCTGTGGTGTACAGTCTGGCGGAGGGTCTTAGGAGAGACCGTAGGTAGAAGCGACTTGTTCCGCACGTGGTGGTCCTCCCTGAGACTCAGTTTACTAACCGATTTCTGTTGGCCCTTTGATTAGGATAGTGGTATTTTGGCCTCTGACACTCGGTGCACCGTCTCGTCAAGAGGACCCAAGGGAATGGGATGACGGGAGGTGGGAAAGGGTTATTTGAGAGAACGAAACAGTCGTGTCCGCAGAGGAGCCTGTTACGTAAAGGTTCACAATCTGTTCTCGGGTCAAAGGCCCCGGGAGGAAGGACGTTGTCAATCTGTCAACATTCCTCCCTCCATGGTTTTTCGTTAGAGAGCTGTTCCAGGAGTCTCTGGACCTACGGACATACATAGAGAGACGAGACGGTAGGTGTCGTAGTAGGAATGGGTTCCGACCGACCTTCTACCAACAGTCACCGGTAATCCTTTGACACAAAGAACTCAAAATTTTTAAATGTAAATATCTTTCCCTCCCTTCTCTCTCTTTTTCAGAAACGAGAGTTCGGTTATCGAAAAAATTTTTTCATAAAAGTCCGACACACACCCCAAGAAGTAACGACTCTCACCCGAAAGAGATCCACACCACTCGTCTCCGAAGAGAGGTCGAAACCGCGAAGAGAACACCACCTCGTACGCTAGAGCCCACCCGTCCGAAGTCTTCGACACTGAGGACTCGAGGCCTCGTGTCCGAGTCGTCAACGCCGTGTGCCCGAATCGACGAACCGTCGTACCCTCTAAAAGGGTCTGGTCCCTAGTTTGGTCACAGGGAACGTAACGCTCCTCCTAAGAATTGATGTCCCTTCGGGTCGGGTGCCGAAAAATTTTTACCCAACTCGATGGAATTCTTCAATGTAAGAAGGGAACCATTGACAACCGTCCTTTGTGGAACATATCTAATCGGACATATCTAAGAGGAGATCACTCCCACCTTCGGACCGGACTAAGACCCAAGGACCCATCCTTCCTACATCTATCTTCTACTTGTCGTAGACGTCTCATCTTATATTAGAGTACATGTGTCTTGACGTATGTACATACAAACACGCGTATCCATCTCTGCACCTCTTCCGACGAGCGACTTTACGTGATTGGTCCAATAGAAACTACTCAACAAAGATGAAATGTTACGTGCGTAAATATGACATGACTACTTTTCGGTAAAATTTTCTGGGGTGGTATTTTGTGTTGGTAAGGTATGCAGTACTAAAACCTATCTTTGTCTTAGCGACAGAAAAGAGTTCTCGTACATCTCTCAAAATCCCATTAGGTGTGTTATTTGTCACTGTTATTGAGTAATAACGCCTGTGGGACATCTATTCTTGGTGACCGGTGTTCGACCATACTTAAGGCAAAAACGTAAAGTGAATTGATGGTGCACGGACGAGACACGGTCCTTGACCTCTAAGTCTGGAGTACCAAGGGTCAGGGAGGAGGTGGTCCACGACCACCGGGTCACCACACACTGCCGTATATGTTTATCTTCTTGACTCCGTGGTGTGCCGACAAAAGTGCTTCTCGTACCCCGGTGTGTCCCCTTCACTAGGTGACCGACCCTCTTCAACTCCTTCCCGGAGGGTCCCCCACATTTCGAAGTCAACTCCCCCTTGTTGGTCTTCTCCGCCTACCACAGTTTACGTCACGGGTCGTACGGATGATTCCTGGACCCCGGTGGACGGGAAGGGTGACATCCGGTCGGAGTGGTGTTCTTGAACCGAGACCGTAACTTTTCGTCAGATCCCAGGACATAAGTAAAAGAGAACGTACATTGGTTCAAGGTGTTTGAATCCCCGAATTTACTTGTAGGTAAATAATCGCGCCAGACACCAGTCTTCAGGTCCTTCCGTACCGACCTAAGATGCGGGACTCAGAGTTTGGTGACTTTCAACGACACAAGAAAGGACCTCTAAGACCCCTCTTAAGGGTAAGTCCGGGTAAATTCGACTACCGTCTAAGCCAAGGAACATCGAGGGGAAGTAGAAATTCTGTCGTCGTAAGGGTGGTCCGTGTGGAAGGTCCTGGTAGTAGAGAGTGGAGGGGAAGACGAAAGGAGTACACTAACGTGACCCAGTGAAATCTATTAGGTCCTGTTGGACATAAAATTCTAGTCGACTAGTCATTGTCATGACACTTCAGAAAAATCTCGTCAACAGGAGTTTGAAAAACCGTGGTCCCTGGTTAAAGTACCTTCTGTTGAAAAGGTGTCTACGACATCCCCCTACCAAACCCCTATGTAGATAACACTGACATAAAGATAATAGTAATGTAGTTGAGGTAAAGTCTAGTTCGTACTCTAGACCTTCCAACCCCTGAGGACGAAATCTCCTCATTTCAGTGTCTAAGTGTCAGGATCCCTAGTCCTAGACCTTAGAACCCCACCCACCCACTATTAAGACGGGTGGTGTCATGGGGTGGACCTGGAACCGTAGGTAGTCATGGTTCGTGTCTCATCAGGACTACTCGGGTCTCCTTGTGACACGGAGAACGATCCACTGGTCCCAGTCCGGGACGGGACGGTCCGAAGAAGGAGGAAACTCTCCACAATCACTTTAAGTACCCGAAAGGACCACCGAGTCACCATTTCTTAGGTGGACGGTTGCGTCCTCTGTCCCTAAACTAGTGACCAGGCCCTTCTCAGGGGACCTCCTCCATTACCGTTGGGTGAGGTCATAAGAACGGACCTCTTGGGGTATCTGTCTCCTCGAACCGTCCGATGTCAAATACCCCAGTGTTTCTCAGTCCGTCCTGACTCGTTGATTGTGAAAGTGAAAAGTCACTTCTAGTAACCACGTCCTCGGGTCGTAACGACGGGATGTTCTTTTTTTTTTAATTTTTGTGTACATTTGTAAATAATAATAAAAAATTTTAAGTAAGGTTGTAATTTTTATAGTCCTTATCAGAGTACTTTTAGATTAGACGAAAGAAAGGTTTAAGTCGCCGAGACCATTGGGGTTCAAGGACCGGTCCGACTGTGACCCCACGTGGTCCCTTCCCTCCTCCCAAGCGTGTGGGGAAGAGTCTCCATAGACGGCGTTCTCCGGGAAGAGATCCGGGTGTGGGTCGAGAGGTCCCCCAAGGTGAGCCTTTCTTTGTATTAAATGGCCCGTGGACGGTTACCGTCGTTGACTTATGTCATTCAGGAAATTAAGAGCGTTGTTGGGACCCTCCTTCCAGAACAAGGATAAAATAGCTATGTCTTTCGATCCGCGTCAGTGCGCGGGTCCCGCGTGCCGACCCTGGGAAGCGGTCGAACCGGAGATCGGGGAGCCTAGGCGAGTCGGCGATCGCAGGGCGGGAGATGGCGGGGGCGGGGGCGGGGGCGGGGGCCGCTCTGGCGCAGGGGCGGGGGCCGAGGTCGTGGTGAGGTCCCGGTCCCGCCCTTCCCCGGTCTCGGCCCCTGCGCGGCGCGGGCGGCGGTTAGGAGGTGGGCGCCCCGGGGCGGCGTCAGTGTGCTTCCCGGCGCGCCTCGCGCGGTTCGGGCCCGGAGGTCGTCGGCCTCCCGACTCAGGCGACGGGCCCCGGGGCCAGACGGGGTAGGGGCGGGGCGCGCAGCGGCGGCGCTACGGGCCCCTGTCGGCTCGGCGCCCCTGCGTAGTGAGCGCGGGCAGCAGGAGGCTCCTCGGCGGTCCGGACCTCCATTGCCGCGGGGCTCCCGACCACCGACGTGCGCCTGCCGTCGCGGGGGTCGGGGCGCAGGCGTCAGGAGCCCTGAGGACCCACCTCTCGCTGGGGGCTCGGGTCGGTCACGGTCGGCGGCCCTTGCTCCCGGGGCTCCACCTCTACGCCGACGTCTCAGGGCGGCGGGGGCCCGACGAAGCCAGAAGACCCACGAGCCCACGCCCTCCGCGTGGCGGCGACCTCGCGTCTCCGCGGCGCGGGGGCCGGCGTCGGGGCGCGCGAGCCGAGCAATGACCTCGACAGTTCCTCCGCCCCCGGTTCGACCCTACCCGCGGGGCCGACGCACAACCGCCAGGACAGAGGTACACCGCGGGGGGGCCCAGACCCACCGGGCACGGGCGGCGTGCCGCGAGGTACCGCCTCCCAGGGCGAGTTCCCTTTGCGGGCCCTCCGACCTCCTACACCCCGCCCCTCGCGACGACAGCGGGACCGAGAAGCGTAGGGACGCCGGCCCGCCTGCGCGACGCGTCAGCGAGTCGAGGCGAAAGTGAGTCTGGCGGACTCGAACCCTTCTGACCCTTGACCTTTCTCAAGAAGAGCCCGACAAAGGAAAGGGACCTGTTCTTGAGTCACCTCTCCGTCCGTCCCGCGGTTACCTTTCTCGGAGCCGAGACTAAGTCCTTTAAAATCGACACTTACTGTCCTGCGACCTTCAGAGACCAAAGGGCGAAACATTCCCACCGCCACTATTTAGTGTGGGCAGAGGTCTTCTGTCACAGCCACCCCGGGTCCCGTGGAACGAACCGTGTGCCTCCGCAAAGGAAATCAGGACGTTCACACACCCTCCACTATCCACAACATCAGGAAACAGAGGAACTCACATACCTCTTCAGAAGGGGAAGGAGGGGGGAAGTCGATACACCGGGGACGTTGGACGAGTCCTACCAGGTTCCCCGTCCGAAGACCCACCCCAATTTACGGGACAAGGGGGTCATGAGAATGACCCGAGGGCTTCCCCGAACCGTTGAAGGTCGTCCGTCTAAGATGGTACCTGGGACAGGGAATTTCCTAATTCGTCTCTTTTCGTCCAGTTCCTCCTTCTCTTCCTTTTCCTAAGAACCAGGGACCGAGGTCGGGTTGGGTCCAGAACGAGGGGAGTAAGACGTTTGACTACTGCGACCGCCACTCGTGGTCAGAAGACGCCGTCCTTTTAGAAAACTCTGACAGTCCACAGAGTGACACACAAATTACGAAGAAACAGTTTTAATTTCTTACATCTTTTCAGTGACGTCCGGAGGTCTTTACGGTCCTCCCGACTTTTGTCGGGTCTCAGGGCCGACTTAGGACTCACTCTGTATTCGAATTACGTATGGACGTCCCCAGTCGGACCCTCGTCCGCCTCGCCTACTTCTCGGACCATGGTTGTCCAGTGACAGTCGTCTTGGGATCAAAGACTCTATTGTCATAACTGATTCAGTAACTTGACGTCGAGTCGTGAGTCGGTGAACCATGGTTAGACTGGACCAATTGGAAAAATTTTCAATCAAACCCCAGTGAATTATTCTTTGACGGATCAGTGGACTTTACGTAAAGACGGGAGAGGAAACTTCGTCAAAAAATTTTGGGAAAAGTTGGACCACAACGAAAACCGACATTTCGGTCCGAAGTCGTTATACACTTGACACTTGAAGGTCTACAAGTTCGACCAAAATCTTTTCCGTCTCCTTGGTCTCTAGTTTAACGGTTATAGACGACCTAGTAGCTTTTTCGTTCTCTCAAGGTCTTTTTGTAGATAAAGACGAAATAACTGATACGGTATCGGAAACTGACACACCTTGTGTTATTTGACACCTTTTAAGACTTTCTCTACCGTTATGGTCTGGTGGACTGGACGGAGAACTCTTTGGATATGCGTCCAGTCCTTCGTTGTCAACCTTGACCTGTACCTTGTCTGACCAAGGTTCATCCTTTTCCTCATGCAGTTCCGACATATAACAGTGGGACGAATAAATTGGATATACATCTCATGTAGTACTCTTTGTGACCCGACCTTCTTCGTCTTCGACCTTAGTTCTAACGGCCGTCTTTATAGTTGTTGGAGTCTATACGTCTACTGTGGTGGGAATACCGTCTTTCACTTCTCCTTGAGTTTTCGGAGAACTACTTTCACTTTCTCCTCTCACTTTTTCAACCGAATTTCGAGTTGTAAGTCTTTTGCTTCTAGTACCGTAGGCCAGGGTAGTGAAGTACCCTTTATCTACCCCTTTGTCACCTTTGTCACAGTCTGAAATAAAAAGACCAGAGGTATTAGTGACGTCTACCACTGACGTCGGCACTTTAATTTTCTGCGAATGAGGAACCTTCCTTTCAATACTGGTTGGTTCTATCGTATAAGTTTTCGTCTCTATAATGAAACGGTTGTTTCCAGACAGAACAGTTCCGATACCAAAAAGGTCACCAGTACATACCTAACTAATGAAATGATCGTACACTCTACTCACGTTAACACACCATCAAACTCGTAAGAAACCGTAACGGAAAGAAACCTTGACCTTACTTTTGACTTGAAAAGGTCAGGACACCGGTGACGACTCAAAAGGTTTGAACGACCGCATAACTCACGTCGTGAAAGTGTCGTAGTAGAAAGTCTTAAACTTTCTCGAGTTGACCTTAAGGTAGTGGAGGTGATCGAAACAAGTATCACTACGAAAGATTCCGGGTGAACTGAAGTGTAAGGTCCTACAGACCGAGATCCACTCAATAGTGTGGTAGCACTAATAGACCCAGTACTTCTAGAAAAAACATGTCAACAAGACACATAAGAACGGTGGAGAAGAATTATAGAAGACGAAGACAATCCAGGTCTGGTAAAGACAGGAAAAAACTCGGGTAGAAACGTACTTTACAAGGGAACCATAGAGATTAAAAGAACTTCTCTAGAGATCAGAAAGGGTAAGACAAGAAAAGGAGATAAAGANCGTAACTAGCGACTCTTCCGAAAGAATAGAGAGGAACGATAAGAAACCTTGAGACGTAAGTCTACGAATATAGAAAGTAAAAGAGAAACGAAAAGCGGAGAGAAGAAAAGTGTCGATAAACATTCCGGAGGGGTCTGTCGGTAAAACGAAAAAACGTAAAGAAAAGGTACCCCTACCAGAACTAGGGACAGAGGACATGTTACAGTACTTGGAGTAAGGTATCAAGTAGTCCGTGAGACAGATAGTCTAGATCAGGGAATTTAGATAGAGAGTGGAGGTGACATATTGGTATTCCCTAAACTAAATCCAGTATGGACTTACCAGATCACCAAAGGGGATGAAAGAAGTTAAATTCAGACTTAAACCATTATTCCTCAAGTACTAGACTCGGTGTCAGTCGAGGACCAGAACAAAAACAACTGACATATCTCGAAAAGGCAGAAACCGACGTTTCTTATATTAGTTAGACTAAAGCCACACCTGGTGGACCACTACAGGTACCCATCTCAGAAGAGAACACAACAACCTTCTCCCACAAACGATACTGGTCACGTAACAGAACCGTTTTGAGATAATCGGAAACGGGACGAAGTAAGGCGTAAGGTTCCGGTTTAAACGGACAATGAGGTCCACAAAGAACTGAAGGAAGAAAACGTAAGGTCAGGGGATATTACTTTTCCTGTAGAAAAAACCCACAATCAAGATTTTCCAGAACATCCAGAAATATTTTGGCAAGTTGAAGTCGAAGAAGTCGCAATGACTAACCCCGTATCTGAACCTATTGACACTATAACTTACCAAACGGAACCTCTGCTTGTCTCTAGTAAGACAGCAAAAACTCTGACGTAGGTTCATGACGTAAAGCCTGAGAAAACAACTGGTGCTACCGATGAGGTAAAGAAGGCTCCCTAAGGACGGGCGTCATCATCTATAACGTGAGTAGAGTGTGCGATCATTTCATTACGAGTTTTAAGAGGTTCGGTCCGAAGTCGTTATGCACTTGGCACTTGAGGGACTACAAGTTCGACCAAAATCTTTTCCGTCTCTTTGGTCTCTAGTTTAACTGTTGTAGGCGACCTAGTACCTTTTTCGTTCTCTCAAGGTCTTTTTGTAGATAAAGACGAAATAACTGATACGGTTTCGGAAACTGACACACCTAGTGTTGTTTGACACCTTTTAAGACTTTCTCTGTCCTTATGGTCTGGTGGATTGGACGGAGAACTCTTTAGACATACGTCCAGTCCTTTGTTGTCAATCTTGACCTATAGCTTGTTGTCTGACCAAGGTTTATCCTTTTCCTCATGTAGTTTCGACATATAACAGTGGGACGAATAAATTGAATATACGTCTCATGTAGTACTCTTTGCGACCCGACCTCCTTCCTCTTCGACCTTAGTTCTAACGGCCCTCTTTATAGTTAGTGGAGTCTATACGTCTACTGTGGGGGCAATACCGTCTTTCACTTCTCCTTGAGTTTTCGGAGAACTACTTTCACTTTCTCCTCTCACTTTTTCGACCGAATTTCGAGTTGTAAGTCTTTTGCTTCTAGTACCGTAGACCAGGGTAGTGAAGTACCCTTTATCTACCCCTTTGTCATCTTTGTCACAGTCTGAAATAAAAAACCCCGAGGTTTTAGTGACGTCTACCACTAACGTCGGTACTTTAATTTTCTGTGAATGAGGAACCTTCTTTTCAATACTGGTTGGATCTGTCGTATAAGTTTTCGTCTCTGTAATGAAACGGTTGTTTCCAGACAGATCAGTTCCGACACCAAAAAGGACACCAGTACATACCTATACTCTCAACCTGACACTTCTTCCGACTCGTGGCTTCTTAACTACGAAAACTTGACACCACAACCTCTTCTGAGAACTCTCAGGGAACCTGACGTGCCTCCAGGTTGGTCAGGTAGGATTTACTCTAGTCAGGACCCACAAGAAACCTTCCTGACTACGACTCCGACTTTGAGGTCATAAAACCGGTGGAGAACACTTTTCAACTGAGTAACCTTTTCTAGGACTACGACCCTCCCTAAGCCTCGTCCTACTCTTCCTCTGCTGTCTCCTACTCTACCGACCTACGTAGTGGCTACCGTGTACTCAAACTCACTTGAGGCCCTCAACCACTACCTGTCCCTCCGGACCGCACGACGCTAAGTACCCCAGCGTCTCTCAGTCTGTGCTGACTCGCTGACTTGACTCTACCGTTCGGTAAGACCACGAAACTGGTTATGAAAGTCAAAACTTTATCTTTATTAGGCTACGATCACTAAGAGACGGAAGGACGACCCGTCTTAATGGGTCCCTCAAAAATCTTTACAAAGAGCCAAACCACCCTCCACTCTCCCTCCAAGTCCCCCATCCCCTGTATCCATATGGATACGGACCAAGCAAACCTATCTACTGTCTTTGGTTGTGTTATAACATTTCGTTAGTGGGAGGTTAATTTTTATTTAATTAAATTTTTTCTTTAATAGACCCAAATCTGAGATGGAACTCTAAGACTAAATTAACTGGACCCACACCGGACCCGTTATCATTAAAAAAAGGGACTAAAACCGACGTGGAACGTCTTACGTCCTAGAAGGGTTAGTCCCTAGTTTGGGTGTGGGACACATAACCCTCACACCTCAGAATGGGTGACCTGGCGGTCTCTTCAGGGTCGTTGTCATTAAAATTTCGATGATTCATAACTTACCCCGTCGGTTCCGACTCTCGGGTGCAGGATCCGACAAAGGAACACTGAGATACACTAATGGAGAACTATGAAGAAAACATAGTTTTCCATTAGAACACGAAGAAAAAAACACAAGAAGAATTTGGACCAGTAGGTTGAGAATCTAGTGGGACAGACCCCCGAGAACCAAGTGACCACAAGGGGATATCGTTAAAAGTCTCTCCAAGGAACGTCCTCCTTTCCCGTCACTGGTCCTCCCGAACCCTTCCACAATTAATTTAGTCCATCTCTGGTTGAGTACGTACACAGACGTCAGGACAGAACAAGACGCGCTGGGGTACCCGACGTCGGGCGGTCCGAGGAGACAGGCACCCTAAGAGGTCCGTTCTTGTGACCTCACCCAACGGTAAAGGAGGAGGTCCCCTTGAAGGGTTGGGTTCCTGACTTACACGCAAAGAACCCAGGACTTGACCGTCCGTCTAAAAAATAGTGACGCAGTGGACCCTTTGGGATTTAGTCCACACCAGTGTTCGACTTTACAGGTGTCCCCGGTCCCTCGTTGTATTTTCATCACTGGATCTATCCTTATTAGGTCGACCCCTCCCCTGACCTCGAACACTGGACCTCCCGTGTAGGAGGCCTGTTACTTCTGGTGTCGATGGGTGGAGGTCAACCAACACGGTGCACCCGATAGTTAACGTTTTTACCGGTGTGTGAGGTAGAACCTAGATAAGGGGGAGACGTTGCCCGGAAACGTTGGGGAATGTAGTCCTCCACCTCAGATAAAGAGGTCGGGACTCTGGTGACCGGCACTTTGAACGAGACCGGTCACCCTCCGACCGTCTACACTGCGGTCGTCTCCATACCTTTAGTGACCTCGCGACCACACACAGGAGGTCTACGAAGACCCCTGGGTGACTGGTGCATCGTTTCGGACCGGTCGGACGACGCACGACGTGTGTCGGCTCTGCACACTCGCGTCGACCAAGGTCTGGTAGATCGGGGTCTACTGGGATCTCTGGTCGATTCAACCGGGACTGACCTTCCTGACGGACCGATTGGGTATTTTAACCCCTTTTATGATTCGCAGGGAAGTCCACTGACTCATGGTCCCGCCCGACGTTTGTGAATGACGTCACGTTGGGTCGTACCGGTCTACAGTGCTAGAAAACTTCTCTTTGGTCTTCAAGTGTAAAGACACAACCGAGGTCGAAACATTTTGCAAACTCAGTCATCGGTCGTAGGTCTTTCGTGAGAGATCCGGCTTGTTTTGTATAGAAGTCCGACGGGAACCGGGAATCCGACAACGAAAGACGTACCTCCGTGTGCTAAACAAATATGGGTGTGGTTCACCAGTGACTATAAGAGCGGGAAGGACGGGTCCAATCGGAGACTTCGGTAAAGAAACATACCTTGTGAGCGGTGTGTGAAGCTTTCGTAGGGAACCGACAGAAGGGTGTACCTTTACCTTCAACGACCGCAACCGTCAGGAGTTCCTCTTTCACTTTAAACTCTACTTAGAGATACCTCCTCCCACCTTTCCTATAAGGACCGAAATCCGTACGTTCCCTAGTCCGCACCCGCACCTCGACCCGCACCTCGACCCGCACCCTGTCAGTCAGGTAGTCAAACCCTGTCTCTTCCCCTAGGGACATCCCTTTCACCCCCTCGGTTCCGTCCTCCCTCTCCGGGATTCCCGATTCGGTCCCCCAACTGCAAACTAAAACGCCCGTGCGGTCCGTTTCACAACAACTGACTTCCAAACTCACTCCACGTACCCCTTCGTTACTAGACGACATAAGACCTGTAGTCTCACGGGATACCCTCCTCTCTTCCCTCCGTCTCTCTCTCTGTCTCTCTCCCCTGTCACAAAGATTACTGTACCCCTTTGACTGTTCCTCTTCGTACAACGAACTTTAAATACCATTGAAATGGAATTCAAAATATTTAAAAGAAGATATAGATTTATTCTGTAAAACCGAAAAAAGAGAGAAACTTAAAAAAAAAAAAAAACTACACCTGGTAAAAATTTCAGAAATAATTTGAACGACCCCGAAGGGACCACCGAGTAACGGTAACGTCCTCTGACCCAAGTGAGACAACAGTCCTTATGGGAGACCTCTTTCTTTACCGTTGGACGAGGTAATAAGAACGGATCCTTTAGGGTACCTGTCTCTTCAGACCACCCGATGTCAGGAACCCCAGTGTTTTCTCAGTCTGAGGACTGAATCTAAATCGTTGAGTTGTTGTTGTAAATTGAACAATGTCATAACAAAGATGAAAATACAAAACAAAAGAAACCGACACTCCGTACACCCTAGGATCGACGGGTTCTTCCTTAGTTTGGACATTGGGGACGGAACCTTCCACTTCAGAATCGGCGATCTGACGGTCCCTTTAGGGAACCGTAAAAAGTTTCGTGGAAATAGTTGTCGAAGCCAAAATAGTCCCAAAGACTTGAATTTCCATAGACCTCGAATGTCAACAAGTAAGGTGGCCTTGAAGACCTGAGGTAGAGGGGGAGGGAGGACCTGTGGGAGGAGGGAGAACGGGACTCCCTAAATTTAATAAGTGGAAGGAGTCTTACTTCCGAATGTTTCACCCCTCCCATCCTCCTCTTTTACGTTTTGAGAATGTATACAAAAATTCAGAACCCCTCACCTTTCCTTTACAGTACCGAGACTCTTTTCCCTTCCTTTTTTTTAGTCCTCTTCAGTTAATAACAGGTTCACGGTACTTTTATGTTTTGGATACTCTTTGTCATCATTTTGCCGGTATAAATCTGGTCACTACAAAACTAGAACTGACGTGTAACCTTAGGGGACCGTCGAAATTTTCAAGTCGCGACCCAGGGTGGAGGGTCTATTGATACATTAAACAGACCCGACGTTCCAGAAATGTTCTTTTACGAGACTTCCACTAACATAGCACGACTCCTCCACTCTAGATAACAGGCCCGTCAGTCGTCACAAAGGGGATCTGACACCGACGACAAAACTCTATACTTCGGTGAAAAGTCGATACAGACCTCCTTACGGACTATAGGTCAGAAGCGGTAAAAGTGTCATCTGTACCCGCACGTATGCACGGTTCAACCGAGTTAACAAAGGTTGAGAAACGTTGGGATATCTGAGATTGGGTGATCCTAGAAGACGGGTACCCTAAGAGGTCCGTCCTTATGACTTCACCCAACGACACGGGAGGACGTCCTCTAGAAGGACTGGGTCCCCAACTTGGGTATAGAGAATACAGAGGACGTGACCGTCCGCCCAAGAAATGGTACTTACGGTGACCCATCACTAAGGGTCCATTTGAACTTTTCATATACGTCAAAACCTTACCGTACAGATTGTATTCGGTGTAAGAACCCAACCTACTTTTCAGTAAGTAAAATGCTCCTCCTATGTTTACCCGAATTGTGTCCACTCTTTCGAGGACATGGTATTGAGACGGACAACTCTCATGAAGAAGGGTTCGAGTTTACCCGTCCTCTGAATCTTCAGCATGTGTGCACCCTACCTCCCTTCCTCCTTTTCTTTTTGGTCTCCTGTCTCGTCTACCCTAGGATTCTTCTCTATGCACAGTCTTTGTCTTATCGGCAATTCTTACCCTTCCGAAACTTTGTAATTACATTCAATCGACAATACTTTCACATTCGGATAAATTTTTACTGTCCGTACTCAAACCGACCGTTCCCCAGTAAACCTACCCCACGGTACTACGAATGTATAAGTTATGTCCCTCAGACCCACCCCAGACTCCCTCCATCGGGGTCCCCGGTTAGCGGACTCTTTAATGAAACCTGTGGACTATACTTCTCCGCTGAGTAATCTTTTCTGGGACTACAACCCTTCCCAACTCCCGTCCTCTTCCCCTCCAGTCTCCTGCTCTGCCAACCTACCGTAGTGGCTGAGTTACCTGTACTCAAACGTGTTTGAGGTCCTCTACCACTTCCTGTCCCTTCGGACCGTTCGACGTCAGGTACCCCAACGTTTCTCAACCTATCCTGACTTGTGACTCACTGATTTGTCATTGTTACAAACAAAAAAAGGGGTAAGAGGTGTACCTCCGACACACCTACTAACGGGTTTAAGCATCGACAGGTGGACAAATATAAACACCTGTTTACCAAAGGGACCCTGACCTTTCTAAAAGAACATACATACACACACACACCGTACACCCTAGAATCAAGGGACTGGTCACTAGTGATCTCTTGATTGGACTTGTCACTTTCACATCTCCGAATTGTGACCCGGTGGTCCCTCAAGGGAGTAGTAACTTATTATTATTATTATTAATTAAACGTCACCCAGACTCAGCACCGTACGTCTTAGAGATCAACACTGTACGTTTGAGAACCAACGACGTACATCTTAGATCAAGGGAATGGTCCCCAGTTGGGGTCAGAGGACGTAACCCTCGTGTCGTAGAATCGGTGCCCAGGTAATCCCTTCAGGGAGAACCTTTATCATTACGGATTTCCTCTAGGCGGGACCCACAAGAAACCTTCCTGACTACGATTTCGACTTTGAGGTCATGAAACCGGTGGAGTACACTTCTCAACTGAGTAACCTTTTCTGAGACTACGACCCTCCCTAACCCCCGTCCTCCTCTTCCCCTGCTGTCTCCTACTCTACCGACCTACCGTAGTGACTGAACTACCTGCACTCAGACTCACTTGAGGCCCTCAACCACTACCTGTCCCTCCGGACCGCACGACACTAAGTACCCCAGCGTTACTCAGCCTGTGCTGACTCGCTGACTTGACTTGACTTGTGCATACCTACACTCTCAACATGACACTTCTTTCGACTAGTGGCTTATTAACTACGAAAACTTGACACCACAACCTCTTCTGAGAACTCTCAGGGAACCTGACGTTCCTCCAGGTTGGTCAGGTAGGATTTCCTCTAGTCAGGACCCATAAGAAACCTTCCTGACTACGACTCCGACTTTTGATTATGAAACCGGTGGAGTACGCTTCTCAACTGAGTAACCTTTTCTAGGACTACGACCCTCCCTAACCCCCGTCCTCCTCTTCCCCTGCTGTCTCCTACTCTACCGACCTACCGTAGTGCCTGAGCTACCTGCACTCAGACTCACTTGAGGCCCTCAACCACTACCTGTCCTTCCGGATCGCACGACGCTAAGTACCCAAGCGTTTCTCAACCTGTGCTGACTCGCTGACTTGATTGATTGATTTCACTTCACTTCACTTCAGCGAGTCAGCACAGGTTGAGAAACGTTGGGGTACCTGACGTCGGATGGTCCGAGGAGGGAGGTACCCTAAGAGGTCCGTTCTCATGACCTCACCCCACGGTAACGGAAGAGGTCTTAATTGATTGATTGATTACGGAATTTCTCCGTAATTTATAAAAGAAATTTTTTTGAAGCCATAGTCTTAAGAAACGACAGGGTCACACTAGAAACCCCTCGAATTACCTTAAAAGAATTTAAATTACACAAGTAATTTTTTTTTAGTTGAAAACAACTACGGTCGATAAAATATTGATTTTATAATATCGACAGATTCGTACGGGACCCCTTGAGATCACAAGGATTTCCAAGTTCTATAAGGTGTCTTGTTATTAACTATAATCCAAAAGATGATTTTATAAAAAATTGACGTATTTTCTTTTATACATCATTAACAAATTGTGTAAATATACTACAAAGNCTCTCAGGGAACCTGACGTTCCTCCAGGTTGGTCAGGTAGGATTTCCTCTAGTCAGGACCCATAAGAAACCTTCCTTACTACGACTCCGACTTTTGATTATGAAACCGGTGGAGTACGCTTCTCAACTAAGTAACCTTTTCTAGGACTACGACCCTCCCTAACCCCCGTCCTCCTCTTCCCCTGCTGTCTCCTACTCTACCGACCTACCGTAGTGCCTGAGCTACCTGCACTCAGACTCACTTGAGGCCCTCAACCACTACCTGTCCCTCCGGACCGCACGACGCTAAGTACCCAAGCGTTTCTCAACCTGTGCTGACTCGCTGACTTGATTGATTGATTTCACTTCACTTCACTTCACTTAAGCGAGTCAGCACAGGTTGAGAAACGTTGGGGTACCTGACGTCGGATGGTCCGAGGAGGGAGGTACCCTAAGAGGTCCCTTCTCATGACCTCACCCCACGGTAACGGAAGAGGTCTTAATTGATTGATTGATTACGGAATTTCTCCGTAATTTATAAAAGAAATTTTTTTGAAGCCATAGTCTTAAGAAACGACAGGGTCACACTAGAAACCCCTCGAATTACCTTAAAAGAATTTAAATTACACAAGTAATTTTTTTTTAGTTGAAAACAACTACGGTCGATAAAATATTGATTTTATAATATCGACAGATTCGTACGGGACCCCTTGAGATCACAAGGATTTCCAAGTTCTATAAGGTGTCTTGTTATTAACTATAATCCAAAAGATGATTTTATAAAAAATTGACGTATTTTCTTTTATACATCATTAACAAATTGTGTAAATATACTACAAAGAATCCGAAATTACTGGACAGAAATTCTGGGGACTCTTACGTACATTTAGTCAGCTACAATATAAGAATATCGTCAATTAAGTGGACACTCTAATAACAAGGTGTAGTTCAAAATTAGGTTTACAAAAAAAACAACAACAACAACAACCCCCCCCCTCCCGTTAAAAATTGTTGAAGTAACTCGATATTAATTATACGTGGTTTGGTATGAACAAATTTCAGATATCAAACTCCGGACCACATACTTACACGAGTCTACGAGTCAGTACAGGTTGAGAAACACTTGGGTATAAGGCGTCGGGCGGTCTGAGGAGTCAGGTACCCTAAGAGGTCCGTTCTTATGACCTCACCCAACGGTACGAGAGGAGGTCCCCTAGAAGGGTCCCTGACTTGGAAGTAGAGAATCCAGAGGACGTAACCGTCCGCCCAAGAAATAATGATCCCGGTGGACCCTTCGGGTTATGCTTGCATCTTTATATGGTAAATTCGTGTAAATAATTATCTAGATACGCCGAAGGGACCACCGAGTCTGTCATGTCTTAGACGCCACAATGGGTCCACCGAAAGTAGAGAAGGAGACTCTCGGACATAAACTTAAGGGCTTTCGATTCGTCCGAAGAGCGACGGGTCTTTCGTGGACCTCCGGTGGTACGCCGTCCCCCGCCACGCCCCGGCCTCCACGCCCCCCGCCGCGCCCCGGCCCCGTCCGCCGCCTCTCTTCTCCCGAAACGAAAGCGCGAGTCACGAAGCCTTGTCTTTGCGGCCACAGGGAAGACCGGGACTGAACGAGAGGGGAGAGAGAGGGTGACTCCTGGCCCTCGAGGAGGACCGGCGACGGATGCAGAGCCTGCGGGTCATGTTGTCTTTGCAGGGCAAACTCTGTAGGGGAGTTCGGTAGTCCATTAAGTTCACAGGTGACCGTTGCGAACCTTGTCACAATTTGGATCTCCGCGGACGGGAAGTCGTGAAGCACAAGAACTTCAACTCGGGTTTGATTTCGGTGACTTAGCTGATTGTAAACCTCGTTACAAACCCCAGACCGCGACCGCAGCCCGTTTGGGGTCCCGACCACGAGAAGGTGCAAAATCCTCACGCCACGGAGCGCGATCCCGCCGTGAGTCGCGTGCACGGTTCCGGTCTATTCGCCCACGGTGGCCCTGTCCCTCTGTAGGCTCGCCCTTTGCGCCGCAGAAAAAGCGGTCCGACAGGAGAACCTCGAAGGGTGCACTTTTCTTCTGCACAAGAAAATGAAAGCTAACGGAAAACTGCCCTGAGTATACAAGAAGAGTACTGTTAAGTCACAAAAGAGGGATTCGGGGATTTCCAACTTGATTTTGGTTTCTAAGTCGAGTCTTATTCCTTTTTTTTTTTAGAATGGTAGTTCTGGCTCAACAGTCATGGAGGTTTCCGTCGTCGCCTACGGAGTACGGACCTACGACGGACCGTCCAAACCCCCTATGGGGGATGTCCTTCTCTTGGCACACTGGCGCCCTAGAGAGACCCAGGCGGTACGGCTCTACCCGACTATGTATAATGTTTAGTCAATCCGAGGACGTGGTACATTATAATTATTGTCCAGTGGGACTGACTTCCAAACGAGACACAGTCGGGAGGTTTTCATGTAGAGTCCCCGCCCCCAGTGGTTGTGGGGTGGTCCTCCAATAAGTAGGATCGAACTCTGACAATTCTCTGACGTGAAACTCTCGACCACTCAAAAAAGCGACACTTGTAAAACATCACGCGCGAGTCAGTTTGCGCTGGGGAGCGAAGGATCCTGACTTTCTCGCCAGTCTCGGACCGGAAACGTCGAGTGCAGGGTAAGGAGGAGAAGTTTACCCCGAGCCCCATCGACAAATTGAGGACGAGGAGCGAACATTGAAGGACACAAGAGGCGAGGTCTGAAATGGTGAAGATATTGGTGACCTGCTACGCCCGTCGGTGGATGAAGAAGTAAACCCAGCTGGAACGTGAACGAGAGAAACTCCTTGGTCGGCACAAGGGCGAGGGAAAGAACCATTCGAGAGTCGTGTCTTACCGATTAGTCTGAAACAGTGTCTACTTAAGTCAACGTAAAAAGGGGAGTCTAAAAGTCATACATACTTAAACCAAAGTAAAAAGAAAGGCCCCCTTCCCCAACCTTCTTAAGACAGATAAGGGCCTCGAATACGAAAAGAAGTCATCTACAACCTTTGTTTCACCGTCAAAACCCAGAAGAGACGGGTGAACCTGTCTGTTCACTACAAACTCCCGTACAAATAAATTACGACTCATCTGTCACACTGGTATGTTATACACAGAACATGAACGGTGTGAAGGTCGAAAAAAGTATCAGTATTCAATAATAAATATCCACGAAACTTCATTTCGTAGTCAAATGGGTCGATGACGTCTACCCAAGGTTCATTATTTAACTACTGGACGAGTGTGATTAAGGGCTGAGTGTGACGAGAGCGGAGAGTCACATGGACACTGTCTCTGACGTACTGAACGTTTCGGATTTTATAAGTGACAGACCAGGAAACTGTCTATTTCAAGTAGACTGGGAACGGAATTTCTTGTTCCAAAAGGACGGAGGGCACTCAGACGCCCACTGACCGAGTTGACCCGTCTAAAAAGAGAACCGACCCCATCACCCAGACCGCCCGTCGACCCCCGAGTGTCTCTCGGGGACGAGAGACGAGACGAGAGAGAGCCGGAGAGGGGCACCGAGTCCGAAGAGGGACACCTACCCCCAGATTCTTCGACGTAGGATCGTACGTTCGTGGTAGTGGGAGGCGAGTGTGGTATAAACGGTTACGGGTCCACGGGTCTCGGGGAGTGTACCGGTTCGGGACTCAGTTGTCCCCTCCTGGGACGTGTCCCTCCATTTTTTTCCCTCCAGACAACCCACGGTAGTTTCAACCGTTAGAAGGCACCCACGAAGGTTCCAACCACCATAGGTAAACTACTCCTACAGTGTTAATTACTGCAGAGACCCGTCTTTTGAAAATCGGGTCACAGACAGTTTTGTTTGTGGTTTGGACTTCTTCGTCTCGACACGCAAGTGTCTGGACTTGTCTCGACCAGGGGCGGGGACGGCGGGCTGGGACCTGTTCCGCGTGAGGGCACCTAGAGAAGAGTCGGGGAACTCAGAGAAGACACAGGGGTGGGACGACAGATAATAACGAGTGTGTGTCGAGCCCGAACCGATAGACTAGTCGGTCACAGACGTGAAGTGTAGAGATTTCGGTTTAATACCCTCTACCCACCCCTCCTCCCCTGCTGTCTCCTACTCTACCGACCTACCGTAGTGACTAAGTTACCTGTCCTCAATCTCGTTTGAGACCTCGATCACTTCCTGTCCCTTCGGACCGTACGATGTCAGACACCCCAGTGTTGAATCACCGACTTGTTGTCGTTGTCGTAATGGTTCTTTTAGAGTAGAACTCGGTCCCACAGGACCTTACGGGGGCCGGGAAAACATTCGGACCAGAACTGTCATTCAGAGATATCGGGGAGTTCCTACTTGTCCGACTCTCGACCTGTCAAGCTTCCCCGACGTCGGGTATAGACTCGGGTCCCGAGTACTCCCGACCCCAGTCCCCACCTCTTTAACACGGGGGACGACGAAAGCCCCGGGTCTCGGTCGGGGAAGGAGGAAGGGAACTCTCCAAGTAAGGGAGGTGGGAGTGCCTCGAGAAGAGAGGGGTGACCACCTCTCTTCATGAGGACAATCCCTCCTAAATGACAGAGGACCGTTGGCGTCCGTTTCATAATTATACTCAACGTGAGTGTCTGACGTTTTCGATCGACGGACACCCTCAAACCTTAACTATGGGCATCGAGTTCCTCCTCTACCAGTCCTGTAGCTCCACCCATACCATCGTAGATCGCTTTAGGCCCGTCGTCCCGCCCTCCCGTCGCTAGATTCCTTACCAGGCCGTAAAGTTTTGTGTAGAGACCTCACAACAATAATCTCTGTGACTTGAAGATCCACAGACAAGACTCATACTTGTGCCCCTTAAACTCTCGTATCGTCTACGGGTAAAGACGGTTAGGGACTGGGGTCGAAAAGACTCCTTTACGGGAGACCCCCAGGAGACGTACGACTAAATGGGTGGCGTGGGGTGGGGAAGGTCCTTTGGGACAGTCAACCCAGTACCCTAAGCACCAACTCTCCGTACAAAGCAAAATTCTCTTTCTTTTGTAAGGTTGGTCATTCTTAAAGCGACATTGAAAGTCGTTACAATTCGATTCACAATCAACGAGTCGACACAGGTTGAGAAACACTGGGGTACTCGACATGGGAGGTCCAAGGAACAGGTACCTTAAGAAATCCGTTCTCGTGACCTCACCCAACGGTAACGGAGGAGGTCCCCCGGAAGGACTGGGTCCCTACCTTGGACGCAGAGGGCGTAACGTCCGTCTAAGAAATGGTAGACTCGGTGGTCCCTTCGGGTTCGTTTTGACTCCCTGTAACGATTCAGAGTGCCCCGCCACAGTCCCTCATTCTCTCGTACTTCGGTATCGAGACAAAAAAACGGTGTCCAATGGAGCTATCGTCTTCACGAGACAGACTGACGGAAGAAGCCCTCTGACCAAGTGAAACGCTTTCAGTGAGGAGTCTTCCAGAAGACCTTCCTATGTTTTTTGTAGACGCAGTACCACTGGTATCACCACTCATGAGCAATGTCTCGGAAGCTCTCCGACACCAGTTTCCGTCTTTCATACTTTTCTGAGCCATCCAAACTCACCCAAGTCCTTTTACTGTCTACGACCCTCTCGTTCGTGGTCACCGTGTTGACGGTCTTTTGGTGTTCCCTTCGCGTGTAACCCGTTTTTCACTGCCACCCTCACAAAATGACAAAGTTCCCGTGAAGGTTTAATTTCCTTTTTCTTTGTCTTTGATGTCAAAATTTTTGACACGACGTCCCGTCGGAGTCTTGTCTTACGATCAAGGTTGAAACCGTATATAGGAAGGTAAGGAAAAAGGAACTTAACGTAAATGTGTATACTTGTATTAATAAAACAAGGGACGACACATAAGTATGAATTCAAGTCCTTGTATCATGGACATAATATATATGGATATGTATCATATAGACATACTTACGACGAGTCAGTAACTCTAACTTTCTAATTACATAATTAACTGTCAAAGAATCGAAAAAGTATCAAGTCATATCGTATTTCTGGTTTATCTACAAAACTAAAAAAAATTATTTTTACGAGTTGAAAAGATACTTTTGATACACGACTTTTACCCACTACCGTAGAGGATTTTCTCCTTCATTTATGATCGTTTATACTTTTTATACAAATTGAACTGATTAATTCTTTATATATACCCTCCCGTACCAAAAACTCTCCGATCGGATGACACAAGGGGGAAAAAGACCTTTTCTTTATTTCGGTGAGAAATACGCCGACGACGATTCAGTGAAGTCAGCACTGGCTGAGAAACGCTGGGGTACCTGACGTCGGATGGTCCGAGGAGGCAGGTGTCCTAAAAGGTCCGTTCTCCTGACCTCACCCCACGGTAGCGGAAGAGGCCGGTGAGAAATATCGGTGGGGGGGGGGGTATTTTCTTGATATGTACTTTCGTTGTTATTTTCCGGTACGCAAACGGACATTTCGTTAGTATCGTTCTAACTTTTGTCAAGTCAGGAAAGTAGGGAAGTTGAAACAGTAGGGAATGAGCTCCCTTCTTAGTCAACAAAGGAGACCTTCCGACCAATCGTTTAAGGAAACCTTTACGGAAAACACACGTTCACGAACGAGGGTATAAAGGTAAGGACCCTGAACTAGAAATCCCTTCTTCCTACACAAGTTTCTAAATAGGTGTTCTAACCAGTACCGAATCGACAAGAATCATAACTTTTTAACCTTTGTTGACCTAAAGGACTGTTAGTCAAGTCAAGATAAGTTAACACAGGTTAAGAAAAACTGGGGTACCTGACGTCGTGCGGTCCGGAGGGACAGGTAGTGGTTGAGAGCCTCGAACGAGTTTGAGTACAGGTAGTTCAGTCACTACGGTAGGTCGGTAGAGTAGGAGACAACAGGGGAAGAGAAGGACGGAAGTTAGAAAGGGTCGTAGTCCCAGAAAAGTTTACTCAGTCGAGAAACGTAGTCCACCGGTTTCATAACCTCGAAGTCATAGTCAGGAAGGTAACTTATAAGTCCCAACTAAAGGAAATTCTAATTCACCAACCTAGAGGAACGTCACGTGCCCTGAGAGTTCTTAGAAGAGGTTGTGGTGTCAAGTTTCCGTGGTTAAGAAACCGCGAGTAGAAACAAATACCAGGTATGTACTGATGACCCTTCTGGTATCGAACCTGAACTACCTGGAAACAACCACTTCATTACAAAGACGAAAAATTATATGACAGAAAAGAAGGGTCCTCGTTCACAGAAAATTAAAGTACCGACGTCAGTGGTAGACGTCACTAAAACCTCTGGGGGTTTTATTTCAGACTGTGACAAAAGTGACAAAGGGGTAGATAAACGGTACTTCACTACCCTGGTCTACGGTACTAGAAGTAAAAGACTTACAACTCAAAATTCGGTCGAAAAAGTGAGAGGAGAAAGTGAAAGTAGTTCTCCGAAAACTCAAGGAGAAGTGAAAGACGGTATTCCCACAACAGTAGACGTATAGACTCCAATAACCATAAAGAGGGACGTCAGAACCAAGGTTGAACACGAAGTAGCTCGGGTCACAAAGAGTACTACATGAGGCGACGACGACGATTTAGCGAATTTAGTACAGGCTGACACACGCTGGGGTATCTGCCGTCGGGTGGTCCGAGGGACTAGGGACCCTAAGAGGTCCGTTCTTATGACCTCAACCCAACGGTAAAGGAAGAGGTTACGTACTTTCACTTTTCACTTTCACTTCAACGAGTCAGCATAGGTTGAGGATCGCTGGGGTACCTGACTTCGGGTGGTCCGAGGAGGTAGGTACCCTAAAAGGTCCGTTCTCATGACCTCGCCCGACGATAACGGAAGAGACCTACATGAGACGTATATTCAATTTATTCGTCCCAATGGCATATGTCGGAACTGTATGAGGAAAGGGTTAAACCTTGGTCAGGTAACCAAGATTGACAACGAAGAACTGGACGTATGTCTAAAAAGTCTTCCGTCCATTCCACCAGACCATACTTCGTCTTCATCCACAAAAAGACCTTAAGAGATCGAAAAAGTAACTCGGTTGTCTACAACCGTTAAACTAGAGACCAAGGAGACGGAAAAGATTTAGGTCGAACTTGTAGACCTTCAAGGACTAAGTACAAGACAACCTCGGACCGAACCTCTTAAAAGTCGTAATGAAACTAGCGTGCACTCTACTTACGTTCACACGTCATCAAACTCGTAAGAAACCGTAACGGAAAGAAACCCTAACCTTACTTTTGACTGGAAAAGGTCAGGACACCGGTGACGACTCAAAAGGTTTAAACGACTGTTTAACTCACGTCTTGAAAGTGTCGTAGTAGAAAATCCTAAACTTTATCGAGTTGACCTTAAGGTAGTGGAGGTGATCGAAACAAGCCTCACTACGAAGGATTCCGGGTGAACTGAAACGTCAAGTCAGACCGAGATCCACTCACTCGTGTGACAGCACCAATAGACCCAGTAATCCTAGAAAAAACATGTCTAGAAGACACATAAGACGGTGGAGAAGAATTATAGAAGACGAAGACAATCCAGGTAGGTATGTCAAAGACAGGAAATACCTCGGGTAGAAACGTACTTTACAAGGGAACCATAGAGATTAAAAGAACTTCTCTAGAGATCAGAAAGGGTAAGATAACAAAATGAAATGAAAAAACGTAACTAGTGACTCCTTCCGAAAGAATAGAGAGGAACGATCATAAACCTTGAGAAGTAAGTCTACCTATATAGAAAGGAAAAGAGGAAACGGAAAGTGAAGAGAAGAAAAGGACTGTTATCCTCTATTTATTTTATACCATGTACGTGTAGACAATTTTACCGGAATATACGTGAATACACAGATACTAGTTTCTCTCTAGCGAAGAACAAATAATCCAGTTTTCTCGTCCAATGTCATATCAACCTTGTGTAGAAACAATTTCCTTTTCTTCTTTCTCATTATCTCGCAGTGTCTTACTAGACCTTCCTGTGGTCGATTCCCCAATACGGTTCACTCCGTCCCACTACATAAGACTTTACGACGACACTACCTTCACCAGGACCCGTCACTAATCGACTCCCGTGAAATATTAATCGTAGAGTCGTGTCGTCGGTCGGACGGAGTCGGATCTCACAGGCGAGAGAAAAGAGTGGGAAAGAGTTAAACAAAACTCAGGGAAGTATGTAGACGACTTGAGGACTTTATGTGTCTCAACAGAGAGACCAGAGTAAAAAAAAAAAAATCTTTATAGAAGTGAAGGATAATAATTTTTTACTTGTGTCATTCAGGGGACGTATGCTTGGACGTTGAACGTTTGAAAGTTTCTACACTGGACACAAGTGTACGGGCCAGCACACTCAGCAAGTGCACAGACCACACATAAGAGTACACGCACGTAGAAGACGTTCAGCGACACGAAAACACATGAAAAGACATGTCCTGACATATCTCAAGTAGACATGCATAGAAATCAAGTTAAGGTTCTACAGGTGCTCGTTAGCATTTCCGTCGTCACTACATTGACCATGATGACATGAAAAATTCCATGACATGAGATTCTAATTTTTACAAAAAAAAATTAAAGAAAACACACAAAATAGATTTTACATAAAATACACTTTTCATAATATTCGGAAATGTTGTCATTTCGACAACGACAACGAATCAGTGATTCAACACAGACTGAGAAAAAGCTGGGGTACTAGGTATCGGGCGGTCCGAGGAGACAGGTACCTTAAGAGGTCCGTTCTTATGACCTCACTCAACGGTACGGGAAGAGGTCCCCTGGAAGGGTTGGGTCCCTAGCTTGGACGTAGAGGACGTAACGTCCGTCTAAGAAATGGAGACTCGGTGGTCCCTTCGGGGTATTATCATTTTATGACATTTCCTTTCATGATATATCATTTCATGACACATATTATAAGTCTATACTCACAGAATGACATGTTCTTGGGATCCAGACTCTACCCTGAATACTGCTGTAGAAGTCAAGTCAGGTATTGTACCATAGCGGACTGTGTCCTTCCACCTCCTACTCTGCCTACCCTTTTGAATTTTTTTTCCCTTCTTAACCTTCGCGTGCATGTAGAAAGTACCGGCACAAACGACGTACTGGGGGAGGACCCTGTCCCAGCCTTCAGGCAGGAGTAGAGGATTCTGAAGGTCGTGCCTCGGCACTGATACTACCTGTGCACTCGTGAAAAGTTCGGGTTCAGGCTGGACCAGCGACACGAGAGAAGAGATCTCGTAGGGCTTAGGGTGGTCTCTTTTCGGTTTCAGGCACAGCCTCCGAGACACAGGGAGGGCGGCCTCCAGGAGGGGAGGATCTGGACGCGCCGGTAGGGACGGTGCGGTGGAGGAGTCTCGGGGCGGGGCGTGTGGGAGTCGGGGACCGAGTAGGTCCAAAGGAGGCCTCTCGAGACTCTCGAAAGAGAGAGATCTCGACCCTGTTACGGAACGCACCTTCTCCGTGAGGAGTCTCCACATACCTCACTTGGCCTACTCCCACGTCCCACGGGGCAGGTCCAGACAGGACGTAGATATTAGGAGGAAGTGGAGGTAGTGGGAATAAACTTTATGAAAGACCCGAGGGGTCCGAGACCCTTATTCTGAATAGAAAAATCGGACTAGGAGTTTAAGTGGACGGGAGTCAGACTCCAGAACAGTGAAGGACGAGGGGAGACGGGGGTGACGGTCCTTAGGGACGAAGGACTCGTAGGGAAACGACACAGACGGACGGTGTCGAGAACTCAAGAATCTCAACACACGAAAATTTCGAAAATAAACGAAATTCTAATGTAGTTTCCCCTGAAGGGACTACCAGGTCACCAATTCTTAGACGGACGGTCACGTCCCCTGGGTCCAAGCTAGTGACCAGACTCTTCTAAGATATATTCCACCCCGTTGATTTAGGTACACGACGTTGACGACTTCGGACGTGCGGGATCTCGGACCTGAGACGTCGATCTCTTCGGCGACGTCACTCTTCGGGGACGTGGTACCAATCTCTCATCGGGAACGAGCGACGTTGATCTCTTTCGGACTCGTGTCGTCGTTTCTGGACACGTCGGTTTTTAAATTTTTAATTAGTTGTTGTTGTTGCTTTCTAACGTAGTCCCTCACGAAGGAGGTCCTTCGGAGGGGTCTATGGCACTGGGAACCACTCGACAGGCAGGTAGGGACGACGGGACCTTATTGGGGAGACTGAGGGAGGTCCACCGCGGGGCACGTCGCCGGTCGTGGTCGGAGAGAAAGACTCAGACATAAAAGAGAGGGTGACACTAACTCGAAAGAGTCAGGAGCAACGGAACGGAGGTTTCCCTGACTAGATTGTAAAGACTACTACCATCTAATAAGAAAAAATTGAATATAAAAAGATTTGAAGAGACCCTGGAAGAAGGAAACAGGTAGGAGTCCTAGTGGAATTATTCCTAACTATTCTCAAAAGACATTAGACCTATAAAAATAGGACAACACACACACGTACGAGGCAGAACAGGTTAAGAAACGCTGGGGGACCCGACATCCGGTCATCTGATCTAAGAGGTCCGTTTCAGTGACCTCGCCCAACGGTAAAGGAGGAGGTCCCCTAGAAGGGTTGGGTCCCTAGTTTGGACGCAGAGAACGTAGAGGACGGAACCGTCCGTCCAAGAAATGGTGCCCACGGTGGACCCTTGACCCGATCTTGTGGACGGAGTACACACCTTGACTTCCTTTCATGGTGTACCACACCTGTGCACCGTCACGACCATTGACCGCTCCGAGACAATGGTTCGGAAGACCCCAGGTCAGGGTCCGGACGGGGAGAACGACCGACACACTGACCCCGGAGTACTAGAGGGACAGACATACAGTTTGTAAAGGTAGGTCCTCACCATGGGAGACGTCTCCCGCACCTTATCAGACACGTTTCGAGTGATCTCCGGTACCGTGTACCACTTGAGAGTCTCCGGTACCCGTGTACCACTTGAGGGTCTACTGTCGACGACAATTACAAGACGATACTTTGACCTAATACGACAAATACTTACCCCAAGAAAAGGACACTACGTAACACTGGAAGGAGGACCCAGTCACTTGTACGTAGACATACCGTGAAGGAGTCAGGAGAGCGTCATGACTGTAGAGGCGGGGTACAGACAGTGTCGACTGGAACTAACTGGACCAGTAGATACGCAGGGACCTTCGACAATTGTAGGCTCCTCAAGCTACCAGTTCCCGGAACTCCGGTCAGAAGGAGTAATTGAAGGGACTTTCAGCAGTCCATTCCTATACTAAATCCTATGTGTTCTCCCACAAAAAAAAAAAGAAAAAAATTGACTTCACATGAACTTAATATCTCAACACAATTAACAACGACACGTTATTTCACTGAGTTTTTTTATTTCACTGAGTCAATGTGTAAATATACATGTAAGAAAAAGCACAAGAGAAGGTGGCGCCCATCCCACACTCGTGTCGATAGTGCCCTATGACTCATATCAAGGAATATATGTCATCCCGGAACAAGTAGGTAAGAGGCGTGTGGTCAAACCGAAGGGACCTCCGAGTCACCATTTCTTAGGGGGACGGTTACGTCCTCTGCACCCAATCTAGGGACCAAACCCTTGTAGGGGACCTTTTCCTTTACCGTTGGGTGAGGTTATAAGAACGGACCCTTCAGGGAACTTGTCTCCTCGGACCACCCGATGACAGGTACCCCAACGTTTTCTCAGCCTATGCTGAATCGCTGATTTTGTTGTTATATAGGGTCAGACGTAGACGATTCGCTCACCCCAAAACAAAGTCGTCTTTTAAGCGACTAACACACATTTACTTTGCTTCAAAACAGAAGTGTCTAGGCTTCCCGAAAGGCTTCGTAGGCCTTGTGCGACGGGCTGTAGGAGATGCACAAGGAGGACAAGGAGAAGTCATACTACTAAAAGAGGGAGTACCGGAACTTCGAAAAGCCCCTGTCCACTCGTCCGATGAGGCCTCGAAAGACGGCCTCCAGAGAGGGCACACACACAAGTCGGACGGCCACGGTCTTAGCCAGCCGTCACCGGCAGAAGGGGCAAGTCTGGGACGTCCTCCCGGGGTCGTTCGCCTTTTCCCACAGCCTTTGGCGTCGAAGTAAATACAGACACCCGAAAAAAAGTGAGACACAGTGACTAAGGAGAAATCCCTAGAGTCTTGCCACCTTCCCAGCGGCATGAAGTGGTTGTAGGACCTGTATCGCAAACTCGAGATACACGACCAGTGGTGACGTTTGTCGGGCCTACAGTACATGCACTCAGTGGTCCAGTATAGGTGACTGTAGACGATATATTGTCTTAGGTGACAGAATTTTCGGTGATATCCTCTTTTTTTACCGCTAAAAGACAAATAAGTATAAACAACATTTTAAAAATATGTCATAAAAAAAAACCGGTGTGGTACTCCGTACGTCCCAGAATCAAGAGGGTGGTCCCGAGGGAGCGGGAGTCCCCTTCAGGGATACATTTAAATCTAAATTTATCTCTCCCATCCGATCACGGTTGTGAACCGTGAGAAGTTTTGAAAATACCCCCTGAAGGGGACGTCAGGTCACCGATTCTGAGTCGAAGGAAACGTCCCCCGCGACCAAACTAGGCGACCAACCCCTCGATTCTAGGACGTACGACTTGTTGTACCGGTTTTTCTTTTTTTTGTCCAATTTAATTTTGATTTAAATCTACTGGAAAAATTTTTTTGGTTTTCGTTGTTCTCTGTAGAGACCTCTGTAGTGAATTCACAATCTTGAGTTGAGACGAGACCTTACAAGAAACTCAGAACTCAGCTTTGTGGATTCGGTAAAAGTATTTCCTTCGTGTCGAAAAGAGGATTCGTAACTACACCAAAAGACCGATTTACTTTGTCCTTTCTTTACATTTCCAATCCTCGACAGGAGAGGGGGTCACGGTCAAGAGGTGTGCACACCTGTAATAAATCCTCTTTTTGTAGTCCGAAAAAAAAAAGGGGGATTATAGGACACATAATACCTAAACGGAACAAACACCTCCATTCTAATAAGTTGTCACGGGGGACTCATCTACTGAGGACCCAGGATCTCACACCGACCTCGAGATTGACGCCTACAGGCGACACCCCTTCCCGCCCGAAGGACAACAGATCAACACAAATCCTGGTAACACAGTTGAACAGGACCCAAGGACGAGTGAGGCTCCGCACAGAGATCGTTTTTCACTCGCTCCACTTCGAGGACCGGGAGGACAAAAAAGAACCGAGAAAGGGAGCCGCCTGAGGGAGTCACAGGGGACGACATGTTTTGGGTCAAAGGTACTTGTCCCGACACTCGTACGTAGGACTAGCTACGGAAAACAGGGCCGCGACAGTAAAAAATTTTAATGAAAAACAAATAAAAGCCAGTACGACCCAGAACCAACGACGTGACCCCGAAAGAGACCAACACCGCTCACCCCAGACGAGAAGTGACACCCTGCACCCGAAGAGTAGCACCACTAAGGAGAACAACACCTCGCGACCGAGATCGGAGTACCGAAGTCGTCAGCGTCGTGTGCCGGAGCCGACAACAGGAGGTGTCCAAATCAACGCGACATCGTATACCTTAGAAGGACCCGGTCCCTAGCTTGGGCACACGGGACGTAACGGTCCGCCTAAGGATAGGTAACATGAAGGTCCCTTCCCGGGTCACGGTAATAATTCCCATGAAGAAAGTAAGAATATCAGGCTTACACCTATCTTTTGATAGACGGAAGGGGCGTAGGACCGTTCCGTAAGATCACAGGGACTTTTCGGAACTCACATTTGGGTCCAGTGTCAAGTCTAAGAAAGATATTAAGACCCGTTCACCTAGAGGAAAGACCCGAACCTAAAAGAGTAACCCTTCCCTCCCTCTCCCTACCCCCGTAGAGGGTCTAGAACGGACGAGACCTTCAACCGTGGAGAGATTCCGTGATTCTTGAAGTCTTCCGTCCAGACCTCACTCGGTAAATCGTACTTCGTACCACTACCGAAACTCCGGGGTAACGTGACAGACCCCCTCTGAATCTGACTCTGTTCCAAAAGGAGTGGGGCACGTGTACCTGACAGGTGCACCCTACAGTGGATACCAGTCGGAAGATACGTGACACCTGGATCCCGTACCTTTTGGTACTGTCTACCAATAAAGGAAGATCCTACGGACGGATGCTCGAGTTGACCACCATAAGAGACATGAAGTATCGGATGTAGTAGTAGTTGTGGATGTAGAAGTACAGGCAGAAGGACCGACAACAGATGTTGTTGATGTCCTTCGTAAACTTCCATTCTGCGGACTCGACCCCCAGGTCACCCCCGGTCCGTGGACCGACCCCGCCCTCGTCCCTCCGGTGTCCTTCGCGATTCCATTCTGCGGACTCGACCCCCCGGTCGCCCCCAGGTCGTGGACCGACTCCGCCCTCGTCCCTCCGGTGTCCGTCGTGAACTTCCATTCTGCGGACTCGACCCCCCGGTCGCCCCCAGGCCGTGGACCGACCCCGCCCTCGTCCCTCCGGTGTCCGTCGTGAACTTCCATTCTGCGGACTCGACCCCCGGTCGCCCCGGTCCGTGGACCGACCCCGCCCTCGTCCCTCCGGTGTCCTTCGCGATTCCATTCTGCGGACTCGACCCCCCGGTCGTCCCCTCGACCCTCCGGTGTCCTTCGTGATTCCATTCTGCGGACTCGACCCCCCGGTCGCCCCCGGTCCGTGGACCGACCCCACCCTCGACCCTCCGATCGGACACGTGAACGATTAAACTTACACGAGTAAAAGGAAAACGAAACTACTTAGACTTCTAAGTGATCGGAACGACTTGAGACGACCCGGTCCACCGAGAAACAGTCAGACCACACCGAGACTGCCACACAGGGTCGAAGTCCCGTCTAGGACCTAAACGAGGAATGAGAAAAAAACAGAGAAAAACTGACCCGGTAAACCGTACGCTCTAGGACCAAGGGCTGGGCCCTAACTTGGGATGTCACCTTCACGTCTCAGAATTGGGGGGCTGGTGGCCCCTCCAGGGAACAGGGAGTGAGAATTACGTAGACCAACAGGTACCGAGGAACTTTAGAAAAGAAGAACTAAAATCACAAAAATACCTGAATCAAAATTTAAAAATAACTCATAATTTTATTTTAGAAATAAAATCACAAAAATAAAAATCTAAAAATCAACTAAATGTTACAACGGAATCAAAGTCCACATGTCGTTTCACTAGGTCAACATGTATACGTATATAGGTGAGACAAAATCTAAGAAAGGGGTATGTCCGGCAATGTCTCATGACTCATCTCAAGGGAGACGATATGTCATCCAGTTAAAGTAATAGATAAAATATATATCATCACTTTTCACTAAAGTGAAAGTACGTAACCTCTTCCTTTACCGTTGGGTGAGGTCACAAGAACGGACCTCTTAGGGTCCCTGCCACCTCGGACCACCCGACGGCAGATACCCCAGCGTGTCTCAGCCTGTGCTGACTTCGCTGAATCGTCGTCGTCGTCGTCGTCACTTTTCACTTTCACTTCAACGAGTCAGCACAGGCTGAGAAACGCTGGGGCACCAGACATCGGATGGTCCGAGGAGACAAGCACCCTAAAAGGTCCGTTGTCATGACCTCACCCAACGGTAAAGGAAGAGGTCCCCTAGAAGGGCGGGGTCTCTAGCTTGGGCCCAGAGGGCGTAACATCAGCCTGCGAAAACGTAGACCCGGTGGCCCCTCCAGGTCGACACATATCATCACCCGTACACAATTAGGGGCAGAAGGGTAAGTAGGGAGGGACCGGAAGGAGGGACCATTGGTACGGACAGAAGGCATAGACACTGAGATAAAGACAAAGCATTTATTCGAGTAAAAATGATAAAAAAAATCTAAAGGGCATATTCGTTATAGTATACTATAAACAGGAAAAGACAGACTGAATGAAGTATGTTTCATACTTCCTCGGTTTCGACTACTTCTGTATCGACGTGGGCAATTCTTAAATTCTAGAAATTTATTATTTACGATCTCTCCCACACCTCTTTTCCCTTGGGAGGATGTACGACTACCCTCACATTTGACCGCATCGGTGATACCTTTCGTCACGCCTCCAAGGAATTTTTTGATTTTTATCTCAATGGAATACTAGGTCGTTAGGGGGAGGACCTACATATAAGTCTTCTTTGATTAAGTTTTTCTATCGACATGAGGGTACAAGTAACGTCGTGATAAGTGTTGTCGGTTCAGTACCTTCGTTCGATCTACAGGTAGTCGTTTACTCGCCTATTTGTTTTTCACCACGTATAAATGTCATCTCACATTTCTCTTACTTTATTCGGTAAACGTCGTTGTGCCCCCCTTGAGCTCTGTTAGGATGATTCGCTTCATTCGGTCTTTCTCTTTCTGTTCGTAGTATACTACAGTGTCTATGTGCCTTAGACTTTATAATATGGTTAATTGAGTAAATGTTTTTTCTTTAACTGAGTGTCCATATCTTTTGTCTGAACACTAATGATTTCCCCTTTTCGTCCCTCCTCAGATAAGTCAATCAAGTCAAGTCAGCGAGTCAGCACAGACTGAGAAACGCTGGGGTACCTGACGTCGTGCGGTCCGGAGGGACAGGTAGTGGCTGATGGTCTCGAAGGAGTTTGAGTACAGGTAACTCAGCCACTACGGTAGGTTGGTAGAGTAGGAGACAACAGGGGAAGAGGAGGACGAGAGTTAGGAAGGGTCTTAGTCCCAGAAAAGTTTACTCAGTCGAGAAACGTAGTGCACCGGTTTCATAACCTCAAAATCGAAGTCGTAGTCAGGAAGGTTACTTGTGGGTCCTGACTAAAGGAAATCCTACCTGACCAACCTAGAGGAACGTCAGGTTCCCTAAGAGTTGTCAGAAGAGGTTGTGGTGTCAAGTTTTCGTAGTTAAGAAGGTACGAGTCGAAGAAATATCAGGTTGAGAGTGTAGGTATGTACTGGTGACCTTTCTGGTATCGGAACTGATTTACCTGGAAACAACTGTTTCATTACAGAGACGAAAAGTTATACGACAGATCCAACCAGTATTGAAAGGAAGGTTCCTCATTCACAGAAAATTAAAGTGTCGACGTCAGTGGTAGACGTCACTAAAACCTCGGGGGGGTTTATTTCAGACTGTGACAAAGGTGTAGATAAACGGTACTTCACTACCCTGGTCTACGGTACTAGAAGCAAAAAACTTACAACTCAAAATTCGGTCGAAAAAGTGAGAGAAGAAAGTGAAAGTAGTTCTCCGAGAATTCAAGAAGAAACGAAAGACGGTATTCCCACCACAGTAGACGTATAGACTCCAATAACTATAAAGAGGACCGTCAGAACTAAGGTCGAACACGAAGTAGGTAGGGTCGTAAAGAGAACTACATGAGACGTATATTCAATTTATTCGTCCCACTGTTATATGTCGGAACTACATGAGGAAAAGGATAAACCTTGGTTAGACAACAAGGCACAGGTCAAGATTGACAACGAAGGACTGGACGTATATCCAAAGAGCCCTCCGTCCAGTCCACCAGACCATAAGGGTAGAGAAAGTCTTAAAAGGTCAAATAACACTAGGTGTGTCAGTTTCCGAAACCGTATCAGTTATTTCGTCTTCATCTACAAAAAGACCTTGAGAGAACGAAAAAGGTACTAGGTCGCCTACAACCGTTAAACTAGAGACCAAGGAGACGGAAAAAATTTTGGTCGAACTTGTAGACCTTCAAGTGCCAAGTGCATAACGACTTCAGACCGAACCTCTTAAAACTCGTAATGAAAGGATCGCACACTCTACTCACGTTAAGACACTCTCAAGAAACCGTAACGGAAAGAAACCCTAATCTTACTTTTGACTTGAAAAGGTCAGAACACCGGTGACGACTTAAAAGGTTTAAACGACCGTATAACTCACGTCGTGAAGGTGTCGTAGTAGAAAATCCTAAACTTTGTCGAGTTGATCTTAAGGTAGTGGAGGTGATCGAAACAAGACTCACTACGAAGGATTCCGGGTGAACTGAAGTGGAAGGTCCTACAGACCGAGATCCAATCACAAGTGTGGTAGTACTAATAGAACCAGTACTTCTAGAGAAAACATATCAAGAAGACACATAAGAACGGTGAAGAAGAATTATAGAAGACGAAAACAATCCAGGTATGGTAAAGACAGTAAATAGTTCGGGTAGAAACGTACTTTACAAGGGAACCATAGAGAGTAAAAGAACTTCTCTAGAGATCAGAAAGGGTAAGATAACAAAAAGGAGATAAAGAAACGTAACTAGTGACTCCTTCCGAAGAATAGAGGAGAACGATAAGAAACCCTGAAACGTAAGTCTATCCACATAGAGAGGAAAAGAGGAAACGGAGAACGAAGAGAAGAAAAATATCGACAAACATTCCGGAGGGGTCGGTCGGTAAAACGAAAAAACGCAAAGGAAAAGAACCCCTACCAGAACTAGGGACGGAAGACATGTTACAGTGCTTGGAGGCAGGTACCAAGAAGTACGTGAGACAGTCAGTCTAGATTAGGGAACTTAGACGAACAGTGAAGATGACATATCAGTATCCCCTAACCTAAATCCAGTATGGACTTACCAGATCACAAAAAGGATGAAACAAGTTAAATTCAGACTCAAAGCGTTATTTCTCAAGTACTAAACTCGGCACACACACACACACACACACACACACACACATATGTATATACGTTGACACACACGACTCAACGAAGTCTAATTGAGACACACTGGGGTACGTAACATCGGGGGGCCGAGGAGACAAGTACCCCTAAGCGGTCCGTCCTTATGACCTCACCGAAGGGTACGGCGGAAGTCCCCAGAAGGGCTGGGTCCCTAGTCTCGACGCAGAGAAAAGAGGACACAATCGTCCGCCCAAGAAATGGTGATCACGACGGACCCTTCGGGACAGATAGATAGAAGGGATAGATAGATATATATTAACTTAGCGAAACGACATGTGGACTTTGCTTGTACTGTAACATTTAGTTGAGACGAGTTCAACTTTTTCTCTTAAAGACCAGATCGATACAATAGTCGGCTGTCCCCCGTCATCCCTACCCGTAGGTGTACCGGGTAATATTGTATTTCTCCCGAAAAGGAGAAGACCTTCTAAGAGACACGTGTCAGTCCGAAGTACCGTCGGGATCTGGGGAAGGAAGGTCCGGTGAAGATCGGAGTAAAGTGAGTCCGACGAAAGGGGGGGGGGGGCACAGAAGTAGCTGAATTACCGTCTAGACCGAAGAGGGAGGGCTGCCGAGGGAGGGAGAGTCGTCGTACGGAGTAGAGGAAGCAAAGACCGTAGACGGAGGACCCGTCTCGCCTCACACCCGGACAGGCGGAGGACGATGGAACAAAGAGCCGCAAGACTAACAGGAAGTACCCAAACAAGTGAACGTGCATCAACCGCCTCAACACAAAGAAGTCTGTGACCCACCAATGGGTAGAGACCTCGCCCCTTCCCTAAAACCTGGAACGCCAAATTGTCTGAGTAGTCACTGAAGAGAGACGCTACGGAGGACACCGTACTCAAGGACCCAACGATAACAACATTTGGGTCCTCGTCCTCGATAATCCTCAGAAGCAATCCGTACCACTCTGGAAATGTGCACCCATAGAGGACGAGTAGGTCTTTCCTATGTGCACCAGGGGTCCTACGTGAGTAGAGTTGAGAAGGTAATGAAACTTTACAAATTCCGGTTCTTTACTCCGAAGGAACTTAGAAGGAGAATTTTTTTTTATGTGTGTGAGGAAAAAAAAAAAAGTTCTTACTCTAAGTGTGTGACCGTATGGACTTCGCAGTGTTTTACTGTCTTCGGAAGTTGTAGGACTTTCAGTTCCACCCGTGTCTCAAACACCACTTCCTCCGGGCCACCTCCGCCGACCAGTTCCACCACCGTGGTCCATAGTCGTCAAGGGTGGACCTCGAGGACAACTCCTAGAGGCTGCTCCCTGTCTGCCCCGTGCACCCATTCTTCGGAGTCACTCTTCACCCCCCTACCCTACAAAAAAGTAAATGAAAAATTTTTTCGACACATAAATAGACCGACTCAGGGTAGAACCAACCCTGTGTAGCCCCCTACCCTATAAGAAAGTAAAAGAAAAATTTTTCGACACATAAATAGACTGACTCAGGGTAGAACCAACCCTGTGTACCCAAAGAGAGATCGACATCGTACACCGGAATCAGCGGACATCCAGAATAAAGGGACTAGCCTCTAGTTTGGGAGTCGGGGACGTTACCTTCCGTTCGAGGACTGGGGACCCGGTGGTCTCTTCAGGGAGTAAAAGAGTGCAAACGTTTATCTCTACACATAACCGACCGTCACAATGTCACCTTACTCCCAGGACTCGACACTGACTCACTGAAGTGAAAGGGAAAAGTGAAAGTACGTAACCTCTTCCTTTACCGTTGGGTGAGGTCATAAGAACGGACCTCTTAGGGTGCCTAGCCCCTCGGACCACCCGACGTCAGGTACCCCAGCGATTTTCAGCCTGCTGACTTGATGAAGTAAAAGTGAAAAGTGAAAGTACGCAACCTCTTCCTGTACCGTTATGTGAGGTCACAAGAACGGACCTCTTAGGGTCCCTGCCCCCTCGGACCACCCGACGTCAGGCACCCCAGCCCTTCTGTCCTGACTCCACCGAACCGCCGCCGCCGCCGTCGACACAAGACTGGTCCCATGTACAACAGTCGTACACTACTCGGAAGGTCTGTGGGAAATGGAACATTGTGCCAGTAGGGGACAGGCCCTATGACGAATTCCTCGTGTAGATTTTGTACCTTTTACCGACACGTTTAATTGCGGACTTCACGTAAATCGTAAAGGTTCACTCTTCAACCTTCATTGGAGGTAAAAGGACATATTCACCGACTATCGCTAATAGTCATTGCGAACTATAACCAACTCACAAACGGCACACACACGGTGACAACACTAACAACACACACTAGTAGGGGTTTGAGTGACTCCACCCCCAGAACAATAGGAGAAAATAGTCATACCCTTGACTCGGAGTCTCTCCAGTTCAGTAAACGGGTCCCGGTGTGTCGACGTCACACCGTGTCCGATAGATCTGAGGTGCCGGGGACGGAAAAGGTAATAAGATTTGACGGGGTTTAAGATTCCCAGCGAATTGTCCTTTACAACCACTGTAGTAGTAGTTTTTACTAGTACTTCCCTGAAGGCACCATCCGGTCACCGATACTGCGGTGCGAAGGTTCCGCTCCCGGTACCCAAACTAGGGACCAACCCCTTGATTGTAGGGCGTACGGCACGTCACACCGGCGTATTTATTTATGTAAAATCTTCTACGAAAACTTTCACTGGTATTTCTACTCCATCGTTACCCCTTTCTATATACCACTGACGTTATGTGGGACTGCAGTCAAGTGGTCAAAGTCCTTCTCAGATCCCCCTCTGCGTAGGTTTACCTCACCATTCAGACTCTCCTACATTTAAATGTACTCTGTTCCTCAGAGTTTGGTCAGGTCGTCTCGGTCCCGAAATAATCCTGAGTGACGGACACACTCTTCTTCCTTGGTCACCGTCACTAGGAGACCTTGAATACTCTCACAGGTCCCTTTTCTCCCTTGACACACCGTTCTGTGACAACTTGCCCCTCACGGTCGTAGGAGGTCACTCCCAAAACCTAGGGCCTCCGTTCCAGTCGTCCCAAACTGTCCGCAGAAACGACTCGGCACCCGTACACGGAAGTCGGTGGGTTGAGCTACCGAGTCTTCGGTCCGAAGAGTCTGGGACTTCTCAGCCGAAACCACCGGGACAATCGCTAACCGTCACTATGTAACACCCAGGAGTACAGTCTGAATTCCAAGACGATTACTACCCCCCTCTCACCGACCCATTGGGAACTCGTGGTTTGAAAGGTTCCAGAAACCTTTCACGTACTTCGAAAATTTAAAGATCGGACGGTACTTAGACATATGAACCCTTTTTATGTCGTTTCTACTTACGGATCTTTCCACCTTAATTTTTTTTGTACATTTTAAGTTCAGGGTTAAAAAGTAATAATTTAAAAGGAAGGACCCACCTATAAAAAAAAAATTCAACAAAACAGGTGTGACACGACGTACACCCTAGAATCAAGGGGCTGGACCCTAGCTTGGACGTAGAAGACGTTTCGTTCCATCTAAGAATTGGTGACCTGACGGTCCCTTCAGGGAGGAGAAGAATAATTCCCGTGGTCAGTATACTCTAGTCCCGGGTGGGATTACTGGAGGAAAGACGGATTAATGGAGCAGTCTCCGAGGTAGAGGTTTTATGTCCGTGTGAGCCTCCACGACCCTCGATTCGCAAGTCGTATAATTCAGAGTCCCCTGTGTCTAGTCGGGTATTGAGGACAAACCGACCAAGACCGGAATCTGACAACGGAAGAGATCTTGAAAGAAGATAGAGGCCAAATGGTAGGGGGTGCGGGATCGTGACGATTAGAAGCTTTCGAACACAACCTAAATATCGGAATCCAATAGTTTTGGAGGCTGAACTTGTAAATGAGTTTCGTGTCGTGACGGCACCAAGGCGAAGTAGGCGCCGAAAGCGAAAGTGTACTACACTCAGGTCGACCAGACTCCGACGTTTCGCCGTCGTACTACCGTCGGTCTGGAGTGGGTCCGGTACGGGACTGAAAGACTACGGGACCCCTGTAAGTCGTTTCCTGTGACATGCCGAAAGACCCGTCCACTCCCCCGTTTCCTCCATCCGTCTACGGGAACTCTGTATGTATGGGTACTGGAACCGCCGGTAACCAACCAAGTACCGACCTCAGTCGTCCGGAGCCAGGAGTCGAGACTCGGGACGAGTTAAAAAACAAAAATTTGAAAAATAAAACATAACCCCATATCGACTAATTGGTACAACACCGTCAAAGTTCACCTGTCGTTTCCCTGAGTCGGTAGGTATATGTACATAGGTAAGAGGAGGTTTGAGGGGAGGGTAGGTCCAACGGCGTATTGTAGTTCGTCACAAGGATAGGAATAAGTGATACGTAAAATTAATATCGTTACACATGTACAGATAGGGTTTGAGGGATCGATAGGGAAGGGGAGTAGAAAGGGAGGTCGTTGCAAACAAGGTAATCAGACTCAGAGAAAGACAAAATATTCAACTAAACATAGTAAAGAAAAATCTCAGATGTCCATTCCCCACGGTATATTATAAAGAGGGAGAGTCAGACTGAATGAAGTGAGTCATACTGTCAGAGATCCAGGTAGGTGGGAACAACGACGTGTACTGTAATAAAGTAAGAAGAATTACCGATTTCGTTACCGTTGGGTGGGGTCACGAGAACGGACCTCTTAGGGTCCCTGCCTCCTCGGACCACCCGACGTCAGGTACCCCAGAGCTTCTCATCTGTGCTGACTCGCTGAAGTGAAAGTGAAAAGTGAAAGTACGTAATCTCTTCCGTTACCGTCGGGTGAGGTCACAAGAACGGACCTTTTAGGGTCCCTGCCTCCTCGGACCACTCGACGGCAGACACCCCAGCGTGTCTCAGCCTGTGCTGACTTCACTGAACCGTCGTCGTCGTCGTCGACTCATTAGGTGACATATGTAGATGGTGTAGCGGAAATGGGTAAGAAGACAGGTACTTGTAAATCCAACAGGTGCAGAATCGACAACATTGGTTACGACGTTACTCGTGACCCTCCGTCCGTAGGAAAACCTAGTGCAAAAAGAGGTCTATATACGGGTCCTTCGGGACGAGTCAAAACGGTGGACTCAGTACTAGGACAGACATTTAATTTACTCTGGTCCTGAGTAGATCAAACTTTTTTTCCTCAGGCAGACTCAGTGTCTAAAATACTCGCGAGGTACCTTTACCGTTCTTCCACGGGTACTTGAGTACCGAATCGTCTGAAGTGGTCCTAAAACGGAAAGTGTTTTGTCCCTACAGTCAAATTTATGACAATGGTCCCGTTTGTACAGGAATTCCTTCTGTCGGTTAATCTAAACAATTGAAGATCCCTCGCATCCAATAGAAAATCCCCTCTATCGTCAATAAAGACTCCCACACGTTTCTGAGGAAACCAATTGGTTGTGAAAGAAAAAAAAATTAAATAATTTCCAAAAAAACTATACCTAGGAAAAAGATTCAGAAGTATCTTGACCAATGTTATAACGAAGACAAACTACAAACCGGAGTTCCGTACACCCTAGAATCCGGGGGAGGTCCCTACCTTGGGGTTGAAGGACGTATTTTTCCACTGCAGAATTGGTGACCTGGTGGTCCCTTCAGGGATTCGTTGTGAAAGTTTCTGTCAAAATTATTGTCTTTCTGCTTGTCTTAAAGTGTGTAGCGACATCAGAGGTGAGTCATGTTCGTCCCTCTGGTCATCAAGACACTCCGTACTAGTGAAAGAGGGAAATAGATATTGATACCCGTATACACCAAAGGTTCCAATTTCCGACCTTAAGGCAATCACGGTTCTCGCAATCTGAATTTAGACCACAATTTGACTCTTTTCACTTTGAATGTCTGCACCTTTCTTTTCTCGACTTATCTTGACAATTGTCTCTCGTATCTCTTATCTGAGTCTTGATCTCAACCATCTGACACTAGGCGTCCGACGCACACCAGTGACGGGCAAAAATATTTGTGTAAAATGACCTTGTGTCGGTCCGAGTAAGTCGACACAAAACGAATACCGACGAGAGTACGATTTCACCGTCTTAACTGTTCAACTTTGTCCCTAGTCAACCAGGTGTTTTGAATTGTATAAATGAGAAACGTCTTTTCTTAAACGACTGGGGATTAGAAGTTGTATATCATGGTCTACCCGTGTTTAAAGAACTGTGTTTTAATGGTATTAAACCTAAGAGAAACAGGAAAGAACAAGAAAAAAAAAAAAAAATTACAAATAAATAAATAAACCGAGACGACCCAGTATTTACGTCGTATACCTTAGAAATCAACGTCGTGTACCCTAGATCAAGGGACTGGACCCTAGCTTGGGACCGGGGGACGTGACCCTCGTGCCTCAGAATCGGTCACCTGGTGGTCCCTTCAGGACAGGAAAGAACAAGATGTCTTAGAAAACCTACTTTTCTACACTCGGGTCACTGTGACTATCTCAGGGACAACCAACTCCAATAAACTACTGACTCCAAAGCCGACCTAAGACATGTCTGTGTGCCTCAAAATAAATAAATAAACTGAACAGTCCAGAATCAACGTCATGGACCTGAGAAAAAAAAAAAAACCACAAAAGAAGTAACGTCAAATAAGAAAAAATTTATAAATAAATAAAATAAAAATAAATAAATAAAAAATGAAATGTTATGACATAACCAAAACGGTATGTAGTTGTACTTAGGCGGTGCCCACATGAATTCAAGGGTGAGGACTTGGGGGGAGGGTGGAGGGAGGGGCATGGTAGGGAGACCCAACAGGGTCACGTGGTCGGGGTTCGTAGGACGTAGGACGTAGCTTGGATCTGACCGCTAAGCAAAGAATATACTATAGTATGTACAAAGTTACGGTAAGAGGGTTTAGTAGGACGGGAGAGGGAGAGGGAGTCTCAGGTTTTAAGACAAGATATGTAGACACACAGAAAACGACAGAGCGTATGTCCCAATAGCAATGGTAGAAAGATTTAAGACATATATACGTAATCATATAACCACAAAAAGAAAGACCGAATGAAGTGAGACATATTAGCCGAGGTCAAAGTTGGTGGAGTAATCTTGACTAAGTTTACATAAGAAAAATTGCCGACTCATTATGAGGTAACACGTATACATGGTGTCGAAAGAATAGGTAAGCAGACGACTACCTGTAGATCCAACGAAGGTACAGGACCGATAATATTTGTCACGACGTTACTTGTGACCCCATGTACACAGAGAGTTAAGACCAAAGGAGCCACACATACGGGTCGTCACCCTAAAGACCCAGTATTCCGTCAAGACAAAGGTCAAAAAATTCCTTAGAGGTGTGACAAGAGGTATCACCTGAGATATCAACACCGGAAGCTTGAGTCACCGTCGCACACCCTAACTCGTGGGAGTGGTCTCTGACTTGGGGTCCGGGGACGTGACCCTGGAGTCTCGGAATCGGTGACTCGGTGGTCCCTTCAGGGAACCGACCTAAGAATAGTCATCCAAGGGTCTTGGGATAAACGCCNTAAAGACCCAGTATTCCGTCAAGATAAAGGTCAAAAAATTCCTTAGAGGTGTGACAAGAGGTATCACCTGAGATATCAACACCGGAAGCTTGAGTCACCGTCGCACACCCTAACTCGAGGGAGTGGTCTCTGACTTGGGGTCCGGGGACGTGACCCTGGAGTCTCGGAATCGGTGACTCGGTGGTCCCTTCAGGGAACCGACCTAAGAATAGTCATCCAAGGGTCTTGGGATAAACGCCAACAGTACAGTCACAGAGGGACGGGAGACTACCACCTCGAGTGTATCGGGTTCAGAGACTTGAGTTCAATAGTGTAGTTGATTAAAAGGGTCCGACGGGAAGGGGGACTGACCCATGATGTACGGAAACCGACAATTCTGTTTATATACACAAAACCAAGATTGAGATTTCTGGGTCTTAGCTTAGATTCTTATTCTATAGGAATCTATAGGATTCTATAGATTCTTACGAAAGTGGGTGGAACTACAAGAATCCTAGTGACTCACACATCACAATTAGAGAATCAGTGCAGGCTAAGAAACGTTGGGGTACCTGATAGCGGACGGTCCGAGGAGACAGGTACCCTAAGAGGTCCGGTCTTGTGACTTTACCCAACGGTAAAGGAAGAGGTCCCCCAGAAGGGTTGGGTCCCTGACTTGGACCTAGAAGGTGTACGTCCGTCGAAGAAATGACACCGTGAGGATCTCTTATATCCGTTGTACTGACACCTCATAGTGAGCCACAAAGCAGACTGAGTCCGACGAGTGAGCCTACTCCGGTGTGAAACTCGTACCGACCCCGAAAGAGAAACGGACCCACAGACAACTACCAGAATTTAATTAGTAATACCACTGTAGACATCTTGGTACTGACCAACAAATGAAGACTTTTGCACCCCTGGACCGGTAGTAGATCCGGAGATTGGCTCTTCGTAAGATTTTAAATTTTGGAGATAGGGTCCTGAAGGGACCACCAGGTCACCGATTCTTACACACGAGGATTCCGACCCCCGGACGCAAGGTAGGGACCAGTCCGTTGATCTAGGGTATACAGCGTTGGTTCTCGAACGTACGGTGTTCATTTCCAGGGTGTACGGTGTCGCTTCTATTTTCTAGGACGTCAATTCTGGGTCGTGTCGGTTTACTTATTTATAAAAAATTTTTATGAAGAAATTTTTTTATTTTTTTTTTAGGTGGGGTGAGAAATTGTTGATAGAATCGATATGGACTTAGACATGGACGTTAAATATTGAAAGAAATTTCGAATTGTTTCGGAAGTTGAACCAAAAGTTTCTTCGTCGTTGTGAGAACACATGTTAGACTAAAGTAGGTAGCTACACTACAAAGCAATTCAACATACATTGTCCTCCAAACATGTATTTGTCACCTGAGGACAAGTACGCCGGGTCACCTGAGAACCAGTCATGGGGTGTACGGACCACCCCCTCTCCACGTGCCCCACTACATCTTATCAGACGACCGGGACCCGTAAGTCGTCCAGGACTCTCGCAACCGAGTCGTCGACCCACCCAGGTCCGAGCAGTCCTTTCACTAGGGACACCTGGAGGGACCACCAGGTCACCAATGCTTAGGTGGACTGGTGCGTCCCCTGTGTCCAAGATATAAGGACCAGACCCTTCAAAGGTTCTGGACACGGTTCCCCACGGACTCGGGAACACGGTGTCGATACTCGGACACGAGACCTTGGGTACGAGACGTTGTTCTCTTCGGCGACGTCACTCTGCGGGAGTACGACGTAGATCTCTCGCCGGGGTGGGCGGCGTGGGGACGGGCGGGGTCGGGACGGACGACGTGTGGACGGACGGCGTGGGGACGAGCGGCGTTGATCTCTTTCGGACGTGTCGTCACTTCTGGGTCGCGTCGGTTCGTAAGTAATGGATTAATAAAAATTTTTCTTTCACTAGTGACACGACACCGGACCCTGCTACGCGGTCACACAACACCTCCGACACCCAAACTCACTCAGGGACTCTTCCCCGTCTCTCCTCTCACCCGGCTCTTTTCCCATCCCCAACTTCCCTTTCCCAATATGGATGGAACCTCCAAAACTCCGACCCTACCCCGTACCCTAACTCCGACCTTTGCGTCCAGTCCGTCTACACCCTCCGTCGCTGACAGAAGTGACTCCTCCCTTTACTCCACCCTCCGTCCCTCCCTCCGTCACCGCAGACACTTGGTCGTTTCGTGCACGAACCAGTCCGACGAAATCCGACCGAGTCCCAGACGCACTCCTGTCCGCCCTCCGCCCCGGTGAGCAACCGGGGCACCGGAACCGGAAGCTCCGAAGTCCAGAAGTAGACACTTTACGTCTAGGTTCTCACGACAGAGCCACAGTGAGAAACCTGGAATCACAGTGTCGCCGGGGGATGACCCCCCAGCAGAAAAGTAACGTCTGTTTTACTTGAAAGATGCGAACCGACTGGAGGAGTTGTAGGCCCACCAGCGGTAGTTGTAGTTCTTTGTGGGTGACCTTTGAACCTACGGAGCCCATATGGTCAGCAGGTGTTCGGAGAACCAGGTCTTCTACCAAGTTGTGTCCGTTCACTCTACCCCGGTCAAAAGAGAGTTCAACAAAAGTTTCATCATCTTAGTCAATCACGAAAGACCTGACTTATGTAAAGTGGTGACTTCGATATTCAGTGGGGGACGAGCGACTCAAACAAAAAAGTCCCTCCGTACCTTTCCCAAAGCCTGTTCGACACAAATTGGAATCGGTCTCCGGTCCGAAAATCTAATACGAAGGAAGAAGCTAATAAAAAGAAAAATTACGACTTCTCGGTGTCTGACCGACACAAAGGACTCAGTCACTTCGCTTAGTGAGAGACTAAAGTCTTTCAAGGTCGGGATAGTCTCAGTAATCCTTCAACTACCGTTCACATAAGACTGAGACATTTCATACACCATCCTTCTGCGCTCAATCGTAGTGATCTTACTGACAATTCTTACAGTCGACTTAGAAAATAAGAGTTCATCTACCTGAACCACTTTTCGTTGACTAACCTTTTCTGGGACTATGACCCTTTCTGACTCCCGTCCTCCTCTTACCCCCCGTCTGACTACCAACCTATCGTAGTAGCTATGTCACCTGCACTCAAACTCATTTGAGGCCCTCTACCACTGTGTGTGCCTTCGGACCTCACGACGTCAAGTACCCCAGCGTTTCTCAGTCTACACTGACTTGTCGTGTTACCTGAGGTCGTTCTCAGGAAATAGGACCAACCTCTGGAATAAAAATGATGCACAACGGACCTTATGAGGATAGTCGTCTCTAAGGGGGAGAACGACAGAAACTTAAAGAACAGAGTAATTTCACTTACTACCCTACGGGGACCACCAGGTCACCAATTCTGAGGTGTGAGTGTCACGTTCCCTGGGCTCAAGACAGGGACCACCCTTGATCTAGGGTGTACGGTACTGATTTCTAGGACTTGCGTCGTTGTTTCTAGATTCTAGGGTGCACGGTGTCGATTCCGGACAACGTTTATTTATAAAAAAAAATTCTTTCATTTACCAAGTCTTTAGGAACTTTCATCGGGGCGGATACTACGTCCATTTACATGGAAAGTCGCGGGTATAAGATATAATTGGTTTTGGGAGGTACATTTCCCAGGGAAGGTAAGTAGAGGTGTAACTCGATGTCTACACAAAGTGTGTTACCTACAAACACACAGGTGGGCACCGTAGGTCCCGACCGGGGATCTCAGACTTCGAAGGGGTCTTGTCCCCCGATCCTGAGATAGAAGGACGTCGGCGCAGGTCCTAAGTGGGTCCTCGTGTCGTGTGTCTACGAACGAACCCCGTTGGGTCAGACCGTAAATTTTCAACTACGACTCGGGTTTATCGTGTAAAAAAAGAGGGAAAAGTGGGGACTGAACCACTCTTTTATCCTGTACAACTGAGGGACCTTCAGAACACACACATATTTCGCTGATATAGGGTTAAATTTTTTTCTGTGTGTTCTTCTGTGTGTGTATGTGCGGCCTAAAGTTTCTGAAGTATCGTTTTTTCCTACGGTTTATAGAGCGAACACTAAAAATACTAGTAATGTACAATTCGTCCACCATCAAACCTACATGACACAATTTATCTTTTATAACAATTTTATTAGAATTGGACAAATCTTTTTATTTTCTCTTAAACCAAATTTTTTTCTTTTTCTTCAAAAGTCCTCGAAAGAATCGTTTTCTAAGGTCAAAAGGTCCCTGTTCGTGACCTCTATGTCACCAAGGATTTGGAAGAGGAACGGAAGACTAAGATGACTTGGAAAGGAGACTGGGTCGACGACACGGCCTTTCCGCTTGAACCCTTGTGATCCGGAAGTAGGACGAGGGAGCGAGACAGAAGTAAAAGAGGAACCGTCCTTTCGGACCCTCCGTCCACTTAAAGTCCCGGGACTGGTACGACCTTGGAAAGAAAGGTACTCCCCACTTACACACACACACACACACACACACACACAACCACCTCACCCTCCACCACTCACATAGTGTAAGTAGTGTAACTGTCCTTTGTGTAGACAGGGACCTCCCGAGATTTTGACGGAAAAAGAAAAAATTGACGTTTTATACTGTTTTAGAGAAGAAAAAAAGGAGGACGGTCCTAAAAACAGACCCAAATACTACAGTAGTAAGATTATTTACGGTATAAGTAACGAAACCTACTCTTTCTGAGGAATTAAAGGATGCGTCTTACCGAAAAGGAAAGAGACATATAGTAACTCTAAGAGGACTTTAACATGTGCATACTTGGGTCGCGAATAAAACCTTCCTTCGTCAAGACCTTGACCACTCAGACACACAAAAAAAACACCCACCGGCCCCCTGGTACCCACTTCTGTCCCGAAGGACAGTGTGACACCCTTGTGTCGAAGTAGACGGATCAAAACTCCAAAGAAAAAACAACGAAAAACGAGTAATCAGAACAAAACAAAAAAAAACTGGTACGATGTCTCGTACTCCCTAGAACCAAGAACCAGGAGGGTCCTTAGCTTCGACACGGGGGACGTCACTTTCACACCGGAGAATTGGTGACCTGAAGTCCCTTCAGGGGTCCGACGAATATTACTTCAGAACTCCTGTACCCTTGTAGACCAACAGTCTCGACACTAAATACTGCAGCCAAGCTTACTGACCGATTTTAATCTTAGTGTAGAACTTAAACTTTTCCTTAGAATCCTGCGTGTGGGTCACTCTGTCAAGGGAGGTCTTGATGGCCCGGGGTGCGAGCAGATCAGAATAATACTCTTTTGTACCGGACGCACCGACTTACTACACCTGGAATCGCTCGAGAAACGACCCGACCTACAGAGAGACACTGGAAGACAGGACGTCCGACACATGGAGGGCCGGAGTTTGGTAACGGGTGCACGGCGTGTGGTAGAGCCCACGGCGACTCACAGTCCGTAGTGCCTTGTGGTCGAAATCCTCCTGTGTCAAACCTTTCAACCTAGGGACATCAGTGATGAAAGTCACGGTTCTTTGAGTGATCTCAAGAACACACCGGGTTGTCCTCCCTGGACTGGTCACAACAGGTCCTGGTGCTGTGAAAACAGTCTTTCTTTTCATTACCGTACTATATAAAGTAGAAATTAATCTTTCAACTTCTTGGAGGGACCACCAGGTCACCAATTCTGAGGTACGAAGGTCATGTCCCCTACACCCAAACTAGGACGAGTCACATCGGTTTTGTGTTTTTCTTTTTTTTTTAAATTCAACGTTACGTAAATCATTTTAATTATGGTTCTTTTTAATATGACACAGAAGACTTTTACACAGTCACAAGAACGTTCATACATCGATACGACCTTCCGTCTCACTATACTTAATCAACTAAAGATGTCTGACGGACCTTACCAAGTAACCACGTCAGTCAGTCACTAGTTTGTGTCAGAAAGAAAGAAACATAGACGACAGGATTTTTAGTACCTTTACTCAGACTACCGACCTAGAACCGAAAGGGATCCTCTAACCTAAGTCGTAAAAGAATCCTAAGTGACATAGGACTCGAACTGTCTGGAAAGGGAACTAAGGAATGACTACAACGAAGAAGTGACAATCCAAGCTATGCAACTAGTAGTAGCGTCGGGACGACCGGTGACACCGGTTGTGGTGGTAAGTTCCAGTCACAGTAGTGGGTGACGGTCGAAGAGACGAAGGACCTAGTACACAAGTCAGTCATTAGAAACATCTTGTAGGTACCACGTGAGAACCCCACAAACCTCGTTACGTCTCCCCTACTTCCTCTCAGTCATTCTTACAAGGTACAAGACCTCTCCCTACCGTCGAAACAGACACAAATCGACATACCAACGACAACAAGTCAACGAGTAAGCACAGGTCGAGAAACGCTGAGGTACCTGGTGTCGTGCGGTCCGAAGGGACAGGAGGTGGTAGAGGGTCTCAAACGAGTCTGAGTGTAGGTAGCTCAGCCACTACGGTAGGTTGGTAGAGCAGGACAGCAGGGGAAAAGGAGGACGGAAGTTAGAAAGGGTCGTAGTCCCCGAAAAGGTCACTCAGTCAAGAAGTGTAGTCCACCGGTTTCATAACCTCGAAGTCGAAGTCGTAGTCAGGAAGATTACTTATAAGTCCCAAATAAAGGAAATCCTAACTGACCAACCTAGAGGAACGACAGGTTCCCTGAGAGTTGTCAGAAGAGGTCGTGGTGTCAAGTTTTCGTAGTTCAGAAGTCACGAGTCGAAGAAATGCATCTCTAAGTGCACGTCCGCAGTAGTATGGTTTGTGAGTGGACCAATGAAGAGGTTTTGACGGGAACCAGAGTCCCGAGTGGGAACTGGAAGACGAGTACGACCGGGGACCGGGGTCTGGGTCTACACCACAGTCGGAGACGGGTGGCAGGAGGGTGGGAGAAGGAAGGTGGGAGGAGACCGAAGGGCTGTACACGGGAGTCGTGGGCGTGGGAGGAAGGACATCTCCGTCTCTTCTAATAAATGTCNAGAGTTGTCAGAAGAGGTCGTGGTGTCAAGTTTTCGTAGTTCAGAAGTCACGAGTCGAAGAAATGTATCTCTAAGTGCACGTCCGCAGTAGTATGGTTTGTGAGTGGACCAATGAAGAGGTTTTGACGGGAACCAGAGTCCCGAGTGGGAACTGGAAGACGAGTACGACCGGGGACCGGGGTCTGGGTCTACACCACAGTCGGAGACGGGTGGCAGGAGGGTGGGAGAAGGAAGGTGGGAGGAGACCGAAGGGCTGTACACGGGAGTCGTGGGCGTGGGAGGAAGGACATCTCCGTCTCTTCTAATAAATGTCTATTTCGTCCAAGAGAAAAAAAGAGTTTACGAATAAATAAATATAAAGACCGACACGACCCAGAAGTAACGACACGCACCGGAAAGGACCAACGTCAAGTGTCCGAGCGCCCAAGAGTAGCGTCATCGAAAAGGACAACGTCTCGGGCCCGAGACCTCGTGTCCGAGTCATCAAGGCCATGCCCGAATCAGTGGGGCACCGTGCGCCCTAGAAGGGTCTGCTCCCTGACTTGGGTACAGGGGACGTAACCGTCAGCCTAAGAATTGGTGACCTAGTGGTCCCTTAAGGTCTGTCTCATCGAATTGGACTGATACTTTACTTACGACCCCCTCTTCCCGAACGACTTTGCACAAGGCATCGAGCCCTGGGTGTCAGTGAAGAACTACTACCAGACGTCAGACCAGGACGCGAGTACTCGGAAACGAGATCCCGACCGTCCCGACGAGTCGGGCGAGACTAGTCGCACGTCTCGGGAGGGAAGGACAACGAACCTCGGTAGCGGGACAAGAACTTCACTTCACGTATAAAGGGGTCCTGGGGGTCTCAGAGTCCGCAGCAACTTAATTCCCTGTTCGACCTCCGAGTCTTTCTTGTTACTCTCAACTGACACAAGAAAAAGGTCGCTCTTTTATGTTGTCAGTCGTCCATGACCTATAACAGAACTAAAACTCTTATGAGGCCGAGGATGCCCAGTAGCAGTCGTAAGTCTCCATTCCTACTTCGGTACCCCTTGGTAACGTAGACTTACCAAAGGGAAGAGACCCCGAGTTGTCTTTGGTAGGACGGACCCTCGATCTTTGTACGGGTGGACACAGGGGTCCCACCTTGAACATATCTCCTGGACCCAAGAGACCCCCGTCACCCGTCCCCGTCACCCGTCCCCGTCCCTCGGACACTTCTACGACTTCCCCTGGGCACCGTCGAGGGACTCCCGTCCTTCAGTCAGGTAGTGAAAGTAGGCGCACTGGACCAGGGGGTTGACACGAACGCACAGTACTGCCGTCGATTACGACCGTCGATTACGATTGTCACACTATTGATAACAGAATGACAACAAATCAGGGATTCAGCACAGACTGAGAAACACTGGGGTATTTGACGTCGTGAGATCCGAGGGGACAGGAAGTAACAGTACAGGTAACTCAGCTACGGTAGTCGGTAGAGTGGGACAGTGGGGAAGAGGAGGACGGGAATTAGAAAGGATCGTAGTCCCAGAAAAGGTTACTCGGTCGAGAAACGTAGTCCACCGGTTTCATAACCGCGAACAATTTAGGAAGGTTGTTACGAACTACATCCCCGAAACTACTAGGACTCAAGTACCCAGTACCGTAACCTCCAGTCTCTCTCGCTCTCCAAAGGGGTCACTACGTGTCGATCTTTCTCTGTCTTGATCCCGTGTCTGGATCGTCAGACGAGGGGTTCGGACCTTTTCGGTGAGACAAAACCTATCCGTTCCAAGGAAGGATCCTCACAGCCCCCTACGGAGGTAAGGTCGTGACCGGACGATGGGGTGTTTTATGAGTGAGAAAGTTGGATTCAGAGGTTCCTTCGAAATTATGTCTGACCTATTTTTCCACCTCCTTTTTTAGTCTACTCTGACATACCAAAAAGAATAAAAAGATTTCAAAAAACAACAACGCCTGGTAGAAATTTCAGAAATAATTTAAATAATGTTATAATAAAGACAAAATAAATAAATAAATAAAAAAACCGGTGTTCCGTGCACCTTAGAATCGAAGGGTTGGTCCCTGTCATTTCAAAATTAGCGACCAGGTGGTCCTTTCAGGGTCCGACCTACCCAAAAGTCGGAGTTATGGGTGGAAACAGAATGACCACTTTGACTAATAGAAAGAGTACACAAAAAAATAAATTGACCGAACGAAACGAGATCCCCGTCGTGGACGACGGGGAGGGTGGGTCAAGCCATCTACCTGACTGTAACCGTTTCCACATTTCCGTCTAAGGATCGCCGTAAATCTCTCGTCTAGGTCCTGCCCTCCCGCTCCGTAATTTGGTTTCCACGATCCTACGACAGTCAAAATGAGAATGGGCGGGACAAGGAACACAGTCTTTGAAGTAAAATAGGGTCCAAGGCCCACTAGCACTGGTGGAATTAATTGTAACCGGGGTGTTACGACTGTAAGCCGCCGGACCAGAACCACTCACAAAAGAAAGACTAGGTGCACTTCGTTCACCATTCTGTGAGTAAAAAATTTTGAATGAAAGAGTAAAGACCGACGTGACCCGGAGGCAACGAAACGTACCCGAACGAGATCGACGCGGCTCGGCGCCGATGAGAGACAACGTCACCCACCCGAGAAGTAGTACCTCCGAAGAGAACAACGTCTCGCGTCTAAGATCCCGAAACCATCACCGTCGTGGGCCCGAGTAATCGACACCGAGTGCCCGAAAGCGACGGGTCCCGTACACCTTAGAAGGGCCTGGTCCCTAGTTTGACACAGGAGACGAAACTGTCCGTCTAAGAATCGGTGGCATGGTGGTCCCCTCAGATTCTCTAAGTAAGAATCGTCGAGAGAGACTCGGAATAAAATTCACTCCCTTTCTTTCTCTCTACTTTAGTTACTCCAGTCACCAAAGATCCTCGGTAAAAATTTTTATAGTTTACACATATTTGCAGGTCGGAAATATGGACGTTTGTCAAGTCGATGTAGCCGACGACATTACTTGTGGGGTCGGAGTCGCCCAATTAGCGCAGTGTCAAAAAGAGTGGACGTCAGGTCCCCCTATAAGGATCGGGATTGGTGGTCCACCAAGAGTCCCTAAATTCGAGGAAGGTCACGTACCGAGAACATAGACCTAACAAAAAATTTGAGATGACCCTTTAGCGATATGTCATACTGTTTATAAGCTTTTAGCGATCTGTTATACTGTTTATACGTGTTATTCTGTTTATAAGCTTTAGACTACTCAGCCCGAAAGGACCACCGAGTCGTTATTTCTTAGATGGACGGTTAAGTCCTCTGCACCCAATCTAGGGACCCAGTCTTTTTGGGGGACCTCTTCCTTTACCGGTGGGCTAGGTCATACGAACGGACCTGTAAGGGTACCTGTCTCCTCGGTCCACCCGACGTGCGGTACCCCAGTGTCTCAGTCTGTCCTCACTCGTCGTTCTCGTTCAGCTTGCGGGAGAACGATCGTCGTAGTGACACTGAAACATTTACCCCTGAGACCCTCTCCAGTTCCACGCCAGGTCGGTCACACTGAAACATTTACCCCTGAGACCCTCTCCAGTTCCACGCCAGGTCGGTCGCACTGAAACATTTACCCCTGAGACCCTCTCCAGTTCTACGCCAGGTCGGCCACACAGAGGACCGGGACTTGTGGGGTCACAAGCCACCCGTTTGGGGTCGGTGGGAAAATGAACTACAACGACCTTGAGTACCGATCCCCCGTCGGCAAGGACCTTACTCCCGTCGTCGGAAAGGACGACCGACAACAGTGCACCGGGTGGGGGCAGGTACAGGAGGACGAAGGCGAGTGGGGCGTACGGTGGGGTACTGGGACGACGGGTGGGATCCACCAGATGATACGTAAACGGTAGTAACCCTACCTTCGCAAGGTGCCGTTTCAGGTGAAGGACCTGGGGCCAAGACCGTCAGGCCTACGGCGCCACACACCCTTGGGTCGGAATTTTCTGAGTCGTAAACGGGCTCCGTCCATGACGTTTTTGTTGAAGTTGCTGGACCGCAGGAGGGAGTAGGACGACTGCCTCGAGTGGCACCAATTGGTCACCGTGCTATAGGAAAGACTCCTCCCCGCACCACCCCCGACGAGTCTCGTCGAAGACCCTCCTCTTCCTTCACCCTCGGGCGAGGTCATAAGAACGGACCCTTTAGGGCACCTGTCTCCTCGGACCGCCCGATGTCAGGTCCCCAGAGTTTGTCACCCCGTGCTGACTCGTTGACTCGATGCTGGAGCGTCCAAACCACGGAATCGAAACGTGAGGAGCGCCTGCCGAAGCGGGAGCACTGTGTGGTCCGTCGTTTCGACATAAAGTAGCCGAAGGTGCAACACCAGCAGTAAGAGTAACACTTCACTCAAACGAGGACGGTCACCCGGAAAGGTCTAGACGTGGCGGGGGGTTGGTGGGAGTCTTGATGTCGGCGAGCGTGGAGGGAGGAGGGACCGAGGTGGGACCTCAAGGGACTCCTACCCAGTGGAGAGGGAACGATCTACCGGTCCTGTGGTCTTCCCTCCACAGATTGAAGATAAGTGTGAACACGAGGAGTCGTAGTCGGTCGGCACGTATAGTTATACAGTATATGCAGAGTGTCGGAGTGTTCAACCAACCCAGTCTTTCCGAGACCCCAGGACCACCCAGAGGGATGGGAAGGGGTGACCCTACTTGTAGGACACTTAACGTAGGTGGGAGACGACTTTAGACGGGTTGAGGACCCTGAGCAATCTTGGATTTGCTCGATCAAAGGAACAACAGGTCGAGACCAGTAGTGGACAGGAACGCGTCCATCTTACCTTTCCACGGTGACCAATTGAGAGAAGTGACCAAGGTCAAGACAGGACTAGACAGAAGACCCCCGCCCCCTCGAGTCGGTGATAAACTTTCGTCAATGCTGTAGAGTCGCGAAGTCTCCCGAAAGGAAGGTCGAACGGTTAGAGAGACTAAGGTCAAGGAACACCCTTAGACTCAGGGGGACTAGTGCCCAAACGTAAAAGATTCATTGAAACCAGCAAACAAATGAGTAACCGACACAACCCAGAACCGCCGACGAGTCCGAGAAGAGACCGACGTCGTCCACCCGTGGTGAGAGCACGACCCCACGCCCGAGAGTAACGCCACCGAAGAGGAAGACGTCGCGCGTCCGAGACCCCACGCACGTGAAGTCACGAGCACCGGGCACCCGAGATCTCGTGTCCGAGTCGTCAACGAGACGTCGTATATCCTAGAAGGATCTAGTCCCCAGTTTGGACACAAGGGACGTAACCGTTTACCTAAGAAATGGTGACTCGGTGGTCCCTCCGGGAACTAGCGACTCAAAAAAGGGTCTCCACAAAAGACCGACAACATGGGAAGGATCGTGGGTCCCGTGTGTTGAGAACCGTACTGTCGGGTCGGGGCCCGGAACACTGGAGTTCCGACGAAACCGGTGGTTGGGCGATGAAAACCGACTTCTTACAGGGACATCTCCCTCCCCTCCCCTTCTTGCCGAGTCGCGACGACCAGGACGTGTCAGACCTGTCTTGTACGTTGTCCTTGTTCTCTTTTTACGGAGATTCACCGAGATTCTCTCTAAACGTCTTACGACCCCACCCGGCCCCGTGGCACTTTTCGACACCCCCAAAAAGACGACGAGAGGAGGGGTTCCATGCTCCTCCACCACCGTCGGTCCCGAGGCCGTCGTGACACAATGCAGTCCCACCACTCCCCGACCCTAAGGGACGAGTGTTTGACTGCCCGGTGACACGCACACACGACACACACACATCACTAGCTCGCACTGTGGATCCCGGGTTCCGTCTCTCTCGAGTAAGGAGTACCGTCTTCGACGTCGGCCTCGTTATGGACCTAGACAGGGGACTCGGGGTCAGGGGTGATTCGTCGCTCTCCTCCCGGTCGACCTGCCCGACCTAACATTTTACTCTTTAAGTTTTACTCCTTTGAGATTAGACATATAGACTCTTCTGGACGGGTAGGAGGGGAGACCTCTCTCTCTCTTTTTGTCTTTATGGAATAAAATTTTGGAAAAAGGAACATAACCTCATATCGGTCAATTGTTACGCTATCAAAGTTCACTTGTCCCCTCTCTGAGTCGGTGTGTATACGTGTACAGGTAAGAGGGGGTTTGAGACGAGAGGAGGTCCGACGGCACACTGTAAGTCGTCTCAAGGGACACGATCTACCCGGGGACAACCAAAAGACAAAATAAAAATTTTAAATTAAATAAAATTTACTTTGTTTCCACTTTTAAAAATTACTATTTTCCATGTTAAGGGTTTCTTCTATCTCCAGTATTTGACAATCTGTGGAATTACCGTTTCTTTGTTTCTATGTATTTCGTTTTAGTCTTCTTTATATTCCCTTTTCTTCTTTATATATTAGTATCTCTCTGTATAATTGTAAAGAGACTCTTATAAAATAGTTCACGTCTTTTTTATTCTTATCCTCGTAGAACTTACTGTAGTAATTATTAAATTTATATTATCTAAATATAAATTAAATATCATTAGTATAGGATGTGTTTGTAATTTTTAAAACATAGAGTATACAACAATAATCTGCAGGTCTCCTGTAAATCTTTTTGACCGTTTTTCTATTTGTAATGATTTAAAGTTTTTCAAATAGATACAATTTATGTCGTCACACATGTACAGGTAGGGTCTGAGGGATTGACAGGAAAGGGGGGTAAGAAGGAGAGACCGCTCGTGTTCAAGTAAGAAATTCAGACACTCAGACAAAGACAAAATATTCATTCAAGCTCTTTTTGGCACAAAAGCGAGAACTTACATTCGTCCAGAGACCCCTCCTCTCCCGAAGCGATCGGTGTCACTAGAGACCCTTCCTCCGTCACGGTTCGAAATGATGGTACCCTGTAGAGGCCTCCGATCACATGACCCAACCAGTTTTTCAAGCCCAAAAGGTGTTCACTTAAAAAAAGTGTCCATTATGTAGGGATTTAACTGAGGGCCACGGAAACGAGGTCCTGGGTCTGACACGTCTTTGTACTCTGTAAGCACCTCTCGACAGACAGTTGGTAATAAACCGGACTCGAAGAGGAACTTGACATAAAAACACGAACCAGACCGTTGTGAACACTATTTCAACCTTGGTGTATGTTTCTTCTAAATGTAACGGGGACGTGTTCCTACTGAGTGTTTAACCACTGAGTAAAGTATCAAAACGTTATCTCCCCGTCCCCTAATTCTCCATGTTTGACAATGTATATTTTATTCTATGTTCCTACCCGAAGGGTCCACCGCGATCCTCATTTCTTGGACGGATGTTCATATCCTCTATATTCTCGGAGCCCAAGGTAGGGACCCAGTCCTTCTAGGGGACTTCTTCCCGTACGGTTGGGTAAGGTCATAAGAACAGACCTCTTAGGACCACCCGATGTCAGGAATCTGAGGGCTTCTGGACCTGTACTGACTTCACTGAATAGTAGTCGATGTTGTGTCCCTTATATCAGTCACAAAATATTGTTGATATTGACCTTATATTGGAAATTTTTAACACTTAATTTTTCGGGAGATAAAAGAACTATCAGTGACAAATTTATCCTAAACCTCCTTCTTACTAAAAGGTCTACGTTCGTTCAACACGGGTCACGAACTTTCTGTGCAGTAAAGAAGAAGTACAAGACAAAAGAAACGTTGCTACCCGTCGGAAAAAGAGTACACCCGAACCTTTGAGAAACCGTAGTGCCAAAGGGTAGTGGATCTGGCACCGACTGAGTCATATTGCGGGAGACGGAAAATAAGAAAGAGTCATAAAAGTATCGTAAGTAGAACCTCCGCAAAAAACACCGCATAAGTAATCTTTTCTCACTTCACCTTTGAAGGTAACTCTTCTTCTAAGTCCTCGAACCTCACCCCCAGGTTCTCACTCATCGTCAAGGACTGTGTCGAGCACCTGAAACCTCCACCCCACAAGAACTGTCCCAGGACTGGTGGAAATTGGGGGCTCCAGGGTACCGTCGGTCGACCGAGGACCCACGGTCAAGAGTCTCTGGGAGTGGCCGACGTGCCCACCGCACCCCGGTGCCGACCCTCCTGTCTCTCCCCGAGTCGACTCCCTGAGCCGGCACAAGTGTGTACAGAAGGAGGGATTTCCCTTCTGTACTTCCTGCCCCCGGAGTAACTGGTGCACCTGTGGTTCCTGTCACCGAAGTCACACCTGCTTCCTCCGTTGTTTTTCGCCCTGAACTCTCCGGACATGAAGTCTTAACGTAGGTTTTCATTCACATTGGGTTGGGCTTCGACGGAGACTAGAAGAGTATCGTCGACGACACTACAAAGGTCTTACGTTTGGACTGGAAGTCCCCGAAGGACACCCAGTTCCCATTTCTGGACGGTACCCGAGCCCCCGGGGTAAAGACCAAGGGAACTTATAGAGTCGGGTCCTGGGGACACGGAAACGGGAAGTCGGGACGACCGGGGTGAAGGACCCGAGAGAACGAGGTAGGACGTGTACGACGAGAGAGGGTACGGGAGTAGGGAAGGTGGGGAGGAACGGATGAGTTCCGGAGAGGAGGGTGTCCAGAGACAAAGGAACCCCTTCGTGCGACCCGAGGGGTTCTTCAGTCCACGAGGACCCTCGAGGCGGTCGAGAGGAGGGGGTAGAAAATCGTGTCCAGTCGACGTGTCAGTGACGACTCACTGACCAGTGGTAGACAGAAGAAACGTCTGAGTTTCGAGGTGTCCACGTCCCGACACAGAAAAAACAAGAGGTAACATAGGGGTCCTCTAGTCACCTCTTTATTGAGATCTTTCTTTCTTCTCTACCTCGGTTTCGTTTCTGTCATGAGTCAACACCTACACTGACCACTACCTTCATCCCACGCTACGACATTTCTCGTTATAACGTATCCTTGGACCTTATAATTCGGGTACTTAGTTCCGTTTAACCTTCATCAGTTCGTCCTCTACCGTTCTCACTTGTAAAATCATTTGCAAAACCCTTAGTCACTTGATTTCACCTGGCCTTACCCACTTAAATTGAATCTACTGGTAATAGAGATGATGACACCCGTTCTTAGAGAATCTTCTTTACCTCATCGGTAGTATCAGTTGTTTTCTCAGACTTTACGTCATGAACCTACGTTAGAGTTTTTACTATCTTACTATAAACAAGCAAAGGTTCCATATGGTAAGTCACAGTCTCATTAAGTTGAGATAGGAGACTGGTCGTTACGACTTCTTCGTCTTGTCAAGACACTTCTGGATGTTCTGGAAGATCTTGATTGTGGGGGCTTTCTACAGGAAAAGTAATATCCCCTTACCTTACGTTTTCATCCTTCAGTTCTTTATGGACCTCATTGTCCGTTTAAACCGGAACCTCATGTCTTACTTCGTCCCGTTTCCGCTTATCTCAAAATGGTTCTCTTCCGTGACCAGTATCTTTGTGGGAGAAGGTTAATGTGTTCTCTTCTGAGGTGTGTACCTGGAGTCGTCTACCAGTTGTGGCTTTAGTCTAACTAATATAAGAAACGTCGGCTTCTACCTCTTCGAGATATGTCAGTTGTTTTTGTTCTGGTCCTCGACTGACACCGAGTCTAGTACTTGAGGAATAACAGTTCAAGTCTGAATTTAACTTTTTTCATCCCTTTTGGTGATCTGGTAAGTCCATACTGGATTTAGTTTAGGGAATGTCACCTTCACTGTAATCTAAGTTCCCTAAGCTAGACTATCTCACGGACTTCTTGATACCTACCTCCAAGCACTGTAACATATCCTCCGTCCCTAGTTCTGGCAGAGGTTCTTTTTCTTTACGTTTTTCGGTTTTACCAACAGACTCCTCCGGAATGTTTATTGACACTTTTCTTCTCTTTACTTTACGTTTCCTCTTTTCCTTTCTATATGGGTAAACTTACGTCTCAAGGTTCCTTATCGTTCTCCTCTATTCTTCGGAAGGAGTCAATAGCTACGTTTCTTTATTTCCTTTTGTTATTTTACCCTTTCTGATCTCTAGAGAAGTTCTTTTAATCTCTATGGTTCCCTTGTAAAGTTCGTTTCTACACGTGTTATTTCCTGTCTTTACCATACCTGGATTGTCTTCTATAATTCTCCACCGTTCTTATGTGTCTTCTTTATATGTTTTCTCTAGAAGTGATGGGTCTATTGGTACTACCACACTAGTGAGTGGATCTCGGTCTGTAGGACCTTACGTTTCAGTTCACCCGTAATCCTTCGTAGTGATGCTTGTTTCGATCACCTCCACTACCTTAAGGTCAACTCGATAAAGTTTGGGACTTTCTACTACGACACCTTCACGACGTGAGTTATACGGTCGTGTAAACCTTTTGAGTCGTCACCGGTGTCCTGACCTTTTCCGGTTAAAAGCAAGGTTAGGGTTTCTTTTCGTTACGGTTTCCTACGAGTTTGATGGCGGGTTAACGTGAGTAGAGTGTGCGACCGTTTCATTACGAGTTTTAAGAGGTTCGTTCCGAAGTTGTCCTGTACTTGGCACTTGAAGGTCTACAAGTTCGACCAAAATCTTTTCCGTCTCCTTCGTCTCTAGTTTAACGGTTGTAGACGACCCAGTAGTTTTTTCGTTCTCTCAAGGTCTTTTTTGTAGATGAAGACCAAATAACTTATGCAGTTTCGGAAACTGACACACCTAGTGTTGTTTGACACCTTTTAAGAATTTCTGTACCCTTATGGTCTGGTAGATTGGACGGAGGACTCTTTAGACATACGTCCGGTTCTTCGTTGTCAATCTTGACCTGTACCTTGTTTTCTGACTAAGGTTTAGTCCTTTTCCTCATACAGTTCCGACATATAACAGTGGGACGAATAAATTGAATATACGTCTCATGTAGTACTCTTTACGACCCTATCTTCTTCGTGTTCGACCTTAGTTCTAACGGCCCTCTTTATAGTTATTGGAGTCTATACGTATACTATGGTGGGAATACTATCTTTCTCTTCTTCTTGATATCTCGGAGAACTACTTTCAATTTCTCCTCTCACTTTTTCGACCGAATTTTGAGTTGTAAGTCTTTTGTTTCTAGTACCGTAGACCAGGGTAGTGAAGTACCCTTTATCTACCCCTTTGTCACCTTTGTCACAGTCTGAAATAAAACCCCCCGTGGTTTTAGTGACGTCTACCACTGACGTCGGTACTTTACTTTTCTACGAATGAGGAACCTTCCTTTCAATACTGGTTGGATCTGTCGAGTAATTTTACGTCTCTGTAATGAAACGGTTGTTTCCAGGTAGATCAGTTTCGACACCAAAAAGGTCACCAGTACATACCTACACTCTCAACCTGATATTTCTTTCGACTCACGAATTCTTAACTTCGAAAACTTGACACCACGACCTCTTCTGAGAACTCTTAGCGAACATGACGTTCCTCTAGTTTGTTCAGTTAGGATTTCCTTTAGTCAGGAATTATAACCTTCCTGACAACGACTTCAACTTTGAGGTCATGAAACCGGGGGACTACGCTTCTTGACTGAGTAAACTTTTCTGGGACTACGACCCTTTCTAACGTCCACCCTCCTCCTCCTCTGCTCTCTCCTACTCTACCAACCTACCGTAGTGGCTGAGCTACCTGCACTCAAATTCGTTCGAGGTCGTCGACGACTACCTGTCCCTCCGGACCACACGACGTCAGGTACCCCAACGTTTCTCAGTCTGTGCTGCCTCTCTGACTTGACTTGCCTTGACTTGACATAAGGGTCCCGGAGTGTTACACGGACCCCGTGCGCCAGTAATGGTAGTCGAGAAATTAATGAAATGACTGAACGTCACTTAACACCTAACTGACTCATTTGGGTCCCCCCGAAGGGACCACCGAGTCAAGTCAAGTCAATCAAGTCAGCGAGTTCGCCACTTCTTGGGCGGACGATCACGTTCTATACATCCAAACTAGGGACCCAACCCTTCTAGGAGACCTCTTCTTTTACCGTGGGACGAGGTCATAAGAACGGACCCTTTAGGGTACCTGTCTCCTCGGACCACCCGATGTCAGGTACTTCCGTGTGTCTCAACTATTATGAATCGTTGATTTGTCGTTGTGACTCACTTGCGTTTCGACAGACTTAAGGTCGACCCCGAAACCGCCCCTGTGGCAGAGCACGTTAATCTGTGTCGTGTCGTATCTGCGTCCCTCCTCACCCCGCCCGTGCCGTGGGGTCTCCACCCGGAGAACGGACGTAGCTCCTCCTGGAAGAGGAACCAGACGTCTCGGAGGCGCCCCCAACCCTCGAGACACCCTACCGGAGGTTCCAGGAGGAAGCCCTTTCGGGTCGAGACTCCCCGACCTAGGAGGGGGCTGTCAGGGCAAGGTACACAGGAAAGAGGAAGGAGGGTCTCATGTTCTGCCACCTGTGAAACGACGTCGTCTACAAACTCAGACTTTATCGAGGTCTCCCATTTCTGGGAAGGAACCTCCTCTAAGACTTGAAGAGTGGGTTCTTCGAGTTAAAACTATTGTCACGGACTAGGGCTCGGACCCTTAGAAGGTGCTGACCTTTGGTTCTATTCGATAGCAATGACAAGCGCAAAGGATGGATCTCCAATGAAAGAGTCGGGCCCGAGGGTAGACACAAAACTATTCTAACACCTAGCGGGACGGGCAGGACTCAACAACCGAGACACACCCAGTACGAATCTCGACTAGTACCTTCATTCCTCTCCTTATAGATATTCCTCAAACACCTCCCGTAACGAGTATGTACATTCATGAAAACTACCTATACCCTTTCTAAAAGAAATAAAAATATACCATGAAACGATTTACTTATGACACGACACCACAATGACTTACTTAAATTTTATGGCTTTATGCGATTTCCTTGTGCGGGATCATACCATCGAAAATCTACGCCACAAATAAACTTTACTTGTTATACTTACACTTCCAGTTTAAGACAGTGTTAACGAAGAAAAAGTTCCCTCCGAGAGCTTCAAAGAACTTAATTTAATGTCAATATCGTTCTAAAACTCAGTCAACGAGGGATTCCGGTAAAAGGGGTCAAAGTTTAGAGAGTTATGTCGTTGGATGAGGAAGACCCTTTAATTTCCTAAATAAAATATATTTCCCGAAGGGACCACCGAGCCTACCATTTCTTAGACGGACGGTCCATCCTCTGGATTCAAACTAGGGACCCAGCCCTTCTAGGGGACCTCCTCCTTTACCGTTGGGTGAGGTCAAAAGAACGGACCTCTTAGGACACCTGTCTCCTCGGACCGCCCGACGTCTACCTCAACCTTTCTCAGTCTGCACTGACTTGCTGATTGTAAAAAGTAAAATAAATTTTGTAAAAATTAACACCATTTTATCTGTTGTACTTTAAATGGTGGCATTGGTAAAGATTCACATGTGAAGTCATTAAAATTCATATAAGTATAGTAACATGCCGCCTGGACGTCTTGAAGAGTAGTGGGCCTTCCGTCGAGACGTGGCACTCCGTCATTGAAGGAGCGGGGAGAGGGGTCCGAGGGTGACCGGTGGTAAGACAAAAGACAGAGACTTTGGATGGCGACTAATGTCGACGTAGGACTCATTCAGACAGGAAAGGTCTCCACAGTCCCGTCCTGAGGACCAAGAAGACAGTGACCGGGACAGGACTCGTTCCCCTAACCGGCCGCTCGTCATGTCGAAGGACTGGACTCCGGAGACTTACGTCACTCCCGAGCCAGTGCACAGTGTACAGTCCCACCGTCGACTCGGACCGGACCCTCCCTGGAAAGGAACAAGACTCCCACTGGACCACGTTTCACTTCCGAAGTCCTGGTCCTGAGAGTCCGGTCTGACCAAAGGACGGACCGAGGGGTGACTGGTACGGTGGATTTGAGAGACCCGGGGGGGAGGAGCGGACGCTCAGACCCCGTCTACCGCGGACGGAGGGTCTGACGCGCGTGACACACCCGTCACCAACCTCACGACTGAGACACGAGGTCTACCGCAAATTGGAAGACCCAATTTTGGATCTTTCGACCACAAGCCGCAACCACGAACCTTAAGGTAATGGTGGTACTAAGGGTCCTCTACCCCCGGAGCGACTAGGTAGACAACCCTAAACACCTCAGGACGGTAGGTAGGTCTGGAGAGAATAAAGAAACATATAAATTGTAAATAGTAAGACATTTCCTAATTCGATTGACACGAATCACCGTTGAATTAAAAAATTTAAACTTTTATACGACCGGTAAAGAAGAAAATTAATAAAGCTTTGCTACGTCAGTGACATTTTGTAAGTTATGTCTTTATATCGTTTTTGCCTTTCAACGAGAAAAGATACAATGTTTCGAAATTAAAACACAACCCCATATCGGCTAATTGTTACAACACTATCAAAGTCCCGTTGTCACTTCCCTGAGTCGGCATGTAAATGTACGTAGGTAAGAGAGGGTTTGAGAAGAGGGTAGGTCCGACGTGTATTGCAACTCGTCTCAACAGGTCGTCCAGGAACGACCAATAGGTAAGATTTACGTCGTCACACGTGTACGGGTAGGGTTCGGCGATTGATAGGGAGGGGTAGGAAGGGGGAGTCGGGGAGAGAAGGTAAGAAGACGAGTGTTAGACTGGGGGCGGAAAGGTCCCAATTGACGGTTTACACACCAACAGAAAGACCTTCATTTAGACGGGTAATGTCAGTCCCTACAGTACACACAATTATATAGTAAGGTAAAAAATTTCAAGTATAAATAAATGAACCCGACACGGACCAGAATCAACGTCGTGTGTCCTAGAGTCAAGGAACTGGTCCCCAACTTGGACCCGGGGACGTGACCCCCGCTCTTCAGAATCGATGATCTGGTGGTCCCTTCAGGGACATAGTAACGCAGAAAATAGGATTTACCCTACTACTGTAAATAGTACAAGTTGAGTTCTAGAACGAAAAAAAGTGAATGATCATTAACAAAGGACACCTTCACATCTGTGTCTACTGTGTGTGACGACAGCTGCCGCGGTATGGTAGACACAGAGAACTGAACAAGTGGACGAGTCATAATTATCGCCTCCTTTGAAACAACACATTGAAGAAAAAAAGTTCACACTCGGGACGGCCTCCTTACCTGAACGTTCCCAGTCTGTACTGAATTGCTGGACTGGTGGTGGTGGTGCCCTCCTTTCGTCCAGAGTCCCAGTCTGCGGATCCTAGCCTAACGGTGAAAGAACGTCGTCGGTCCCCCGTGGTAGGGCGGGGTCGTCGACGGACGTCACATTCCGTCCCCTGCACCCCGCCCTCACCACCGGCGACACCGGTGAAAAGAGGTCCAGAAAGAAGACGGAAAATCCCCTAATCAGTGGGGGTGTAAAACCGTGGACCCGAGGGTCGACCTGTGCAGTAAGTAGAGGGACCGTTCTCTGTGTTGGTTGAACTAACACAGACCAGACACCCGACACTCGAGCCGACCCCAGGTGTCGAACTTCCAGAACGGGGACCCTTGCTACAGGTGGAGACGACCCTTTACCGTCGGTAGTCTTGTAGGACCTTCGGAGGACAAGTCGTACCGTCCCAGTCGTAATCGTGTCCTAACGGGTGGGGTCTGATTGCTCCAGTGTTAGTGGAAACAGAAGAGATTCGACGGAACACACCCAAGAGACAATGACCTCGAATCGGACGGACGTCGACCTGGCTAGGTCTTTCCCCAAGTGGACTTGGTAAGTCTTATCTTGGTCACCCTGTCTACCTAACTGAACTACTCCCTCTTCCTCCTGGCTCCTGTGACTGAGGACCCTGACGTCTGCCTCTTCCACTCCTCCTTGTCGCAACATCCACAAATGCATGGCACGGCTACGGGTTCGTAGAGACTCGCGAATAGAGACTATACGGACCCGGTGTGAACACCGAAGAGCCCACGTAGAATCCCTTTTCATGGAGAATCTTGATAACGGAATCTGTGTCTATATTAGGTTTCGCTTTTCCGTGACCATTGTCCTTAGAGACTCAGAGACCTCATTGGTCGCAACAAGAGTCGACCCTGACCCTTTCACCTCGTCCACCGCCCCCATCCCTCGCTCTTACTTGCCCTTTCTGGAACTGGGTTCAATTCACAATCAGCGAGTCAGCACGGGCTGAGAAACACTGGGGTACCGGACGTCGGATAGTCCGAGGAGACAGGTAATCTAAAAGGTCCGTTCCTATGACGTAACCCAACGGTAAAGGAAGAGGTCCCCTAGAAGGGTTGGGTCCCTAGTTTGGGCCCAGAGGACGTGACGCCCGTCTAAGAAATGATTGACTCGATGTGTTCCCTTCGGGTTCATCTATAATTTAGACTCGGAACCACTTAGGTCGGGTATGGCCCGTGAATCCTACTCGACCCGGGAACGAGTTGAGCTCTGTACCCCATTTACCTTGGGTCGAGATAGGGGTCCTTTGAGGTCAGAGGCAGCCACTCAACCTCCAAAGAAACGGGGGTTGTGACGACAGACACCGTAGGTAGAGTCAACGGGGGGTGGAAATTCTAAAAAAACTATTCCTGGTAAAAATTTCAGAAATAACATACAATGCAATGAAGACAAAACACAACTAAAAAAACCGGGGGTCCGGACACCCTAGAATCGGGGGACTGGTCCCTAGCTTGGGAGTGGGGGACGTGACCCTCGACTCCAGTTGGTGACCTGATGGTCTCTTCAGGGAGTCAACGGGGAACCTACGTCTCGAAAACAGGAACACGTCTATTTGGCACATACACTAGGTCTGTTGATTAAATATTACTTTACTTCTATTGACGATGTCAAGCATGATACTTTACCCTCTTTTTTTGGGTTTTGGGGTAGTGATGGTGGTGGTGGTTTTTGCTAGATGAAAGGATTTCACGCATAAATTATTTTACTGAAGCAAAGCTACCTCGGAAGGAGGAACCCCTGCTCCGACATCGATCCTTTCGACTGACACGTCCACCACTCACCTCAGGAACCGTGTCTGACCCGTGGTCTACCCACCGTCGTCGGGACTCTACTGCGACCAGTCCAACTCCAACGACCACACTTCCTGTGCCTCCCACAGAACCCACACTACCCCGACTTCTGACTCATTGTCGTTTACCCGACCGTCTCTCCGTCCTGTACAACTACCCTACCTTCGTCTCCGGTTCCCAGGAGAGACGGGTTCTGTTCTTCCGTGGTGTCGACAAAAAGTGTCTACCTGAGTAAATCGAGACTCAAATCATGTTGTCCCCCGGAGGGACCACCGAGTCCATTTCTTAGACGGACGTCACGTCCTCTGGACCAAAGGTTGGGACCCAGTCCTTTTATGGAACTTCCCTTACCGTTGGGTGAGATCATAAGAACAGACCTCTTAGAGTACCTATCTCCTCGGACCGTCCGAGGTACACCAACGGCTCAACCTGTACTGACTCATTGACTGTGAAAGTGAAATCATTTTGTCGTGGGAATGGACAAAATTAGAACAAAGGTGACTTTTGTAAAAATTCTCCTTTCTTTTTTTAGGGTGTTTACAGAAATAGTCACGACAACAAAAACTGTGACACTCATTTAGATTACAACCAAAGGAAGATTAAACTCCTATACAAACTAGTTAGCACATCCAATATAATAAAAATTTTATTTTTGTATAAACGTCCTGGAGGGGGACCACCAGGTCACCAACTCTGAAGTGGAGGATTACGTCCCCGGCCAGTTACTTACTACAACCGACGACAATAAAGTCTCGAGTAATTACTACGTACCCCAAATATACTGATAAAAGTTCTAGACCCTATCAGAAAAAGTACCATGAAAATTTTTTGTCTGTGGACGCAATAAAGGGCACCTATCGTTACTTCTTGTCCATACTGTTTCCCGTACACATGCACGATTAGCGAAGTCAACACAGGCTGAGAAACGCTGGGGTGCCTGACATCGGGCGGTCCGGGGAGACAGGGACCCTAAGAGGTCCGTTCTTGTGACCTCACCCCACGGTACGGGAGGAGGTCCCCTAGAAGGGCTGGGTTCCAAACTCCGGCAGAGAATACAGAGGACGTGACCGTCCGCCCAAGAAATGGTGGTCGCGGTGAACGCTTCGATATGTATATATATGTGTGTGTCAATATATATATTTCCTGTACGTGCAAAATAAGCATTTTTGTACTTCAAGCGACCTTTATAAACCCCTTTAAAACGAATAAAATACGTTTATATTTGGAAATTTAAACCCACTTTTTTGGCCTGCACCGGGAAAAGACCGAATTTGTCCAGTCACAAAATTCGCGAAAGTCTCGTGCAGGAACACGTCTGACAGGAGTATTTACGAGCGTAGGTGGGGTTTTCGTCACACTAGCCGACGATCCGTCACTGGAATAGGACAACACATAAAGTAACTTTATAGACATTGTTGATAAGTGTACCTATACGAAACACCCGAAAATAAAAATTCTTTGTAAATGTTATTATCGTTTACATCTGTAGCTCCATGACTCACTTGCCCGTCCATAAATGTTCCACTAGACGTCCCTCACAGGTATAAAATAAAGGCTCTTGCGAATATAAGATTCTCGTTATGTTAATCGGATAATGTGTCCCAGAACTAGAACGACCACATCACAAGGACTTTACAAAAGAAATCGAAGACGGAATTGTTTAGGTTTCTACCTTCTACTACTGTTAGCCCATATAAGTTGTAATGTACTTTCTTAAGTAAGGTGTACAGGTCCACTCCTTCGGACTACTCTGTTTCGGCACTTTCTTCCTACTTCACATCGGAAGTTGTGCGGACCGTTGGGGTGAGAACGTAGACTGAAGTGAGAGTGGATTTCGGTCGAATTACGTAGTTCTTACTTTTACGACTGAGATGATATTCATTCTCCTTAATCTCCAAGTCCATTTACAGATGTGTGTGGAACGACTTGTTCAATACTTACCTCTTTATCTTGGCGAATCGAAAGAGTCACGTCTCCCGGTCCTGACACGCTACAGTGGGACGAAGGGTTCCGTACCTACAAGCACCGTTTCTAGGTAGAAGACGGTCTGTCTTCCGTTGTAGGTGACATCGTGGTTACAATTACGACGACGACGACGATTCAGCGAAGTCAGTACAGGTTGAGACACGCTGGGGTATCTGCCGTCGGGTAGTCCGATGGGGCAGGGACCCTAAGAGGTCCGTTCTTGTGACCTCACCCAACGGTAAAGGAAGAGGTTACGTACTTTCACTTCAGAGAGTCCGCACAGACTGAGAATCACTGGGGTACCTGACGTCGGGTGGTCCGAGGAGATAGGTACCCTAAAAGGTCCGTTCTCATGACCTCACCCCACGGTGACGGAAGAGGTCAAAGGATTTGACCTTCGAGTAAATCTAATCTCGACTAAGATCTCGACACTAAGAGTCAGAACCGATGTGTTACGTTAGTGGACCCCTTGAAATTTTTTATGACTACGAACTCAAAGTGGTATTCTCTTACTAGAGTAACTAGACCCCAAGTCGAACCCGTATTTCTAAATGTTGTCATAGGTTCGACTGATACAACAGTTTAGTCGAAGTGACGTTATATTGAATGTTTGGTATACTAAGCGTTACAGAAGTCCGTGTGGGTAAAGTATCGCACATAGTCGTGTAGAAGGAGAATTTACCGACTCATTCTCAGTAGGATACCCGTGTGGTATCGCAGAAATAGATGAGTCGTAAAATGCCTGTAGACTCAACGAAGGTGTAAAAAACGGATAATACTTAGGAATACATTTCCTAAAACATACCTGTAGACAAAATTAAAGAGAACCCCCACATAGATCCTCGTCTGAACGATGTAGATGAAGTATATAAATTTGAAAATTCCTGGACGAGCTGATAAAAAGTTTCGTCGACGTGGTAGAATGTGAGAATGATCGATACATACTCGTAAGGTTAGAGAGGGACAGGAGAAGAATCACCATGAATGTTTACAGACAGAAAAAATAATGTCGGTAGGATCGACCATACTTCACCATAAAGTGACATCAAAACTAAATGTAAAAGGAAAAGTACACATATAACTAGTAAATATGTTGAAGAAACCTCCTTACAGATAAGTCTAGGAAACCAGTAAATTTTTTACCCGATAAATAGACAAATACTAACTGACGTTCATAAAAATTATATAAGACTTGTGTTCAGGACATAGTCTATGTACTAAACGATTATAAAGGAGGTCAAGACTCAACAAAAAATGAAAGAACTGTCATAGTAAACGTCTTTTTTTTCAAATTTTAAAACCAAATCTTGTTGAACAGAAAAGAAAACAACGAAAAACCATAAAAAAAGATTCTTTGACGAATTAGGTTTTAGTGTCTCAAAATGAGAACAAATCTTCTTTGTGTCTCAAAAGAAGATTTTGACAATAGTAAAATCAACAATGAAAGTACAGATACTGGGTAAAATTCAATTAAAGACACATAAGACACTCCATCCTTAAATTAAAGTAGGAAAACGTACACTTATAGATCCATAGGGTCATTATAAATAACTTTTCTAATAAGAAGGGTTAACTTGATATAACCGTAGGAACAGTTTTCGTGTTGACTAAGAGGGTTAAATTTTCACCCTACTTCTTGACTTATCTGTAACGGGGTTTCTCCTTTACGTCTACCAGTTGTTCGTGTACTTTTCTATGAGTTGTAGCGATTAGTAGTACCTCTACGTTTAGCTTTGGTGTTACTCTATAGAGAAGTGTGGACAGTCTTACCGATAGTAGTTTTTCTTGTGTTTATTGTTTACACCACTCCTATGTTTCTTTTCCCTTGGGAGTATGTGAACGGGTCACAATTATGGGTGGAAGATTTTTCTGGAAGTCCGAAGGTCTACGGGGGAAGCAAAAAGTGAAAGTACATTCACGGTTTTTCGTACGTCATATACCAACGTCGTTGAGGTTTCATTAGTTAGATTTTTCTTTGTACCCGTAGTTGTCCCTGGAGGACACGTCGTGTCGCTTGAGACGAGTCACGGTACCCCGTCGGACTGCCCTCCCCCCAGCCCCCTCTTTCCCGTGTGCACACACACGCCGACTCAGAGAAGCGGCAGGTGGACTTTGATAGTGCAATAATTGACGGATATGAGGTCACGTTTTATGTCCAAAAATTATTTTCTTTTACTTTTATACCCATACATAGTTACTAATTTTATCATTAAATGTGCACTCATTTAATAGTACAGACAGGTTCAATACGTCGTTTATGTTATTTAGCATCCTTTGTCAGTGTCCTAAAGGCAAAATTTCTTAAAACCTTCGGTGTGCAGTCGGGAGTGTGACTGCACGGGATACTCACCGGCAGATCCGAAACGACCTCCGAGGGTGCCTGCCGCCTAGTGGGTGGTGGGGGGCGTCGTAGAGTCCTTCGAGGCAAGAAGGGCCCGGTGGCAGAGCAAGGGACAGTGTGTCGGTCACGTCCCAATCGGGGCACCTGCAGGGGGGAGGAGGGGTCCCCGGTCGACAGCAAAGACTCGACGTGGGGTTCGGAGCGTTTCACACCGCACGGATGCTGACTTTTGTCGAGACGTCACGTCAGATAGGGGTCCCGATCTTCTCCTGACGACGGCGACGACTCAGCGAAGTCAGCACAGGTCGAGACACGCTGGGGTATCTGCCGTCGGGTGGTCCGAGGGGGCAGGGACCCCAAGAGGTCCGTTCTTGTGACCTCCCCCAACGGTAAAGGAAGAGGTTACGTACTTGCACTTTTCACTTTCCCTTCAGCGAGTCAGCACAGACTGAGGATCGCTGGGGTACCTGACGTCGGGTGGCCCGAGGAGGTAGGTACCCTAAAAGGTCCGTTCTCATGACCTCACCCCACGGTAACGGAAGAGACTCTTCTCCAGATGTGGTCGAGTTTGATAGACCTACGGGTTTAAGTGTAGCTCTGACGTCACTTACATCATGTCCTTTGCAAAAGTCTAAAGAGATCCAGAGATGGACCATCAAGGTACCGAACAATGACTCGTAGAGTTATGTGACCTTTGGTCTTCAAAGTGTGAAGGGACATTTACGTCAAGGAAAGCCTTTTTCAAAGTACAGATATGAGACTGGGTCCAGTTAGTCCTGGTTCGGCCGTCTATTCAGTAGTAGAAACAACAGAACAAGGTTTTTAGACACAATTTGTATTTGTTCGTGGTCCGACACATTCGTGTCTTTTATTTTCCGACGACCCCCTCTACCAGTCTCTTCATGCACAAGTTTCACGTTGTGAACGGACAAAGGCTCATACTTTAACAGACCGAACTACAGAGGCACCTACTAAAGTGTCAGCACCTAAACGACCTAGTACGTCTCGTAAGACTACCGTTTTCGCTCCTGATCACGGACTCCGTAGTGAAAAAGTCCCCATAAAAATATCTCTAATTACCGTAAGATCTTCGTTACCTGTCACCTTACAGGACTCAACCGACGGGTTCTAATTACTTTAAAGTTTGGTTCTCGAAACAGGGTACGTGGTGAGGTGATTTTCGAAGTTCACGTTCTTCCCTACACGTTTGGTTTGGGGAAGTACGAACACAGTAGTTTCGTAGTGTGAATGGTCGTCGCACGGCATCGACATCTCCAGGGGATGGTTGTGCGACGGCAAGACCTTGTCCACCCGGCTTATCTTGGACTACTTGTACACGACGTGTGAACCCAAGTCAGAAAGGTAGTCGACCCAGGGTTACATCTTAAGGGTCTCCAACCCTCCGAAGACCTGGACGTTTCGTCCCTTGCATTGTCAGTGTAGGTCGAGCACAAGACCTTTTACTGACGTTCTTTCGTTGAAGTAGGTTTTTTTTCCCCCGTACCCTATCTTTTCACTACGGTTCGATACTTAACGACGACGTCATACCCCTAACGACGTTCTGTTAAAATCGCCGTTCCGTCAAGACTTAGGGACACCCTATATCAAAACAAAGGATTCACGACTGTTGTCTAGATTTACTTTGGTAATGATAGAAAAAATTTTTCTGATAAAGAAAATTATAAATAAACCGATACGACCCAGAATCTAAATCGTACGTTTCAGAATCAACACCGTTCACCTCAGGTTAAGGGACTGGTCCCGAACTTACGTCCGTGGGACACAACGCTAAACTAAAGTTTTTTCCTTTCTAAATAGGTAAACTTACGTCTCAAAATTTGTTATCGTTCCTCTCTATTCTTTCGGGAGGAGTCCCTAGTTACGTTTCTTTGTCCTTTTGTTGTCTTACCCATTCTGATCTCTAGCGAAGTTCTTTTAATCTCCATGGTTCCCTTGAAAGTACGTTCTACCCGTGTTATTTCCTGTCTTTACCATACCTGGATTGTCTTCGTCTTCTATAATTCTTCTCCACCGTTCTTGTGTGTCTTCTTGATGTATTTTTTCTAGAAGTACTGGGTCTATTGGTACTACGACACTAGTGAGTGGATCTTGTTCTGTAGGACCTCACGTTACAGTTCACTCGGAATTCTTCATAGTGCTGTTTGTTTCGATCACCTCCACTACCTTAAGGTCAACTCGATAAAATTTAGGATCTTCTACTACGACATTTCCACGACGTGAGTTATACGGTCGTGTAAACCTTTTGAGTCGTCACCGGTGTCCTGACCTTTTCCAGTTAAAAGTAAGGTTAGGGTTTCTTTCCGTTACGGTTTTTACAAGTTTGATGGTGTGTTAACGTGAGTAGAGTGTGCGATCGTTTCATTACGAGTTTTAAGAGGTTCGCTCCGAAGTTGTCCTGCACTTGGCTCTTAAAGGTCTACAAGTTCGACCTAAATCTTTTCCGTCTCCTTGGTCTCTAGTTTAACGGTTGTAGGCAACCCAGTAGCTTTTTGGTTCTCTCAAGGTCTTTTTGTAGATGAAGACGAAATGACTGATATGGTTTCGGAAACTGAAACACCTAGTGTTGTTTGACCTTTTAAGACTTTCTCTACCCTTATGGTCTGGTGGACTGGACGGGGGACTCTTTAGACATACGTCCAGTTCTTCGTTGTTAATCTTGGCCTATACCTTGTTGTCTGACCAAGGTTGAACCCTTTCTTCATGCAGTTCCGACGTATGACAATGGGACGAATAAATTGAATATACGTCTCATGTAGTACACTTTACGGTCTAACCTACTTTGTGTTTCGACCTTAGTTCTAACGACCCTCTTTATAGTTGTTGGAGTCTATACGTCTACTGTGGTGGGAATACCGTCTTTCGCTTCTACTTGATTTCTCGAAGAACTACTTTCACTTTCTCTCACCTTTTCGACCGAATTTTGAGTTTTAAGTTTTTTGATTCTAGTACCGTAGGTCAGGGTAGTAAAACACCGTTTATCTACCCCTTTGTTACCTTTGTCACTGTCTGAAATAAAAGAACCCGGAGTGTTAGTGACGTCTACCACTGACACCGGTACTTTAATTTTCTATCAACGAGGAACCTTTTTATTGATACTGGTTACATCTGTCGTATAATTATTCGTCTCTGTAATGAAATGACTGTTTCCAGGCAGATCAGTTTCGATACCAAAAAGGTCACCAGTACATACCTACACTCACAAACTGGTATTTCTTACGACTTGTGGTTTCTTAACTACGAAAAGTTGACACCACAATCTCTTCTGAGAACTCTCAGGGAACGTGACGTTCCTCTAGTTCGGTCAGGTAGGATTTCCTTTAGTCAGGACGTCATAAATGACTTTCCTGACTACGACTTCGACTTCGAGGTCGTTAAACCGGTGGACTACACATCTATCGCGACTGAGTGACCTTTTCTGGACTACGACCCTTTCTAACTTCCACCCGCCTCTTCCCCTGTTCTCTCCTACTTTACCGACCTACCGTAGTGACTGAGCTACCTGAACTCAAACTCATTCGAAGTCCTCAACCACTACCTGTCCCTTCGGACCGTACGACATGAGGTACCCCAACGTTTCTCAACCTGTGCTGACTCACTTGACCTTAAACTTGACACAACCCTCACCCCTTAAAATCGGAGACCTGGTAGTCCCTTCAGGGACTTTGGTGGTGATAGAATTTTTTTTTTTTTCTCTGGTCGTTAGAGTTCAAGATTTTAAGTAAAGATATAACAAATCTAGTAAATGGAAGTTTCGTTTAAAGAGGAATAAAAACGACAACAAGTGTAGAGGTACCCATTGAAGTATCTGAACCCGCTTTCGGGGAAGAGGTTATTTCACTAGTTGCATCTGGTCGTTTCTTGGACTCCTCTCTCTCTTCAGTTTTACTTTTTTGTTTTTTCTTCGAGTCTTGTGATTTCTGATAGGTTTGCTTCATAGACATTTAAGAAGAACCACGACCTCAACGAAATTATTCACTTACACCCACGTCGAGGGAATCCTTCGCAAACCGGTCAGAGGTACCTCACTGCCCCGGTCCCGTCGCACCGACCCCTGGTTCGGACAGGGGCTCGTCGGTCGGCGCCCGTCGGTAGGAGCAGTGGGCACGAGAGTACAGGTTTCCCCTTTATGGACACGACGGATCAACCGTTCCGACAACACTGTAGTTTCTTGTGCATTTGTAGTAGGCGTTTCACGATTTGTTTCCGGATTGTACGGATGCTTTTTGCGTTCGTAAAATTGTAGTCTTATTTTCTCTGTCTCATATTAACATGACTATAAAGATTGTCCATTAAATTTTAAAAATAACGTCATTTGAAAGACAAATGTCAAAAACTAACTATCTTTGCAACGGTTCTACCATCTCAAAGACAAACAAGACGTAGGTCAAAGGGAAAACAATTGAAAATGTATTGGTTCCATGTGACCATTGTTTGTTCTCGGTTCTGACCGTCCAATGACAACGGATCGACGTGTGAAATGACTCTGAAGTGATCAGGAGCGGATGACAGGATCCCCCATCAGTACGGAGGAGCCGGAGACGACCGACACCGTCAACAGGATCGGATGACAGGATCCCACATACGTGTGGAGGAACCGGAGACGACCGACACCGTCAGGATTGAAAGACTGTCGTCACCGTCGAGGTGCCTCGTGAACAGACTACTCGACATCTTACGGAGAGTGGGCCTAAACAAAACTATAACAAATCACTGTGATCTCAATAAGTAAAACCCTCTTTCTGGTGTCTCCAGTTCAACATTATCTAATAAATTTTTTTTTTAGTGCAAATTTTAGTTTATATTTCTTCAGTGAAAGACCAAAGATCGACCGTATATTCCTCAAACCTTCCGTAGTCACATGCTCGGCTTCTTGTCTCGTAGTTTTATCACTGCTTTTTTTAACTGTCTGAAGGTTCCTCTTGTCTAATGAAGTGATAGTGTCAACCTCTAAGGATGTAGGGACAGTCGTTGACTGTCGGTTGTCCGTCTTTCAGTCTTTCCCGCATCGTCTGTCCTTGTCGTGGCGGTTGGTCGACCTAGATTGTCTGTAAATGCCTTATTAGATTGTTGTCGTTTTGCGTGTAAGAGAAGTTCGAAAGTACCTTATCAGTGGTTATTTCTAGTGCGAGACCCAGTATTTTATGTCAATTTTTTTTCTTTAGTACGTGAGTGTCTTAATTTGATCATCAGTATTGTCTTCCTCTCGACCTCTCGGGAGTTTGTGAACCTCGGTTTTATTGTGTAAGGCTTTTGTGTGAAATGACTTTGCCACTCTACGTACTTTACGCACGAATCTCTCTTCAAATGACGTGACTTACAGACACAATCTTTTCTTCCAGATTTTAGTCGTTAGAATCAAAGATGGAATCTTTAGATCCTTTCCCCGTGTAGTTTAGGTTTCATCCTTCTCTTTTCTTTATTATTCTTAATCTCATCTTTATTTACTTTAAATTTTCATTTTTAGTTATATCTTTTAATCACTTTTGTCTTCAACTAAGACACCCTTTTTTTTTTCAACCAAGAAACTTTTATGGTTATTTTGCCTATTCGGAGACGGTCCTATTCTTTTTTATTCCTCGTGTGTATAGTGATTAACATCTTTACTTTCTGCCCCGTAGTGATATCTAGGACACCTGTAATTTTCCTATTATGTCGAAGGGACCACCGAGTCACCATTTCTTAGGTGGACGGTTACGTCCTTTGTGTCCAAACTAAGGACTCAACCCCTCTAGGGGACGTCTTCCTTTACCATACGAACGGACCCTTTACGGTACCTGTCTCCTCGGTCCACCCGACGTCAGGTACCCCAGTGCTTCTCAGTCTGAGTTGACTCGTGTGCACGCACAAGGCAGTAAATAAATTCGTCGCGGGTGGCGACAGACACAACGAGGGTGGGACGACGAACTGTGTGTGTGCAGTGAAGCTTCCATACGTTCACAATAGACGTCTTTGAGAATTTTCACTCACAGACCCAGATTTGCATATACACAGAAATTAAAACTATCTATTGACGGGTCAACGGGAAATATCAGTGTCAGTGTCGTCGTTAGTTTAGGATATCAATACGGAATTGTTCTACGAGAGCAGAATGATGATGTCCACTTTGACGTCTACTTTGGACAATAACCACCCGCCCCGCCCCTCCACTGTCCTCTTTGTGTGTGTGGGTCAGTCGTAGTTGAAGGCATCTCTTTTCTCTCAAATTTCACAGTACTGGGTATACCATGAATGGATTGACCTTAAGTCAGAACCCGAACTACCGACCTTCGAATGTACCGGTAAGTATTCATAAACCTATCCTTGAGTGACCAAATCTTTCGGGCCTATTTTCAAACTCTTAGTTGAGGAGTAGGGTCCCCAAGAGTTGTCACTTCAGAACTTCCTTACCCTTGTTTTTTTCCTTTACTTAAGTCATCCGTTCTGAATGGTTTATTTAGTATTCTGTTTCGTTCACCTCGGGAAGCAATTTATTGGAAAATTCAGAATAGAGATTTCTCGTGACTAAGTTTATTATTTAGTAGTAAAGTTTTCAGTTTTACCCATCAGGACGTCAAGTAGCAGCCAGTAAAAGTCTGGATGTTCAAACGCACAAGTCAACACTGTTTCCTTTAGGTTTAGTCCTCGTAGACAAGTACTAAGACGGAATTGTCTTGACCCCCATGTGTTGAATTTCCGTCTGAACCTCTAAGGAATGACTGTACGAGTCGATACGTGAGAAATTTGGCGAACAGGTGAAGATAGATCTTTTGTACGACGGAAAATTGTGAACGTGAGAACGAACAACAAGTCAACCATTCAATACAGGCTGGGAAACACTGGGGCACCTGACATGATAGACGTTAAGTAGACATACTCTATGTGAAATCTAGATGTGTCTCTTTGTAAAGATTTCCCTTCTTTTTTCAAAGACGGGTTAAATCTTACGAGATTGTTTAAGGTAATCACCGTCAATGGTCAGATTAGGTTGTACTGACTGTGATCACGACCCGCCTACGTCCTGTCACAAGACTCGGGAAGTGCAAATCACTGAGTGTACCGGGAATGTCATGCTGCGATTCCCTCCATGACGGTGGGGGAGGTGAAATACCTTCTGTCCCGGTGTCTCTTACCTTTGCTAGAACCGGGTCCAGTTTACCGTCGGATTCTCCCCACCGATCCTACTCTTAGATCGATCAGGCCCCTGGAGGGACCACCAGGTCAGCAATCTGAGGTGCGACGGTTACGTCCCCCGGGTTCAAACTAGGGACGACTCCCTTGATCTAGGGAGTACGACGTTGAGCTGACTTCTAGGGTGCGCGGTATTGATTCTAGGTCGCGTCGGTGTATTCATTTCATCATTTAGACACAAATTTTTTAGATCGATCAGATAGAAGTCTCAGACACGAGAATTGGTGATAAGTTCTGATAAAGACACATCGAAACCCCATTCCTATCCCCAGGAAGCTAGGACTCGGACAAATGAAAAGACATTTTACCTCGATTGTCACAGTCTAATTTACGGACCGTGTATCACCCGGGGGGTTAAGGTGAACGAAGAAGGTTGTCATCAATAAAACTGTAAAATTTTAATTTTGTTTTAATCAGGAAGTTCCTCCGACGACAACATACGTGTCACTCCATTGGACGCGCAGACACAAGATGAGTTGCAGTAAGTTCAAGGATGAGAAAACTCAAAGAAAGTACTTTGTCGAAAATGGTCCGATCACAGGAATAAGTCCCTTGTCAATTCTGACTCGTACACAAGTATGAACCTCGCAGCTGTAAGGGTTCGCCCGGTCGGACGTAGTCAAGTTGGACCTCGGGTCGCGACCGAAGACGGCCTAGGAGACGTCACCGGTTCAGCCCCAGACACTGAAATGTCCGGAACTCTGGGACGAGACGGAGCGAGTAGTCGTGCCGACGTCGTCCGACCGGGTCTACCTCGTTCCTGCGACTTCCCGGTAGACACCCCGTGTGACCCAGACCCGAACAGAGAAGCTGACCTGACCTATGTTATTTCCCTATCTCCTTCGTTTTGTGCACTAATGTTCGAATGACCCAAACTAGCGTAGTTTCAGGGTGTCTTGTCAAAGGAAAAGTAATATACTTCCTGTAAAGTTTAGACGAAGTGTTTCAACTAATTTCGTGAAAGAAACATGTTTATATACACTTATGTACCAAGTATGTCATACTTGTCTTTACTTTTCGTACCATTATATAATCTATTTATCCACTCCACTCTGTAACCTATAAGAAATCGTCCTATACGACCCTCCAAATAAAGGGACTCAACAGGAGATTCGTAGTCATGACACTTGCTCCAATTTATAAATTGAAATAATGTTTTTACCGAAGAAAATACTGTGACTTTGTTTGTCTTTTACAGTCGGTATTAAGCTATTGGATTGTCGTCATGTAAATCTGTGTGTGTGTGTGTGTGTGTGTGACCCCCTGTAAGTCTGTGTGTGTGTGACCCCCTGTAAGTCTGCGTGTGTGTGTCCCCTTGTAAATCTGTGTGTGTGTGTGACCCCCTGTAAATCTGTGTGTGTGTGTGTGACCCCTGTGCGTGTGTACCTGTGTCGACTGAGAGTAGTGAGTACCTCAGGTATAAACACTTAAGTGGATGTACGTTTATGATTAAGACCTCATTGAAATCTAAATTAGTAGACAACGTTTCTATTGTCTCTTAAGGGTATTCGAGGAGTAGTTAGAGGAGATTACGATGGTAGAGTGTAATTCCACCGAGAGAACAGTTTTCGTCATTTGGTCGAGACAGCATGATGGTGACTGTTTGGGGGTCTGGAGCAAACCTAAACCGTCCGAAAGGTGCTCTATGCCGCGAACGAGGTCCTGGGTAAACTCCTGTGGCACACCGTGAGGCAACAGTGGAAGGAGTGAGAGAAGACACTCAAAGAGCCAGAAAGGACCGAGGGATTCCGGAATCAGTCAGGTCGACAAAGCATCAGAACTAAACCCGGAGAAACGAAAATAGTATTACTCCTGACAGGACCATACCCTTCTGTACGGGAAGGGGAAGGAGGGTACTAAAGTCGTACGTCAAGACGAGGGGGTCAGTCGCCCTTAGTCCCTAAGAGACGACGGGGTCGACGAAGAGAGTGAGAGACTACATAGTTTTGGTTCACACGGGGAATTAGTAACATAAATTAAAAAAAAATAGGAAAGTTTCATAAATAACTTAACCAATGTAATAACGAAGACACCAAAATACAAGACCAAAAAAACCGACGTTCCGTACACCCTAGAATCAAGAGGTCGGTCCCTAGCTTGGAAGTAGGAGACGTGACCTTCCACTCCAGAACAGGTGACCTTCACCAACCCCTTCAGGGATTAGTGACACGAATGTAGATGTCTCATGGAACACTGAATCTCGAGAGTCAATTTTTTTGGGACCGTCGGGAATCTCTGTCCTTACTCCATGAGGAAATGTCTAATTTTTCGTCGCGGTGTTACTTTTACCTCTGTCTGTCTTGGTGTGTGCGGGGGTGTTATGGACTTGAAAGAGAGAAAGTTCCCGAGGTGGAACAAAGAACGTGTTCCTGGGTGTCGGTGTACCCACACGACCGAGCGGTGGTATAAAAGACTTTGTGTGTTCTTTCCTCTCTGCCTGTGACGTGTGTGTGCGTGCTGAAACTTACCGTACTTCAGGCCGTGAGGAAAGACCTGACTGAAAGTAATGTCAAAGTTTTATTGCAAGGTACCATTTTTCGTCGTATGAAAAATTTTGCTCCCCTTTTGTCTTTTGGAAGACAATAACATAACATAAAAGATGGAATATGTAGATTAGGTGTGTTAGGAAATTCTCTTTTGTCAGGTCTACCCTGAAGGGACCACCGAGTCACCACTTCTTAGATGGACGGTCGCGTCCTCTGTAGGCTAGGGACTGGACCCTTCTAAGGGATACGGCGCCCCGTCTGATCCGGACACGCGGTGTCGAGGACCCGGACCCGGGATCTCGGGTCCTCGGGGTCGACGACTCCGGGCGCGAGGGTGTCGGACACGGGACGTCGTTCCCGTCGGTGACGGCGCTCCTCGGGCGTGCGCCTCGGTCCCTCTCCGGGGGCGAGCGGCTCAGGCCCCTCTCCGGGCGTCCCGCTACTTCTCGAGTGTCGGGTTTTGTTCCTTTGTTTGTTTATTTTGATAAATTTTTTAGATGTCTCCATTTGCTCTATCCCATCTTTATGTCTCTGCTGAAGATGGTTCACTGCGATTGTGTTATGTCTCGGTCCACTTTGAGCTGATCGATGACGGAGTGACTCGTCCACGATTATTATGAGAAGTCATGATCTTGTAATCGAAGGGAAGCATACTGGTTTCGCCGTTTATGTGATTCTGTCCGGTTATGACTGCAATACTTTCTGCGAACTGAATTTTGTGTAATTCGAGAGGTTTAACTTTGCAAAATTTAAATTTTTTTTTCATAGTTCAGACACTATCGTGGACCGTTGACAGGTTCAAAGTTGATTTAGGAAATTTTAAGTCCATTCTTTATATAAACCAATCATGTCATTCTTTTCTAAAAATGACGAATTTTTACAAATCGGGATATTCGAGTCTGAAGTACAATTTTATTCAAAAGTAGGAAAGTAGGTCCCCTTACCTTAAGAAACCGTAGACGAAGTCACTTGTTGACGATGAATTTTTCGTCTTTTTCACGGTCGGAACTGATAAACCGATCACCAGGGTCTAGAATGTCGTGTTCACACGGAGACTCTGTGGCACCTAAACCTGGGTAAGGTGACGTTATTTCGTTAATGTGTCTAAAAAACCAAAGGGTCACGTACGTACTCAGTGCAAATGTGACATGACCTCAGAATTCACACGTTGTGGTAATACAGATTTTTTGTTGCACACGTGGAATCAATTTTTTCCGAATTAACGATTTTTTACGTTTGGTAGTGAACTCGGAAGTCATTCAGTATTAGAAAACCGAACATCTCCCAAACGGAACTACAACCACCGACGACTTACTGATTCCACCACCAACGACGTCCGACCCAACCGACGCCGGTAAAGAATTTATTCTGTTGGTACTTGAAACGGTACAGTTAACTGAAGGAAAGTACTTACTAGAATTTATTCTGTTGGTACTTGAAACGGTCCAGCTAACTAAGGGAAAGTACTTACCAGAATTCATTCTGTTGGTACTTGAAACGGTCCAGCTAACTGAGGGAAAGTACTTACCAGAGAGACGTCGTCCGTTACGACAGACTATCGCAAAATGGGTGTCTTAAAGAAAGTTTGAACTCCAGTCAGGAGACGACAACGAAATAGATGATTCAAATACCCTATAAAATTTAAACAAGAACAGTGTTAGAAATATCGTAGACGTGGTCCTCATCCAAGACAGAATCCTTTGGCGAAAGAAACGAGTAGGTACTCTTCTCCGAGGAATGGGTACTTTCAAAATGGTGCTCTACCGTCGTTCAGTCAGCGTGGAGGTCCGAGGTGAAGATCGAGGGAACGACCAGGGTGTAGATCAATAAAGGAGGTGAGTTCAGACGACGACGATTCAGTGAAGTCAGCACAGGCTGAGACACGCTGGGGTCTCTGCCGTCGGGTGGTCCGAGGGGGCAGGGACCCTAAGAGGTCCGTTCTTGTGACCTCACCCAACGGTATAGGAAGAGGTTACGTACTTTCACTTTTCACTTTTACTTCAGCGAGTCAGTACAGACTGAGAAGTGCTGCGGTACCTGACGTCGGGTGGTCCGAGGAGGTAGGTACCCTAAAAGGTCCGTTCTCATGACCTCACCCCACGGTAACGGAAGCGGTGAGTTTAGATCTTGGGGAGTTTCAGTAGGTACTTCCAACCCTAGTCGAAGAAGGTTTGAGGACAATCATGACTATATAGAAAACTGGAGAAGAGTAGTTAGTGTTTACAAAAATTACCGTAGATGTTCCCACTTAGGAAAGGTCTTCCAAAAGTCAACTGAGACGGGTCTAGGTAGTCTCCTTAGTGATAAGTACCGTCGATGCCGGAATACTTTACAACGAGAATTTGTTATTCAACTTTCCTGAGGAACCAGGTGCCCGACGTCTTACCTACGACACAATCGTCGGTGCTTTTATTAAAGTGACACATACAGAGGTAGTCCCGAGGACCCACTGGTCCATGGGACAGTCACTCGTCATGATAAAACCTTCCTTAGATAAAAAGACTCGTCAACAAGAGTTATCACCCGAAGTTTATGAGTCATTTGGTACAACATTTGTCTAAACGACATTAGGTCGAAAATATCTCGTGTCGGTCTCGACTGATTGGTATTGACAATTTTTGGAATCCTGAAAACCTTACCGTTTATTTGTGACTGAAGTTGAATTTCAGTAGTCGACGTAATCGGGGATTATTCTCTCAGACAGACCGGAAACTTCGGATTTTTGGCCTGGAGATGAAGGGACCGACCGTTTCAGGATCTGCCGCCGACAAAACAGATGTGACCTGTAGGCAATAAATCTCGTTGGGGAAAGTAATTACCGGATTGACCTAGACACATGGAACGACGTAGAAGGCGTAGTCGTGAACGACGAAGGGAGACGTGAGACTATGTCTCTACGGAAGAAGGGAATTCGGGTCCTTGGTTGGAGAAGACCGAAGTCTGAAAAGTAGACGTCACAGGAGTGGAGAGTCGGAAGTGTCTTGAAAATACTGTAATCTTCTCGGATTGAAGTATCTTGACTCAATCCCGGAACGAAACCCAAGTCGAAACCGAATTCCGCCATGATACGAGAAGAGAGGTCTGGTGAGTTTAAAAGAGGTAATGACCGCTATTCCGACAAACCGAAAGAATAGTAAATACACAAGTGACCTCCTCGTGAAAATTAAAGGAAGTTTTTGAAGGAAACACAGGTATTGAACCGATTGACCGATTCTTCGGACCGAAAGTCGGATTGACCTGAAACTGCACGGAAGGAGTGATTCGAATTAGTAAAGATCGAAAACTAAACTTCACTGTCTGTACTGTAAGAAGAGAAACGAACTTGTGAATCTTCGGTGACATCCAATCATTAACCGGATTAAAGTTATAAGAGGAAAAAGTCCTTCTCTCTCCGGGTTCCTTTCACTCTTTCTGTCCCTTGTTGGTCAACCTCGTCACTCTTATGTGTGTTATAGGTAATTCAAATGATAGAGGTTACCCGCTCCAGACACCGTGGGTTTCTGTCAATGTTATCATTGTGGTTTCTAATGGGTAGTGTCCAGTGGTATTGTTTACATTGATATTACCTTTTCCACCTTTATGATGTTCTTACTGGTTTACAGTCTGTAGTTCACTCATTTGCGACGACCTTTTTAGTGCGGTCATTCGAACGAACTGTACGCCAACGGTTTTTAGAAGTTAAACATTTTTTGGGTCATAGATGTGTTACGTTGGTTCACTTCACGCTATGTCGCTCCATGTCCCGAATCAGCGAGTCAGCAGAGGCTGAGAAACACTGGGGCACCTCACATCGGGCGGTCCGAGGAGACAGGTACCCTAAGAGGTCCGTTCTTGTGACCTCACCCAACGGTACAGGAAGAGGTCCCCCAGAAGGGGTTTGTCTCTAACTTGGACGTAGAAGGACTCAGAGGACGTAACCGTCCACCTAAGAAATGGTGACACGGTTTTTACTCCTTACGGATATAATAAAACGTCCAGACCATAAATTATCCATTATTAATAGACATAAGTTATTGATACAGTAAATAATTCGAAGTAAAGTCCGCATATTTTTAGAAACTATACTCTCACAATACAAACCCCTTTTATCCTGATAGACACTCAAAATAGTGTGGTGATTTTTTTCAAAATTTATACTAAAAGACTCATATCATAAACGATGTAGAGATTTCATTATTTTAAACATCTATGTATAGTTCCTAATTTTGAACGATAATCAATAAGAATAGTTTAATCTTTTACAAATGATAAAATCGTAAGTTCATTAAATTAGACAGACAGGACCGATAAAATAAATGACATTTAGTCCTTTATTTGGAGACAGGACACGTTTACCCACCCTGTCAACGGGAATTTATGAAGACGTCAGAAAAAAAGGTAAGACGAATATTGGATTGTGATAACTTAAACTTTTCCGTGTCTCTGAAATACTCCTGTAATATGAATACATTATGATGTTACTTACCTAAAATTCAAAGGAGAAATACTGAAAGGTTACAGGGTTAATCTTAAAAGTTCTTCTGCTGATACCATCATCATCTTCACTTCAACCGTCTTCCACCCTGTCTCTCACGTTACGCGTGGAAATAGAAGGTCACCCATGTGCCTCAGGCGTCCTTCGGACACCTTCCCGCATCTGCGGTCGACGCGCCGCCTGAACTTCAGAGGGCCCGAGGACCCCGACCCACGGTCCGAAAACAACGTCGCCTGTGGGGTGTGCCAACTTAGTAGGTCTTTGAGTAGTCGTACTCCGTGAAGGATGTTGCTTTCTACTTGACCTTTGTTCCGTCATCCAAGGGACAAAACGTCTACTTTAAATTGTGCAACTATGAAAAAAATCTAATTTTTTTTTTGCTTAAAACTAAAAAAGTTTCCTTACCTACATTGGGGACCGAATGTGTGTCGGTTCCTGTAGTTCCCAGACCAAGAAGAGGGGTCTTGACCATGTGAAGTAGAAATTGTGTGCGGTTACCTTAACATAGTGCACGTTCTCAGTGTCAAATAAATGGTTGAAAAAAATTTTTGATCTTTTAGACCTAAATGTCTCCTTATTGTTTCTATAATGCCTCAAGGGTAAATCGGAAATAGTTCCAAGAATCCAGGCCCTTTCTATATATACGGGGGTCACCAAGGGGAACAGATGTCCCTTCTGAGAGTCTCCCGTTCCTAGTGTAGTTGGAGTTAAAAGTCAAAGGTGTAGAGAGTCATACACGACACGTATGACGTTTATTAATATCCCATGACAAAGTTTTGGTACTAGAAGTGTCTTATAAGACAAAAAGGTCTTGACGAAAAATTTGTGCGGTAGAGTAAACTGACCGTGTCGACAGACCATTTTCTTTAGCTTTTTCCCAACGTGTTGGTAAAGTACCTACTTCGTCTCTGAGTGTAAACCAAAACATCCTTTGGACGAGTGCCTTGCAAGAGGTTTCCAGGACCGAGGACGTCCAAATAAAAAGTCGACACCATTAGATTCCTTTTTAACTGTCTTAATATTTGTCGTTTTATGGGATTCCTTTATTTAAGATGGTGAATTCAGTGTCACAATTTTTGTAAGAGGTGAATTAATTAATCAATTATGCATATATGTATAAAGGATGGAAATATCGTTTAGACTCACGTTCGACTTAATTGAACTCTTCCGTATATGTTCTTCCAGATGTCAGTGAAATACTCCCCACCTTTTATGACTTAAAGACAACGTGACTCAAAATTCCTGTTCTCACTCCCGGCACTGGTTGTCCTGCCGCACCTACGGTGCACAAAGGAAAGGGGTCACGCACCAGATCGGTGCCTTATGTCCAGAGAAGGTGTAGTACTGTGAACTCAAGTGTGGAGAGAAAGTACTAAATTTAATGATTGTCACTTTGAAGGACCACGATGGGATTCGATAGCATTACGTCGAGTCGGAATTTTGTTTGCAAGAGACGGTTACCTTCGGTGCAGGGAAAGATACAGTAGTTAGGACGTTTCTGTATGTCTCGTACATACCTGCGGACATAACTACTTAAGTAAATGTCGATTGTGTTAAAGTTTAGATGTCCCATGGAGCCGAGAGACTACGAAACGTTGGTGTGACAAAGGAAAGTATTATGTACGAAAACAGTACCCTCCTGACGAAAGAAGATTGCGACTTTTACACCTTTTCTTGAAGTCGGTGTCAGAGGACCAGGACACCAGTGTTCCGAGTAGGGACCGTCTCGACGCCGACTTGGGTCGGGCAGACTGACCGTCCACCAGAAGAGAGGTGTCGGGGTGGACCTGGGCTGTGGTGGGCAGTGATACCGTTGTACGAAAAGTGAGGCTTAATAGAATTTGTGTATACAGAAATGGGTATTAAAAGAAACAAAGGTAGAAGTTTATGTCCTTTTCGTCTACTGTTTCTTCTCTACTAGAATAACTGAGGGGTTCGGGGTCTTCTACCACGTAAAAGACGTCCTCATGTTTTTGACATCAATTAATCACATTGTCCTGTTTTTGTGATGGGAAATCAGCTTTGAAATTGATGTTTATTCTTTTACCTTATTGATTGACTGCAGTCGAAACCTTGAGATGCGGTACGCCATCAGGGAGACGCGACTGTCCTTCCCTGACAGTGTCCACGACCGTGGGTTCGGAGGTCCGGAGCTCGGGGACGGTATAGATTGCGTCGTTAGTGCTACGAGGATCGTGTGTCGATGCCGTGACTGTGGCTTGTGTCGAGAGGTGCTGAAAAAGATGTCAATTCGATACCGAGTGTACGATACAGAAAACATGTCAATTGAGACACAGAAGTAACACTAGAGAGAGACCGGAGGTCGTTTTTAGGAGACTGAGCTCTGTTTGTCCTCCACCCCCCACCCCGCTCAGGACCAGGGGTTGTGAGGTGGGACTTGTGGGGAGACGGGCCGTTCCGAGTTCAAGGGGAGTTGGGTGACAGGAAGGACCGGTGAGGATGGCTCCGGATAAAACGGGAGCAAATCGTGAATGATAAAAAATTCTTTATTTAGTTCAGGTACTGTGTGTGACTCGTGGACCGTTTTGCGAAGATGCAAAATGAAGGGTTGTACGTGAGTAGACTGTTCGATTGGTTCCCGTCCGGATCAAGAACGTATTAGGAACGAAAAAGGTGTCCGTTGGTGGACGACACAATAGGTAAATCATCGATAATCTATTAAACAATAATGAAACTTTGACTCGAAGTTTGAGCAAAACTGGATCTCTACCGGTAAGGAGAAACAGTAGTCTTTACAGTCCTTCACATCCTCGGACTTTGTGTAAGTACTACTTTGGAATTTTCTTGTCTTCTCATTGGCATTTGTACTAACGTTTTCTCGAGAGGGATTCAGTGTCAGTCTACAATGTGTAAGTGTCGTCCGAAATGCATGGCTCTCGAAGGAACCACACGTGGCACCCACTACCGACGTGAAACCTACCACAACGGACTTGGTCAGGGTCCCTACACAAACCTCAACACACTTTCCTTGAACACAATTGTTGGAAGACACAAAGTGTGGGAAAATTTCTTTACCCCTGTTTGACGGTACAGTCATTAGTCTTATTAAGTCTTCTGTGTGTTAAATTCTTTGAATCATGTGTAAAATAATAACAACTATTAAGAGTGAAGAACAACAGATCAGTGATCTAACACAGGTGACTGGGGTACCTGATATCGGCCGGTCCGAGGAGACAGGTACCCGAAAGGGTCCGTTCTTATGACCTCACCCAACGGTAAAGAGAGAGGTCCCCTAGAAAGGCTGGGTCCCGAACTTGGGCTCAGAGGACGTAGCCGTCCACCTAAGAGGTGGTGACCCGGCGGACCCGTCGGGTGAGGGTGACCTTAAGGTGATAAGATCATGATAGTACAGAAAGTGAAACTAGAAATATTATCAGGGTGTTCCACCCATTCCATTCCTAATAGACAATCGTCTTTTCCTTTATCTTCGAGTTTTCTCAATTAATTCGTCGAACCAGACTTCGGTATAGTTTACTCGTCGGAGCAGTAGTTATCGTGGGAAACGAGGTGACATAGGGTTCTTTATCATCGATGCGACATTTAGAATCCTGGCCAAAAGGTAGAGTGAGTCGACCTCAGGTCCATGCCGGGACGTGTCGGGTTCGGGAGGATCGAGGCTGGAGTAGAAGGAGTGGTGCGGGTGGGAGCCTCCGGTGACCGACGAGACGACACGAGTCTTGTGTAGTCCCTGTAGTTCCTGAGACGGGACGACCATCGAGGCGGACTTTGCCCGAAACGTCCGACCGAGACAGAAATGGGTTTATCGTGACAGCAGCACTCGTAGAAAGGACCCGGGGATTGTCGGTACGAAGGAACGGGGTGCTCGCCCCACCCCCGCCGAGAGACAGGAAAGACAGACACCGACGTGGACGTCAGTGAGTCCTGTCGCGAGCCGCAGGTGCGCACGAGCCAGACCAGGACCAATTTACGTCCACAGTGGACGACAAACCTCATCGAGACGAGGGTGATTTGACAGTGACCTTTCTTACAGTGCCATGTACCCCCACCCTTCACTTACGGGGTAGGTGCAGGATCAAATAAATATTTTGAATGAAAATACATTCATGGAGATTGCTTCATCATATTTTGTCTTTATAGTGTGTAGTGAGGGTTTATTGGTGGCACCGAAGGAGTGTTGTGTAATGTCTGCTGAGAATAAAATCTCGTTAGATGACCCTTTAAATTCTCCTTTCAAAAGTGTTTAGTCCAAAGGTTTCCTAAGATTGATTATTAGACACTGATAGTTCATCTGAAGGGGGAAATAACCCTTACCGGGTCCGACTAGACTGGGGACGCAAGACTCTTGTCCTCCCGACTGTTGGTCCAAGTAACCGGATCTCAGGGGCATTTAACACCGGTCGATTGTCCGGGGACTCATTGAACTCGCTCAGACCCGTCTCCCGTCGGTGTTCACATAAAGTTGATTTGTAATGGAAGAAAGTAGAGACGAGGCGAGACACCGGACTTAAGTACTCACGAAAACAAGTGTGTGGACCTTCTCTTTTGAGGACTCTGTGTGATTGAGAGTTCTTGTCGTTTTCTTTACAACCGCTAACGGTCGGACAAAAACTTTATTTCCACCCCCGCAGAGACCACCGGGTCTCCAATTCTTAGGCGTGAGGGTCACGTCCCCGTGGCCGGACTAGGGACCAACCTCTTGTAGGACGTACCGCGCACCGTACCGGTTCTCTCTCTTTGCCCGCCCTGACGGATGTCACATTCGCTGATACAAAGGAAAGTGCAGGAAAACTCCTGTTACTAAGAATGTCTATTTCCGGTCCATAGGTACAGACGGACTGTGTCACTGATATCTGCACTTGTGGACTATTAGTAAACGTATGCACCTTCCCTCCGACTCCCAGAGGGACTAAGCGTGCTGGGGTAGACAGTGTGTCCGGCTCCCCGGCTGGCCGTCGCGACCCAGACCCACGGGCCGCACCGAGGAGACTCAATGCTACACCCCCTCGCGACCACGGAAACGACACCTCGGCATCACGGAACAGGAGATCTGAAGTTAATGGCTCTTACCTTTTTTACGATCTCCGTGAATGTAGCGTCGGACCAAATTCAGGTCACCCCTCCCACCTGAAGCAGACAGACAAATTGTGACGGAGGGACTTACTTGGGACACTTCTCCGTTTCATTTTCCACGTCCGTGGGAGTTAAGGCGTTTAGGGGTAATTTGACGGTATTTTGGCCTCAAGGTATACGTCGCGGTCCCTTCCACGGAGACGAGACGGTCGACAGGTCCGGTGACTCTCCCTCCCCAGGGGAGCCAGGGACGGACCCGGTCCCAGTGCCCGTCTGGCGTCACGAAGACCCTAGGCGTACGAGCAACCCAATTTCTCGGAGTGGGGAGACATTCCCCACCGACCTGTGCGTCGTACGGAGGTCCCAGACAGTGACGGTAACACTGGTAGAATGCTAGTGCTCTCAATTGATACTTCTCGATTACTTCAGTGTCGGGTGTGTGTCGTCAAGAGAAGAATTTTTTAAAAAAAAACCGGTGTGGTGTACCGAACGTCCTAGAATCAAGGGTCTGGTCCCTCTCTTGGGTGTCGGGGCGTGACCTTCCCGTCAGGATTGGTGACCTGACGGTCCCTCCAGGGTCGTCAAATGAAAAGTGTATGTACCAAGTTATATCCTGTGTCCAGACTAGTCATATGAGTCCACTGACGTTTTCGTCCTAGTAAAATTTCAGAATAAAGGTTCCCTTTAGTAACCACTTCAATTGGAGTCTGTGGCTCCTCTTCGTCAAGAATTCTTGGTATTAGACACGATTCCCAAAATCGGGTTCCCTTTCTACCCTCGGAGTGAAAGTAAAAAGGATTTTCTCGTTCTTTTTAAAAAATACAAATTTTTTTCTCTCGTGGTTTCACTGACTTCTATTTTTATATTTGTCTTGTTTACTATGCTGTTATTAATATTAGAGACGGTAGATCCTTTGACGAGTCTTGACCCCCCTCTTTGGAGGTGTCGTCACATACCGTCTAAAACCATTTGACGTAATACCTATAATTAGGGTTTGACAGGGTCCCTTTCTGTCTTCCTGGCACTCTTGTGTGACAGTTCATAAGTCCATTGTTAGGCTGTCCGTTCATTGATAGACCTGACATTATGGGGATGCAATACAAGGTAGTTCTCAACCGCTCGTCTCCGTTAAAGTCAAATCGTCGACATATAAGAAGTCGATGTCTTTCTGACCATTCAAAGTCCCATAGTCTTAAAAATTAAGTTCTCTCTTCATACTTCATCTTGTTTGTAAGAATTTTCTTTGTCACGCCGACTTGCTGGACCCCGATTACACAACCGTTGCACCAAAGAGGTGATGTACGGGTAGATTTGTAGTAAAACTTTTGTTCGGAGCGGGTAGTTAGTGTACGACGGGAGTATGACGTCCGGTGTGTCTCTTAAGTGGTCTGTGGTGACGGTGACGGTGGCAGAGATCCCGGTGGAGACCGAGTGGACCGTAGAGACGACGGGGGACTTTTGTGCCGCAGGCAGTGCCCACCCGGACGGTTTCCTCGGCCCGTTCGGTGTGGGACCGACCGCCGGCCCCTGTGGCTTCGTCACCGCTGTCGTGAACGGCATTCTCCCTGTCTTCCACGGAGGGACCCGAAGAGCAGGCGTAAGAAGCTCCAGACGACTCCCTGCCGACCTTCTGGGCCTCGAGAATCAAGGACGACCCTCAGACACACACGGAGGTTTGTGCGACCTGACTGGAAAGTGTCATTCGTCTGTCTGTTTTTCGGTACTCCGACGCTCAATCCAGAATGGCGAAACAGAAGTCTTCTACGGAACGGAGAGCTCCGTCGGAGAATGGAGGGATCCACAAGACTTTACTTGTCAGTCGTTGTTCCGGTGTGGTGTGCGACCTACGAAGACATCGAATTGGTGTCTGAGTTGACCACGAAGTATAAAGATTGGGGATTGTTGGTCGGTGCTGGCACGTAGTCCTTTTATGATTGTTTAGTTACAGTGGTTTACGAGTATTACCACAAGAAGGGTAATTTTATGGGAACCACTGGTAGAAGAGAAGTTACTTATCCTTTGTACTTATAATTGACATGATTAACGGTGTTTTCGTACCGAGTAGTACCCTTCCTATACCTGTGTCCGGAAATTGAATTAATTTTAGAGACGAAAAGATGAGTATACATGAATCTGACGTGTACATGTGAGAACATAATGGTTCAATTTTCTGTTTCTTAATTAAGGAGTCGTACATTTTCATAAGAGTGTTTAACAATTCCTTTGTGACTTATCGATCCCGTTCTTATCAATAAAGTGTTTGTTTACCTGTTTTATAGTTCAAATAAGAGTTATCAGTAGTTTTTTCTCTATTAAATCTAGAATAGATGACTTAATCATTTCTAGTTTTGATTAGTATTATAAGTAAAGACTTGTACAATTTTTTGTTATTAGTCTGAAAGAGGTTCCTATAGTTTTGTGTGCAGTTTCAATATCATTTGTGTGTTGTACCACAAATGACATTCTTTGTGGTACTGGAATATCTTCCGAATTCTTCTCTCCAAACTCTTCTTCGGATGACTGATTTCGTCTCTGCCAATAAAGTCTTTACCCAGAAAGTATATAATTTTTAAGTCAGATACTACTTCTATAGAATTCCCTAAGGGGCCCCCGAGTCACCGTTTGTTAGATGGACGTCAGTCCTCTACGTCCAACTAGGGACCCACCCCTTCTAGAGGTAAGTCTCTTCCCTTTCCGATGGGTAAGGTCATGAGAACGGACCCTTTAGGGTACCTATCTCCTCAGACCGCCCGATGTCAGGTGTCCCAACGTTTCTCGATCTGTGTTGCCTTCACTGACTCGTACGTGTTTCTTTGAAATTTGGTTGTCCCTTTTCGACTCGACCATTTATTTACTGAGTCCCTGTTGACCTCTAGGCAAACCTTTTACGTAGGAGTCTGGTGAGTATGTGTCTTTATGCAAGTAATTCTCTCCGAAGACCAATTTCTGTCACCGAATTTGTACACAAAATAGTAGGTGTAGGAGGGTTTTGGAGTGATTTTACTGTCATCTCCTTAGGATTGTGGAGTTTGTCGTCAGTCTCCACTAGAGGTCTCTTCGCGTCTTTGCACTTGTACAGCCTTCACTTCCACCTCGACTTTTGTCCTTATGCCGGTGTCATCCAGACATCCCTTTCGTTCGAGACTCTGGGCAAGGACGTCCACGACGGCCGAAGAGTTATGTTTGATGAGTAATGGAAACTTAAAGGTAAGACATTGTCAGTAACGTGGAGGGGATGTTCTCCTTTTGGTCTGTCTCCTGATATACGTGATTACGTGTCTGTGTGTGTGTGATGTGTGGGACGAGAGATTGAGGGAGAGAGTAGGACGCGACACTCACAGGAAGACCCGACCGTGGCTCTTCGGGTCGCAGTGAGACCGAGGACCGAGAAATTTACACTGACGGTAGGAACGACCTTCACATAGTAACAGAAAGGGGGGTCAAGAGCCACCCCCCTCCCCCCCTTATTAATCCTTTCGATCACTGATTTGACTGTAGTCTTAAGTGAGATGTTTATTTCGTGCCTTCCCTGTTCGTCTTTGTCTTTCGTGACGTCGCCCGCACCCTCCGCTGTCCCTCCTCGGGTGTGTGGAGTCTGCAGGGGGCCCTTCTCCCGTCCAAGAGGACGCTGTAGAGGTGGTGGACCACGTTGAAGAATACTTCGAGTAGGTAAAAGACAAAATTATCAACAAGAAGGTTTCGTAAACGAAGAAAGGAAAAGTATATTACGGAGAGAAGTAAATGAAATCTTTTCTGTTTCATATCAAACGTCCACTCTAAATTTGAGTCCAGTTGTCTCCTTAGACACGTTTTAGTCGTTTTCAAATAAAAATTCTACCGTTGATAAAAAATGATCAGAAAAAGGTTCTCATAATCCAAAAATCTTGACTTTGTGATAGATGAAAAGTTAATATTAAAAATGGATAGGAGTCATGTCAATGAAAATTCAAGTCCCACGCATGCAATATTTTTACATGTACTAGTCGTTGTTTTTATAAACCATTATCGTACCATACTATGATTCGTGAAAATTGTTAGTGCTGACACGTTTAGTAAACTTTTACTTCACAAAAATTTCTATCTTCAAAGAGCGACGAAGGATTCCTCATTCTCATTTCACGTGACTTTCCAGTCGTACAGTTCCTGTGACGACAGCCCGGGTAAAGGTCGTTGACCGATTGTATTGGTGTAGTGTATGGTTAGTTTGACAGGTCGAGTCCAAATCGTAGACACGTTCCGTGCTTTCCCAGGAGGGGCTCACAGTGGACTGACAGGAGAGCCAACAATTGGTTTACTCTTTATTACTTATTTGTTTGTAACCGGTTGCATCCCACGTGTCGTGTTTATCAGTCTACGACAGCTTCAGAACTCTCCTTGTCTCCAAGTAAAAGGAGACTCCAGGGACGACAATGGCGTTAGTGCACGACATTTTGACTTCACGGTTACAACAACAATTGTAAGTCAGAAGCGACGTCTTAGTCCTGGGTGACATGTCGTGTCGGTACTCATTGTGGCGTGAAACTAGTCTCCTGAGGACTTACAGAATAAATATTGTTGACGTCTGAAACTTCTGAGAGAAGAGTTGAGATCAAGAATTAATTAAGAAATGTCACATTTATTGACTGGGCCCCGAATGTTGACGATCTATGTCCTCGAGTGTGGGTATGCCTACGATAGACTTTCGAACTTTCTTAGGTAACGTAACCGTGCCTGTAGGGAACATCACGACAGAGTCGAGATCCGAAACGACAGTTCTGTAGTTAAATCCGAAACCTGTTTGCACCGACGATGGGGTCATAAATTGTTTCCAAAATCCGAAGACTACCTTACTCGACCTAAAAAAAAAAACTCTAAGGAAGTCCTGTTACTTAATAGATGATGTTTACATTAATGAGTCTCTACTCTTAGTACAATTCACTGGATCCGCTAGAGTTTAAATTCTGACGTTCATGGGGTAACAAGTACGAAAGAGGCGTCTAACATAGAGACCCGAGAGTCGAGAAGTTTCCTTTTGAGGCTAAGAGGCGCTTATTCGAAGAGGAACGTTATGTACTGTTGGACGACTTGTAGTCGAAACAGACGGTGTCTACCCACACTTCTTATAAGACTAAATCTTTAGCACTAGTGGGAAACAAGGGATTTTACCCCTTTTTATGTAGTAAATACTGTCACATGACGTTGCCGGGACCTTCCTTTTAGTCAGTGTCTACTTCCGTGGCTAACATGAACGTACAGACTGGGAAATAGTGGTCGACGTCCACAACGAGGTCTTTCAACACCTGGGATTCCTCTGTCTTTTCTTTGTGTTTATTAGTGACTAGACTCTTCTTAGGCAGTAGGTCTGCTGACGTCTTTTGTTGTACCTCTGTGAACGCCCCAGAGACTTAGTAGTTCATCTAAATACACGAGAAAGTTCAGTGGTAGTTATCGACTTCGGAACCAAACGTACTAGTGAAAATGCTGTCCAAAATGTTGATCTCAGGTCATTCTTTCACAAACCTGGACACCCAGAAGAAGGTTATTCTTTCCGGGTGTCAGATCCCCGACTCGGTGTCCCGGATTCACATTACTCTAATTATAAGGTTTACCGATGTAATCTTTTTTTTAAGACTTGTAAAAGACGACCATGACAAGAGACGAGTCCTCGGGTGTCACGATCGCAAGTCAGTGATCTGTTCATAAATGACCTAGAGAGTAGACACAGCACAGTCCAGGACTCGTCACTGACACCTTTTCTAGGTAGAGACGACGGGTCTGTGGACCTCGACCCCGTTGTCCTCTGTCTGTTCCACCGTACGTACGACGACGACGACCCAGTACAGTCGGCACAGGCTGGGACACGCTGGGGTGTCTGCCGTCGGGTGGTCCGAGGGGGCAGGGACCCTGAGAGGTCCGTTCTTGTGACCTCACCCAGTGGTAAAGGAAGAGGTTACGTCCTTTCACTTTTCACTTTCCCTTCATCGAGTCAGTACAGGCTGAGAATCGCTGGGGTACCTGACGTCGGACGGTCCGAGGAGACGGGCACCCTAAAAGGTCCGTTCTCATGACCTCACCCCACGGTGACCGTGCGTACTCAACCTACATTTAACCCTATCACACTCATAGACAGTTTCAACCTTAAGTATCAGAGGAAGATTCTTCCACAATGTAATTCCTTTGAATTATGTACACAGGGACCTTGTCTCGCAAAGGTATCCTAAATCGAATCTCGTCCAGGTATCGTTTGAGACTTTCTCGTGACCATAGGACTCCTCCTTTCTTCGACCCTCTTTCCTCTCTTGCACATGTACGTCTACTCAGCGATCCCGTCCTCTCAGTGGGGCCGGGGACCGTACCGTCGTTCCCGGGTCATAAATAACCAACCACCGTCTGTCCTCGACAGTAGATCCCGAAGACGACGGAGTGACTATGTCATTCAAACGGTCAAGGACTGTTTCTCCAATCTGTATCAGTCCGGGGTTCAAACTCCTCTCATTTTTCTTCAATTTTTAATAGTAAACCGTAATCACTCATCTTTTCCTTTGTGTCCGTTACACCTTTTGTATCTCACACTTACCCCTTGACCTTCGCATTGACGGTCCTTTGTCTTTTCGAAACCGACTCCGCTGCCAAGGTCCGAGTCTCGTAGACTTCACACGAGTCCACAGACGTCTACCCACACTGGATTCGGTCTCTTGGGACCCGGTCCCCCCCTCGGGGCGTCTCGTTTCCTGTCTCCGACGACCCTCCCTCGTTCGCTTCTGTCCTCCAGCACGTCGCCACAGTGGTCCAGTCTGCTCACGTCTTCAATGCCAGTCTCTCCCTCACTAAAAGGTAAATTATGACCTTCACCCGTCCGGGTCTTTCCGCGGTGTCGTGTCCGCCGACTGCACCTCCAGTCACGACCCTCTGTTCCAGTTTCTTTGCTCCACGGCTCACTGTGGTAAGTTGTGGGAAGGGTCAAAGGTGCGCTGATGTCGACAGTAATAATGGACTAAGAATCTTTACGTCCGACTCAATGAAGGACCTAAGCTCAAACTACAATGGTAAACTAAATTTTAGACTCGTAGTACGTCTCCAAGACTCCAAGAGTGATACTGTGCTTCACGTACTTTACTTTTCTTTACTCCGACTTTGGTATAATTCACTTACATTATGTTTCTGTGAGGAGATTCGAAAGTTATTGATCGTGACTTTTTACTTGAGTGAGTGTGATAGAGTTTTTGTATTAATTTTGTGGACTATTTATTTTCATTACAACATCTTTGTTAAAAGATTAGTTAAGTTTTACGGGTTCCTTCAGGGACTTCCTTTGCATTTGAGATCGATAAAATTTGTTGTCCTATTCATCAGCCACGAATTACGACTTTACATTAGAAATAAAGAATTTTTTTTTCTTTTCTTTTTTAGGTAAAGAAATTTTCAACATAAGTCATGGAAATTAAATTAAGTCTTGTCTACATGAGGTCTTATTCATAGCAGTAAGTTAAACCCCATTAAAAATGAAAAACTTTTAGGATTTTGATGTTACTTTAATGGTTCGAAAAAACCANTTTGATGTTACTTTAATGGTTAGAAAAAAAAAAAAAAAAAAACTCTCAAAAAGAAAATTTCACGATTCTATCTCAGGGACGATACGTCCCGATACTTCGTCCGCAATAATAATAGTCTCCCAGAAGGGGCAATGATTCTATAATATCAGTTATTTATGACCTACCTAAACAAAAAATTCCCCTTTTTCCGTCACGTTTAGTCTCTGATTCAATGACTATGAAACCTATCAAATCTTTCACAATAAAATGGAACTCATCTGTTTACCCAAAGTCACTCCGCACAGACTTTGTAGGATTTTCTGTTGTCATTTCCGTAGTTATATCTAATGTTAAGTGTCAAATTATACGTAAATACAATTCTCACTTTTGATTTGTCCTATCTGTCGAATGATACTAGATTATTTCTGACTCCAATTCTGTCTAACGTTTCAACTTAAAATCTAAACGAAGTTTTAATTCTTTTTTTTTTGGACCCGAATAAAAGTGTGGGTCACGTGAATTATTCTTTTTAAGGAGGAAAACGGAGTAAATACAGTCATAAAATATTTCAGTGTATTGTTTACCTGGGAGGAGACACCCATAGTTATACGAGTACAATGTTGTACATGTATAACATCCGAAAGCGACCACCGAGTCGTCATTTCTTAGGTGGACGTTACGTCGTCTGAGCCCAAGCTAGGGCCCAGCTCTTCTAGGGAACTTCTTCCTTTACCGTTGGGTGAGGTCATAAGAACGGACCTTTTAGGGAACCTGTCTCTTCGGGCCACCCGATGTCAGGTACCCCAGTGTTTCTCGACCTGTGTTGACTTCACTGAATCGTGTGTCGTACACGACTAGAGACACTTCTTTTTGTTTTACGACCTTTGTTTGCAAGGTAAGATCTTGTTACTTTAATACTGTGACGAGACCCTGTCTGAAGTGTTGGTGAAAGATTCACCATACTTTCAGGTATTAGAGAATTCTCGTCATATTTCGAGTCGTACATATCAGTCTGTATGTCACGTTAGATGATGACATTATGTCTCGCAGATTCGTGTGTGCGTCCGTAGTCTTTTCTGTGACCTTCCTTCACGAGTTTTTATAATTACCATGATAAAGACCTGTCAAAAAGAAATATGATTAAGGTGTAAAAGGGGTTACTGTTCGTAAAGGGACATGTTTATATTGTTATTTTTAGAAATTTCTCGTTTGGTGACGGAAAGTTCCATCCTTAGTGACACACCTCAGAGGGACAGTTTGATGGACATGACAACAACGTCGTCGAGAGATCCAAGCCGGACCAAGACTTAAGGAGAGGCTTTTTGCCGTGACCGCACAACGGTGAGGGGGACCGGAAGGTCCACGGGCCGGGTCCGATGCATGTCTCCTCGACGGACCCAAGGCTATGGCACCAACATGTCTTTGAGTTTTTTGACCACTTCCAGTGACAACGTGAACCGGACGTCTTTAGGTTTCGTCTGTCTGTAATTTCTTCCCGCGAACGGTCCGTGCCACACCGAGGGTCAGGTTTGTTGTGAGTCACAAGCAGGAGTTCCTCCGTCGTACTGCATGAACCGTCCCCTTCCGGACACACCAGGAGACTACCGTTCGGAGTTTCAGTCGAGTAGGGGAAGGAACTGTAAGTCGTAGGGGGTGATAAAGGGTTCTGTCATCCAAGACACGGTATTATAGTTATATATTTCAACATGAGCAAGTCCAAGGAGTCCCACACAGCTTAGGAGTGTAAACCTTCGAATCATTTCTATCCATTGTTTAAGGACGAATGAAGTAGATGAGGCAAGTACTAAGATACGGGTGTTGAACGTGGGTTCGGAAATCAAGTTCTGACTTGTCTAGGTGGGAAACTTTCCGATTGGACTCCGTCGAAAGAGGAAAATCGCGATCTAGAGTAAAGACCCTCGATTATAAAAGAATTAATAAGCGTTACTTAAATTAAATGAGTTCCTTGGGAGAAATCGTGGTCCCTCACGGACAAGTAGATGAGAAACGACTTGTGTGAAGGGTCGGTTGTTTGGAAGAGAAGTTCCAAAGATGGAACTTTTCACTTTCACAGTCAGCGAGTGAACCCAGGCTGAGAAACACTGGGGTACCTGACACCGGGCAATCCGAGGAGACACGTACCCTAAGAGGTCCGTTGTTGTGACCTCACCCGACGGTAAAGGAAGAGGTCCCCTAGAAGTACTGAGTCCCCAGCTGTGTCCAGAGGACGTAACGTCCGCCTAAGATCTGGTGGACGCGGCGGTCCCTTCGGACCAAAGATCGAAGACAACAGTGTAAAGTCTGAAATGTCTCTTCCTCCCAAAATTTTAAGTTAGTGACTAAGGTGTTCTGTCTTCGGTCTTCTGACATTTTATGTTCAGAGACCGGTGTCTTGAATTTTTTTATTTTCAATATTGAATCTTTGTATTCCTTAGTTTATTTTTTGTGGGTTTTCTTACTAGGATTTTAGACCCCATTTTTCGTTTTCATGTTGTACTGATCACACACTAATATGGAGACTTTCATATGAATGTTTAACATCTGTTATTAACTACTTGGAACCCAGTAACACTATAGAGAAGAATAGATTTTTAAGGAAGTAATCTACGAGATTATTTCAACAATTCATAAGAAATAAGAGTCCTTTTAAGAGAAGATGGGTAGCGTACATTGATCTTTTTTATACCTATCATAATTAAAAAGTCCCGTCGTATGTCAAACAAGTATCTTTTTTATTTATTTGCTTTACGATTGGAAAGGGTAAGTGGTTCACCCAGTAGCGGGAACATCGAGACGTATACCCGAAGTTTGTAAGATCTTGTCTCTTTGTATCCATGTACCCTAATAATCCTTATGAAGGATTTTCGTTCTCAATATAAAGTATAAATAGTACTTATATGGAATTTTATCTTTTGAATTCTGTAGTTAAGTTTACGATATTATTTTTACTTTTGTCATAGGTGAGTCTTTGAGTTTTCGTCACAAAAAAAAGTCTTCTTTCGTTCTGCGTTCCGGCGACTCCATCCAGATGTCCTTCGTCGATAATTATTTTCCAGAGGTCGAGGTTACAGTGGCGGTGGTACTCCCCGTGATCTTGGAACGCCGAGGAGGAAGATTACAACCCTGGGTCCACACCGCGACTGGTCCTGGGGAGTGGAACGACGAATCCTTAAACCGACCTCTAAACTTCTCTCGAGAACTTTCCATGTACTGTCGGGTGTCAATAAGTGGGTCAATGCAGGCTTAGAAACGTTGGGGTATCTGACATCGGACGGTCAGAAGAAACAGGTACCCCAAGAGGTCCGTTCTTATGACCTCACCCAACGGTAAGGGAAGAGGTCCCCTAGTAGGGTTGGATACCTAGTTTGGACCCAGAGGACATAACGTTCGTCTAAAAAATGGCAGACTCAGTGGTCCCTTCGCGCACTGTCGGGTCCCAGGTCGCCTAGCCATGAAGGTCCTGTACCAAACGAAAGACCCGAAGTCACCCTGTGGTCCCAGGGCTCCCCCTGGTGGGCTACTGTCACGAGCCTTCAGTCACCGACGTCGAGGGACTCTTGAACGGGATGAAGACGTGTGAGTCGGTGTCGCACTTTTGTTTGGTCGGCTCGGTTCTTTCAAGAGGTTCTCCGGGGTCCACGATCGTCCTACTTCTTTGGTCGTTTTTCTTTCTTGTGTCTCCCCCTTTTGCTCGTTTGTTTGGGTTTCCTGTCTTCCCCATTCTCACGCTGTCCTGAATGATAAAAGTCCATCCCACCGGTCCCTTTCGGACGGAGAGACTCTCCCATTGCAGACTGCCCCGGTCTTGGTTCGTCGATTCAGTCCTCTTTCCGCTCCCCACTGTTCCAGATTGCACATAAAATTTTGACAGAGATTCACTCCTTCGCCCACCCCCTACTCTTCTCAATGCCTCGATAACGTCTCGGGGTTGGTCATACCCTTGACAAGTTTACACCTTGACCCCACAAAACCTCTTTCTTTGTTACTCTGAACGCCTACCCTGACTTGAGACCCACTCTCTCGGTTTCATTCCTTCTGAAAGTCCAAAGATAGTTTCTTCAAGCTACTAAAAAAGCTCCCCTTTTTTTTTTAAACTTTCATTATAAAAGAAGATCGACAGTGGAGTGTTATGTTTATTTTAGTTTCAAAGAATGCTGAGTTTTAGGTCTTCGGAGTTTTCTTTTTCGATCCATTCACCTGATGAATATTTATTTTTCGAAGAGATACAGTTTATTTGTTTTGTGGCTCGTCTCAATTCTCTCTTTACGATTTACCCCTACTGCTTTTCTCGAAGATCTTTAACCCCCCTTTTTTTGTTTAGGTTAGGTTAAATTCTTCACTTGTTCTCCGTAAAGTGTCCTTTTATGAGTCGGAGAGAGCCCTCTCTTTACACGGAGTGGCTCTCTTGAAGAGTAGATGGTCTGAGGTCTTTATACTGTTTTTTCATCTCCCCTTCATTACCTTTCTCTGTGTGAATGTTGAACGAACCTCCACCCTCACACGAGTCAGGGACGGTGCCTTTGACCATTGTTATAGTGGTCTTACTGTCTGCCTAAAGGAAAACTAGATCGTTTGGGTGAGGATCATTAGGTCTCCTGTCTATGTGCTTTTCGTGGTACCCATGATCTAAAAAGCGGTACCGTGATAAACAATACCGTTTCTTCCAGGTGTAAGGTTCGCAGGTTGTTGCCCCATGAAAAAATCCGGTTAATACCGTGTATTTATAGTACGTCAACATTTTTTCTTTCTTTTTTCTTAGATACCTTACTGTCTGACTTTAGAGGTTCCTGTCGTAATTTTTTTTTTTCACGTAGACGAGACGATGAAAAATACAAATTATTTCCGTCCTTAACATGTGTATACATGTATGTATACAAGTACAATAATATTTATAAATGTAAGAACTTTTTTTTGATCTTTTTACCAATGTATGTTCCGTAACCCTCTCGGCAGTCTATTTTTAGAGTCACTTGTTCTAAATTGATTTAGAAAAAATTGGTGTATTTGTATCATGAATTAAAATTTTCAATTTTTTATAAGGATGTAGAACTTTGAGGGAGAACACGGAGTATCGTATATTCAAGGGTGTTAAATATTCGTCAAATTTTCAAGGATTAAATTCAATACTTTGTTGAAAGAGGGCTTTGTATACCTTATCCGTCGGGTTTCATTCTACAGGTAGACTATGGTTAGTGTGAGGGGATCATTATACCAGATTTATGTGACATGTCGTTATGATTTTGTGAGTCGAGTAGTCACGTTTAATCGGAAACCTTACAGTTTTATTCCAGTCTTTATAGACCAAAGATAAAATTTTACCCCCTTCTCCTCAGACGTTTTAACTTTAGGAAACGTCAGACCCGATGTCTTTTTCAGACTTCCGTCTCAATTCCTAGACTCAGAAAACTAGGGTCTGTCAATTATAATGTGACCACGATTATTTTGATTGGTCAAAATGAAAGGCATCGTGTTCTAAATTGACAAAATTTACGTAAATTGTCAGACCTATTTAGTGGATTCAGTACTTTTCGTTTCTGTACCCTTAAAATTTTTCACAATCGTCCACCTGTATTTACTGTTTGTCACCTTGTAAAAAAGGGAATTTCACGTGTAATGAGTTGCTAAAAATTATTAACACGCTAATACCCTATCACGTTAAAATTCAAGAAAGGGAAAGATCTTAAAATTTTATTCACCAAAGCTTTTAAAGAGTACTTTGGATGTCCGTTCACAATCAAAAAAAACCCAATCTGTAAAATTAAGGTAGCTCCACTAGACGGGTCTCCTCTTAAGGAATGTTAGTTCCTCGAGACCCCCGGAGTTAAAGTAGGTTTGGGGAGGGGTGAGGGCAGTTTGACGGTGGGATCGCCGTCGAGCCAGTTTCCGGGCCCCAGAGTCGCCGCCGGACGCCGCGTCGGTCCCTCCCTACCCCCAGCACTCCGACCCTCCCCTGTTTGAGGTCCCGGTTCTTTTCCCCGCCCTTCCGGCTCCCTCCGTCCAGACCCCGCCCGGGCCCTGGACGTCGGGTGATCCGGGCTTGAGTCCATGGGGTCGGGGGCCTCCGGACGTCGGCCTCTAGTGCGGGGGCGGGTGGGCAGAGGGAGGGTGGTCTGGGTGTGGATGACTTTGTGTAAAAGGCCCAATAGGTACCGCTCTCCTAGGTCCGGTCGTCGTCAGGGTTGACGCGACAGCCCATCCTCGGCGGCGGTTCAGCTTAGAGGGCGCGTCGGAGTCAGCGGCGTTGCTGGCAAACGTTCCGCGGACCGGTAACCGGAGCCAACGTTTGCTCGACCGGTTAGCGGACCCGGCAACGGACCTCTGGTTCCAGGCGGAGGGAGACCACGCGGCCCTCGAGGAAGGTGAAGGCCGTTGGGACAACTTAGTTTTCGAGTTCGACTCGCCTCCCGCCCGACCCAAAGTCCCACGCCGCACTGGCCTTGGCGGATCAAACCGAGTCCTCATCCCTTACTTAAAAAAGGAATCGGCAGGTTCGACGTCGACCGAATGTTTTAAGGTACTAATTCCGTAGTAGGACTCCTTCCGTTAGACCCTCTTTTTCAAAGAACTCCAACTTTTTTAACACGGTGAAGCTGCGAAACGAATGAATTGTATTTGGTCTCAGCAATAAGAACCAAATACCTTTCTTCTTTTTACTTGGCAAGTCTGAACAAATTCCAGCGTCTCAGGCCCCCCTTACGGATGGAGACCGAATCCTCTCCGACTACCCCACTTTTTGCCTTAGGACGGCTCACCGTGCGGAGAGGTAAAGGGCGTCAAAAAACAAGGCGCAAAGACATTCATTTCTTGGATCTGCGACTTCAGGCAATTTAAAACCAAGGTCTAGGTTTTTTCGACACCGTCTCTCAATCTCTCACTAAGTAGTTTTCGGGTCCCTTTTTGGATTCACCCAAAATCGAATCACCAATGTTGCACTCCCGTAGTGCAGACATCCGCGAATTCCCAATCAATGCATTCAATGTGTGCCGTTTATTTCGCTATCCAACTATTGGAACCCTCTGGAGGTCCGAACCAAATTGACTATACTTTACGAGACACACACGAGATATCGATTACTTTCGAGTTCCCTGACCCGTCAAGGATGAAGGTTGACCATTAACTTATCTTCAAACTTATCTCATGTCTTACCGCCGTCCTTTTGAAAGTGGTAGAAGACACCTTGAATCTTCGACACCTCTGGTACCTAAATCCTTAATCTTTTGGTTTTTACTCTAGTAAAACGTTTCCTCGGGTCTTCAGATTCTTCTTAATACATTATGAGACTACGAAGGATGGACTTTGACTTAACCTTCTCAGTCGGATTGGAATGGATTGGGGAACTAGAAAATTATTGAAGGGCAAGATGAAGACCTCCAAGAAAGTTCTCGCCGAACTGTCACGTTCAGTTTATATTTCTCGATAAGTACACTAATGGAAGGAAAATCTCTTCGCCACACGTACAAAACGACAGAACCCCGGGAATTCAATTTATGGGAAAAAATTTTTTAATCGTCGAAGACCTTTAGGACTACGAGAGTCTCAAGTCTTAAAGAAAGTCCCTTTACTAACTAAACCTAATACGTTCATAGGTTAAACACCCCAACAATTGAGTCTCCCACGAGTGAGACCTCAGAAATCTGTTCAAATCCAAGACGACTCATAGTGTCCTTAATTGTGTTAAAACAAGAGTGATTGAGTTCAAAAGTTGGGTACAGACTAAGGTGGAGTCAGTGGTTAGTCCTTTACAACTAGTCCGTAGAGAGTATATGATCCACGATAACCTAAATTAACATTGGAATAGACTGAGTCTAGAACAGGAATTCTTTGATCACCATAATAGACCCTCCACCTCTATATCTGTATTTTGTAACAACAACAAATCAGTGCTTCAACACAGGTCGAGAAACACTGGGGCACCTGACATCAGACGGTCCGAGGAGACAGGTTCCCTAAAAGTTCCGTTCTTAGGACCTCACCCAACGGTAAAGGAAGTGGTCCCCGAGAAGGGTTGGGACTCAGTGGACCCTTCGGACATATCTGTATTTATGATAATTCACGATTTACTTACAAACCCTGAAGGAATCACCGAGTCGATCATTTCTTAGACCGACGGTTACGTCCTAATTCACGATTTAATTATGTGTATACTAAAGACGATCCCCTCAGATCTCCTCCCTCCCCTACACCCCGGACAGACAGTCTCTTTCGAAGGACCCCTTCCCTCCCGAACTGAACCCGGAACTTGCACCACCCCACCTAGACCCGACCCCCCTCAGACCCCTGCAGTAAGGACCACATTTATTTCTAGTGACTTCCTTTATTGGGAACTCCTGAAGACAATTACTCGTCACCTTTCAGAAATACTTTCTGCTTAAACTATCAAACTACAGACTAGAATGTACGATCTAATGCCGCAAACATGAACTAGAACTGTTATTTGACCCGGAAACCCCTTACTCGTCGTCACACGAGTACCCTGGAGTACCATCCATATGAATCGAGCTGGGACAAAAGATCTCCGGTGTCTCGAACAGACGGGAGGAAGTAAAGATGGTGATCCTCGAAGAGAGGGTGGCCCGAACAAACACCTCATTTCATAACACTCACGGAGAAGGGTGTGACGGGGAATTTTTCCGTGTGACTGGGTGACTACGGTCTGTGACCCCATATCGATCTCCATCGTCATTATTCATAATGTCAATAGTCGTTAATAATCTTAGAATGCACAAAGACCTTTATTAAAGGACCGAATGAGTTACGGAAGAGAAAAAGGAATTAATACCTGTAGGGAGAGACGATACTAAGAATAAGACATCCTTTTGACAACCTAACCGGTTTTAAGTCCTAAAAGACATTGTACCTTTTTGGACTTATTTGAAAAACCGGTTGGGTTATATTGCTAGGAGGGTGTGTGACACAAGTAGTATCACAGAGGTAATCCAATTAGTTGGGTCAAGGGTTATTTAGTCCTAAAATCCCCCTGTCCCTCCCTCTCCACCCCACCTTTCCGGTTCTAGTCATTAAACGTCGGAGATTCGACCGCAACCTCCGTCTTCTTCCATTCTGTCTTAGTCTAGAGTTCCTCCCTCACAAGAGTCTTGTGTTTCTACAGAAATTGTACATTCTTTTTTTTCTCTTTCTATTAAACTACCGGATCTTAAATGTCTTTACCCGGTGACTTCGACCCCTTCCGACGATGAACACATCTCTACACAACTCGACCTCCCAAATGGTCTACAAACTGGAAGGATACATTGTCCTGATTCGTGGTGCCTTCCTTTCGTCTCTGACCGGACCAAGTTTCGGAAGTCCTCGAACACCTCCACTCAGAGTACTTGACAAAGGACTCAGATCCTACTGACAAAAAGAGTCTCGAAGGGTAATAGAGATGTGCAGCCCTCATTTCCTTCTCGAAGGTTTCTCGCACCACTTCTTTATCAAACGATGAGACTACTTCTAGATCTTTGGGGGTTTACGACCGTTAAATGTATTTAGTTATATTCGTCTTTTAGGCCTTCGCGACCGTTTATGCAACAAGCAAAAAATTTTTTTTAAGTGATTAACCTTCAAGTACGGTGACTGTTGTAACGTTTAGGGTAGATGAGGTTGAGAATAGAAGAAGGCAGAAGAGGGAGACGGGAGAAGAGGAGTCCAAACACAACTCTCACGTCGCTAACGGTACCGAATAGCCTTTCAAACAATTAATTATTAGCAACGAAGTGACTAATCGGTAGGGAAATTAAAAACCGTAACGACAGAGGAACCACCCAGACAATGGAATAGAGGGGTCTGGGTGGGGTCCTACACTCACCCCTCCGAACAAGACTAGACTCACCCTCATCTCTCAGGTGCACACAGTTCCAGACGTAAGGGATGTAGACTCCGTCTTTACACGTTAATGTTGAGAGAGAAGGAGATTTTGAAATTTAATCAAATAGACGATTACAGTTATAATTTACAGGTAGATACATTTTACTGATTATCTAAGGGATTTAACCATTTCGTACAAATAAGTATAAACCCGAAAGTCACTGAACAATGAGGTTTAATCATTAAAGGTTTGAATAACCTCTACCTTTTGGTCTGACGTAGTCCCTTGTACTCGAGGTCTGAACTGAAAGGGTTCTTCGTCCACACGACACGACACGAGTCGGTGATTCACCACAGACTGAGACACGTTGGGGTACCTGACATTGGGTGGTCCGAGGAGACAGGTACCCTAATGGGACCGTTCTTATGACCTCATCCAACGGTAGGAGGAGGTCGCCTAGAAGGGTTGGGTCCCTAACTTGGGTACAGAAGACTCAGAGTAGAGGACGTAACGTCCGTCTAAGAAATGGGTCAATCGGTGGACCCTTCGGTTTCTTCGTCTATTACCCTGAATTTTTGGGACTTAGACCCACATTCAAAGGACTAGACATTTTGCTGTCGATAGAGGTAGAGAAGTATTACAAAGAGACTGAAGGTGAGAGGATCTCGGAAGTGAGTCAAAGAACCCAACAGGGTACTATGGTCAGTCACGAGACAATTCTTTTCCTTTTGTCCCTGAAAGGACCATGGGGTCACCATTTCTTAGACGAAGGGTTACATCCTCTGAGTCCAAGGCAGAGACCATCCCCTTGATTCCAGGGTACTCGGAACGTCGTTGATTCGGGTCCACGGTGTCGATCAGTCGGACTTACGACGTCTCAAACACGTAGAGTCGCTCTCTTCCGACAGCGCCGGTTCTCGGGTGCATGACGTTGCTTCTGGGTCGCGTCGGTTTTAATTTTTCCTTTCTCTTTCTTTTGTTAATAAGAAGAGATCCAAGACGGACAAACTGTGTACGACGACGACGATGACGACGCTTCAGCGAAGTCAGCACAGGCTGAGACGCGCTGGGGTATCTGCCGTCGGGTGGTCCGAGACGACAGGGACCCTAAGAGGTCCGTTCTTGTGACCTCACCCAACGGTAAAGGAAGAGGTTACGTACTTTCACCTTTCACTTTCACTTCAGCGAGTCAACAACTGTGTACGTCTGTTAGTGTTTGTGTGTATATAGAAGGAAGGTGACCCTTTAAATTTCATTAAATATCATCATAATCGACACAACGACTTTGTAGTATATTCTAATCTCTGAATATTAATTTCATCACTGTCTTTCGACTGTTCACTAAAGTCCCCGATGTCTTGCAATTCTTATTTCAACCATACTTCTTTCCTTTTTTTATATTTCGGGATAAGATCTTTACAAAAAGTAGACTCCCACAAAACAATGAAGACTTCTAGGGAACACACCAGTTTTGGGTCCTACCTGAAAGTATAGTGACGTCGGACCTTCCTTCCTTCCTACCCTTAGGGTCGAGAGACGACGGTAGTCAGAGGGGTTCTTAGAGAGTACCTTACAAGTCAAGATACACGCTAGGACCATAAACATATTACCTGTGTTCACTACGGGTCTACAATAAATGTACAATCGGACGAAGATCTCTGGTCTCTGGGATAAGGAAAGAGAAAGGATAAGAAGGGAATAATCTCCGTAGATTAGAATACTCGAGTAAAAACGTAGGACTATTTACCGACGTGACCATGATTACCGACCTTAGTTCTAACGGTTCTCTTTATAGTTGTTGGAGTCTATACGTCTACTATGGGTGAGATTACCGTCTTTCCCTTCTCCTTGATTTCTCGGAGAACTACTTCCACTTTCTCCTCTCACTTTGTATGTTTTTTGATTCTATCGTAGGTCAGGGTAGTGTAGTACCGTTTGTCTTCCCCTGTTTCACCTTCGTCCCTGTCTAAAATAAAAGAACCCGAGGTTTTAGTGACGTCCGTAATAAGTTATCGTGTTGTTTCTGTGACTAGGGAATTCTTTACGAGTCTCAAAAACTTCCGAGACACAGTCCTTGAGTCAGTTTTTGGTTGATTTACAGAAAAGAAAAAAACTTTAAATAAAACCGGTACGAGTGACAGTACCTCCTAGAATCAAGAGGTTGGTCTCTAGGCTAGGTACGTGGGACGTGACCCACACGTCTCAGAATTGGTGACCTGACGCTCCCTCCAGGGGTCTGTTTAAAGAAAAATGTTTTAATATGGACGTAGAGACTCGTAATCAAGTTTAAAGAAATCGTAAATACCGGAGAGATGGAATATTGTTACAATATTCCGTTCCCGATCCATTTGGACTCGATCATAGTAATGACCCCAAGAGTTTCATGGTCCCCCAGACCCTTCGTAACAACGAAAGACAGAGAGTCAATACGGGTCGAGACGTTGGGGTATTCGACGTCGTGTGGTCCGAAGGGACAGGAAGTGGTGGAGGGCCTTAAACGAGTTTGAGTTCAGACAACTCAGTTACTACGGTAGGCTGGTAGAGAGGGAGTCAACGGGGCAAACGGAGGACGGTAGTTAGAAAGGGTCGTAGTACCAGAAAAGGTTATTCAGTTGAGAAGTGTACTCCACTGGTTTCATAACCTCGAAGTCGAAGTCGTAGTCAGGAAGGTTACTTATAAGTCCCGACTATTAGGAAATCCTAACTGACCAAACTAGAGGAACGACAGGTTCCTTGAGAGTTCTCAGAAGAGATCGTGGGGTCTAACTTTCATTGTCAAAAAGCCGTGAGTCGGAAGAAATGCCAAGTTGAGAGTGCAGGTATGTGTTCCTTGTAATATCAAAGGATTCAACGGGGTAAACGGAGGACTTTGGGTCGCGTCACCAGTCTACCTCGGTAATCTCCGGTACGGGACGTCTCAAGAGTAGACCTTTCTTTCCTGGCTGACTTTTATGAGGTCCCAAGACGGACGAGATAAAAGACCAAGAGACGAAAGATGTTTGTGTGGTTTCAAGGGACTCTTGTCAGACACGGAGTGGTGCCTTGGGATTCGGGACCTGACATCACAAGCACGGGGTCCGGGAGTACTTTCGACGGAGGTCTTTCAAGTGGCTCCGGGGGTCCGGTCAGGACGTCCCCTCACACTAGACCACACCCAGGAGACCCCGGACTCAGGAGACGGAACCTCTCGGTCCTCGGGAACCCGTTCAGTAATTACAAGGACCGGTGAGTAGATACCTTCCTCGAATTTTCCAAGAACGGACGGTGGTAGGTACGTCCTCTTACGAGAGAGTTATAGGTTCGGTTCCCGGACGGGAGAGGATGTTCCTGGCTCCCCGACCCCGTCACGCTTTACTTCGGTCGTCGGTAGTGTCGGAGGGAGAAGATACCTCTCGGGTCCCGACGTCCTACCGGGAACTCGTGTTTGGACCTACGGTACGGACCAGGTGACACCCGGTGACCTGTGGGAAGAGTCTCCGGACCCGACGACCTAAGGACGTAAAGGGAATACTCCAGGACGACACCCGTGACACCAAGACTCGGGTCGGAAAAAGAGACCCTGTACGGATTGAGGAGATCGTCCGTAGAACAACCCCTTCCAAAAGATTACGACACTGACCGTGTAGATCGGACACAAGAGACTGAAGAGGTCCACCGAAAGGTCCACCGAGTCTGTCATTTCTTCGACAGGACACTCGTCCTCTCGGCCCAAACTAGGAACCTAACCCTTCTAAGGGGGTCTCTTCCCTTACCGACGAGTGCGGAACGGACCTCTTAGGGTACCGGTCTCCTCAGACCACCCGATGTCAGGTTTCCCATAGTTTCTCAGTCTGTGCCAACTTCACTGAATCGTGTGTACGTGTATGACCTAACTTTCAAGTACATTGGAATAACCTTTTGACCCAAAAACGTCTACATTCGTCTTCTCAGTCTGTGCTGACTCACTGACTTGACTTGACTTGATTTGACTTAGTCCAATTCTACTCCAGTCTCACCTCATCCTACCCCGGGTTGGGTAACTAACCATAGGAATATTCCTCTCCCTCCCAAAAAAAAAAGAAAAAAACTGTTTAGACGTTACTTATAAGATAAGTCTAAAGGACGTCAGTAACACCTTATACAGGTGTTAAATTTATTAGGGTGTCTTGTAGGGTGACTGGTAGTGTCTCGTGGATTATACTCCGTTTATAATACATATGTATTAATATCAGAAATTTTTTTACATCTAGTGTAATCGGTGTTCAAAGTCTACTTCTTTAACTTTGATTCTCTCTACATCTAAGAATAGATTTCAGTGTTCTAGTCAGTGTCTGTTTAAACCCCGTCCAGTCCGAGATCCCGTCCGGAAACCCGTCTTCGTCCAAGTGTCGTTCCCGAGCACATGTTGACCCCCACGGGGAGGACTGTTGTGGGAGTGTTGTTTGGTTGGGAGTGTTGTTTGTATCCGAGGCCACGGGGTCTTCCCCCTCTGGTAGTCGATTTCGTCTCGACACCGAGGTCCGTCCGGGGTCCCTAACGGGTCCGAGGTCTTAGCAGTCCTCTTCTCCCCGTGCCCCCGAGATACGGAGTCATCTCAGGAACCGAGTGTGTCGTGGGACTTTTATGTCTCGATTTTTGGAGGACCTGTCGTTCCTCTAGTTCAGTCAGGTAGGATTTCCTTTAGGTGGGACTTATAAGTGACCTTCCTGACTACGACTTCGACTTCGAGGTTATTAAACCGGTGGACTACACTTCTCGACTGAGGAACCTTTTCTGGGACTACGACCCTTTCTAATTCCCGTCCTCCTCTTCCCCCACTGTCTCCTACTCTGCCAACCTACCGTAGTGGCTGAGTTGCCTGTACTCAACCTCGTTTGAGGCCCTCTACCACTTCCTGTCCCTTCGGACCGCACGACGTCAGTTTATCCCAGCCTTTCTCACCCTGTTCCGAATCCTGACTCGTTGTTCTTCCTTTGATTATGTCTACTATAAGTAATTGGATTGCTGTCGTTTGTCTCTGGGTTCCCGGTTGACGTCGTGTGCGGGGTTCAGTAGAGGGGTCGGGTCACCAGAAACTTTCCTTTGTTGCTTGCAACGGAAAGATGAATCTACCTCTTAGTCATTTCACTTACCCTGAATCCCTTCCTTACCTACAAACAGTGAGCAATCCCGTCGTCTTCCTCCTAAGACGCTCTACTCGAGTACAAACAGGTGACAGACAAAACAGACGCAGAGGGTCGGTGGGACATCGGGGCCGGTGAGGGGTCTAATGTCATTAGAATTTCTAGCGACCTTACGGTTCGACGTCGACTGGACGCCGGTCTCGCACCCGGTCCGGCAGAACCTAGAACCCGCGTCTCTCCGACGACTATGTTCTCCAGACGAGACACTCTACGGAGTCGAGACTCGTCGGTCCGGGGCCACAGATGTCTGGTTGGAGGGGAGATCCCAAGATTATGGTCCCAAGGACACCCGGTGGCTGACCTCCCTGTTGACTCGGCTCCCGTGTCCGTCGTCCTTGAGTTCGGGGCCCCGTTCCGCCCCTCCCTCTGGTAAGATCCTCGGGTCTCAGGACCCTGGAAAGACAGAAGTGGCCCACGGGTCCGTCGTCGCAGCCCCACCCCGGTCGCGCGTCCTCCCGCCCCGTCCGCCGCCTCCTCCCTCCTCTGCCCGGCCGCCGCACCGCGCCTCTCCCGCACGCGAGGCCCGGTGAACGCGCTCCTCCGCGCGCCCCGTCGCCGGCGTCTCTGCGGCGTCTCTGCGCGGTCTCCGGGCTGTCGTGCTACGTCGGCCGCCGGGACCCCGAGCCCCTGAGTAGGAACGTGGCAATGGACCTGCCGCTCAAGACCTCGGAGTTTTTGCTCGACGCGCCCGAGGACCCGCCGACAGGCGAGAAGGCCGGGTCCATGCGCAGGGGCTCCCGTGGAGCGTAACGTGGGGCGCAACGTGGGGCCCGTCCCGCTCGACCCCACACACACGACGCGGGCTTTTGTCCAGGGAGGGCTGGACTGCTTCTACCCGACGGGCGGGGTCAGGACACCTGCGGCGGCTCGGCCGCTGAAGCACCGGGAGTCCTCCGCAGGAGACGGGTCGCGCGAGGGAGGATGTGCCTCTCGTCCCTGCTTGCCCGCGCGGGGCGTCGCCGCCTGCCCTACGAGCCGGGTCTCGCCATCGAAGATTTGGCCAAAGGACTGGACAAAGAACTCAGGGGCTGAAACCCACAGTGGGTAACGACCCTCTCCCCCGTCTTTTGGCCCAACCTCGCCCGCACCTCGCGGGGGTCCCGGTGGCACAGCCTTTCGCCGCGTCTTGTCGCAATAGGGCCCAGCACGGACGTCTCTTCACGCCCGCAAAAGGACCGTGTCCCTACCTGACCGAGACGGGCCCCAGCATAGACCAACGACTGCACGACGCCTGAGGGTCCCCGGACCGCCTCAGGTCCACACGCGGTCCCGCCCACTTGTCGCCGACCCCACGAACCCAACGTTGCACCTAAGTCCGGGTCTTCAGTAAACTACCGTCGTGTCGGGTCTTTTAACCTGTCTTCCGAACCACGTCGGATGCAAACGTCTACCTCTTTTATTGGGTTCCTGGTCGGAACACAGAGCAACTCCTGAAAGAGGACGCGAGACGACCCCAGAGTGGGGTAGAGTCCAAAAGACTATTCGGGTAAAAATCTTAGTCCGAAGCCTCAAAATTAAATTCTTTCGGGGTCAATTTTTCGTGGTCATACAAGACTTCCCTCTAATTGGTCAATCGTGTACAAAGACAGAGTTCCTACTCGATCCGACTTCCTCCTCTACGAGCCTTATTTTCGTCCAGTAGGAACCCCTCCTTCGACACCAAAGACGTGACCTCCATTGACCACCCCCCTTGTCCCCAATCTCCTCCACTGTCCACTCTACCACCCACCCGGGAACAGAAGGGTTGAACAGGAAAGGGGAAGAGAGAGTGTGGCAGAAGAAATACAATAGAAAGAGTTTCGTACCAGGTCCCTGAGGACCTCCCATGGGTTCTGAAAAAGTCCTCGAAGTGTTCAATCTTTAATAAAATCACTATTGTACTTCGTCAATGACTGGGAAAGTAGGAGTAAAAGAGTACTTCCATGTCACCTTCAAGAGTCTTTGATATTCTACATATTAAAGGGTTGTATAGACGTCTTCGTCTCTCGTCGTAGGTCAATAAAGTTCCGTCTGCAATTGGTCTGAACATTTCTGTGTCTTGTTACGGTGAAAAGATTAATTTTCACATCAAGAAAAACATTTGTAAATTACTCAAATAATAACAATGTCAGTTTACTATATTTAAAATTTGTAAAAAAAAGAAAATATTAAAGATTATACTATTTATGGCATTTATGGGTATCTATAAACGTCTGGGGTTATTAAAAAATTTTCTGTTAAAATTTCTCGTCACAATCCAAATCTTGTTTTAACTCTCCTTCCATGTCTTTAAAGGGTATATAACTATGGAGGACAGAGGTGTGTCCGTATTGGAGAAGGTAATAGTTGAAGTGAGTGGTCTTACCTGAAAAGAAAAAAAAAATGGGTTTCTACTTAGATGCACCCATGTAGTATCAGTGAGTCTCTGGTGTCAAATGCAACCTCAAGTGAGAACCGCAACATGTAAGACACCCAGACCTGTCTACAAATTACTGTGCGTGGGTAGTAATATCCCCGAAGGGTCCACCGAGTCACCATTTCTTAGGTGACGGTTCCGTCCTCTACACCCAAGTCAGGCACCTAACCCTTCTAGGGGACCTCCTCCTTTACCGTTGGGTGAGGTCTTAAGAACTGACCTTTTAACGCACCTGTCTCCTCGGACCGCCCGATGTCACGCGCCCCAACGCTTTCTCAGCCCGTGCTGACGCGCGTCGCGGCGAGGGTAGTAATACCACAGTAGCTCTCACAAAAGTGGCGGGCTTTGTAACAGTTGCGACACAAAGAGAGAGGTGGGTGGGGGCCGTGGGTGACTAGAAAAGTGACAAAGGTGTCAAAACGGAAGAATCTTAGTATATCAACGCTAGTATGTCATACATCGGAAAAGTCTAACGGAATACAGTGAATCATTATACACAAAATCGAAAGAGGTACAGAAAAGTACCGGGGTCTCGAGTAGAGAAAAAAGCACGACTTACGACGAGGTAACAGACCTACTTGGCCAAATAAATAGGTCCGTGGAGGTGGAACCTATGGAGGTGCAAACCCCTCAATTCGCATTTCGATGATATTCGTAGGTACATGTCCAAAAATACACCTCCGGAGTTCTTCAAAATTCTCCCGTTCCTCCAGGACGACGAAATTCACTATGATCCAAGACAGTGTTGGGAAATATGTCCCCAGGGGTTGGAGGCCCTAGATTATGACCTACTAGACTACACCTCGACTCCATCATTATTATTTCACGTGTTCTTTGCATTACGGGAACTTAGTAGACTTTTGGTAGGGGGAGGAGTCACACACCTTTTTAGTGGAAGGTACTTTAGCCACGGACCACGGGTTTTCGAACCCCTGGTCACGGGAATATGTGCAGGGAAAAGGCCAGAAGGACACAGAAAAGTCAAATCAAGGACCGGACAGTAGAGAAACAGAAAAGAATAAATCTATTGACGTCAAATTTACTACCTTTTCTTACGATTGTACATTTGGTGACTAAACCCGGTTCATCTTCTAAGAAACGACACTTGACACGTCAGACGAAACCCTGTCTCCCTTTCCGTCCGGCCTCAACCTGTCGGTTGGTCGTCGGTCGTCGTGTAATGGACACACTAACAATAGTTCACTCTACAGTGGAAGGACTCGAAGGTAGACGTCTTTCCTCTATTGTAGACACGACGACCAAATTTACTCTTTGGCAACTCACCGAAAAGTAATTACGACCGACACCATACTGTGGACTTTTTTTTTCACCCCCCTTTCTCTATGTTTGGGGTAATGAGATTGTTTGTGAAAAGGTAAGAGAGGTCCAAAACAAATAACTGAAGTACTAAAGTCTCAACATTATCGAATTTACAGTATGACCAAAAAAAAGCAGGGGTCACTAATTTCTAGAATCATAGACGAACCTTCAAGTGGAACATGATAGTCTAAACTAGAATAGGACACAAACTTCTGTCACTGGACTGAAGAACTACAAAAATTGGAAGACGGTGTCATTTTCCGAGGTACTCTCCGGTCTTTATTTTGAGAGACCACCGAGTCTACCATTTCTTAGACGGACGCTAAGTCCTCTGGGTCCAAGCTAGGGACCCAACCCTTCTAGGGGACCTCCTCCCGTACCGTTGGGAGAGGTCATAGAAACGGACCTCTTAGGGTACCTGTCTCCTCGTACCACCCGATGTCAGGTACCCCACCGTTTCTCAGTCTACACTGACTGACTGGTTGTGGTCTGTACCTAAGTGTCTATGTTATACTCCGGAGGACATCGGTCAGGGGATAGGGGTCCGGGAACTTTAAGTTCATCCACAACCTCCCCCGCTCCAAGTACTCACACTCACGACACACATATCACCCTTCAAACACGTCACCGTCCGTGAGGGTCCTGTATCTCGGGTCCTTTGTCAAACGAAGGGGGTTTTTTGGGTTTAGGACCAAAACGTCAAAAGACTCGTGTAGTGGTGACGGGAGGAGACACGTCCCTAAGTAGGAGACCCCATGACGCGGTCCACACCACACCCACGTCGGGTCTAAGGGGGGACAGAGGGGTTCTGGTCGGACGGTCCGACTCAGGAGGGACAGGAGTGAGACTACCGCCCGGGGGGTCCAAGACCCTTACAGGGGTACAGATTCCCAGGGTGGACAGGGCTCCAGGTATCCTGTCGTACGGGAACCGACCCCGTCGTCACCTAAGACCCGGTGAACTCCGAGGAAGGACTCCAACGTCTCTTATAAATTTTTGTTGGAGACCCCTGAAGGGATCACCACGTCACCAATTCTGAAGCGAAAGGTTACGTCCCCACTTCCGAGATAGGGATCAGTCCCTCGATTCTAAGGGGTACGGAGCACCGGTTTTTGGTTTTGTCCTTTGTTCGTTAGTACATTATTTAAGGTATTTCTGAAAATTTTACCAGGGGTAGTTTTTTTTTCTCTCGTTGTAGACTTTACACTATTCGAAAAGTGTGCAAAAACTCAAACAAAGAACCGTTTCGCCCCGAGAGAGGACCCGCGGTCCGACCACTCACCCACACGTGTCCATTCCGAAGACACGAGTCAGCGAAGTCGGGACAGGCTGAGAAGCTGTGGCACCTGACATCGGGTGGTCCGAGGAGACAGGTACCCTAAGAACTCCGTTCTCATGACCTCGCCCACCGGCACGGGAGGAGGTCCCCTAGAAGGGTTGGGTCGACAGCTTGGGAGGAGAGAAGACAGAGGACGTAACTGTCCACTCAAGAAATGGTGATCGCGGTGGACCCTTCGAGACATTCCGAGTGTTCGGAGTGATCTTCAGAGATCTGACTGCCCTGGAGACGTGATAGGTAAGAGTCCCGAGGGGAGGGACCGGACCGACACGACTCGGCTGACGAAGGGACAGGGGGAAGAAAGAGAAGTGACGGAAAAGAAAGCAAGGGACCTCGTTACGTGTAAAGAGAAGGATTGGAAACGTCTCTAAACCAAAGGGGGGTGTCGGAATAAATGCGTGAGTTCGTATACCACTTCTGGAAGAGTAACGTTTGTCAGTCTATTATAACTTTTGGACTTTCAAAGGGTTTGACAGGGGAGGGGGTTGACGAATAAAAAATTTAATAATAAATAACTAATAATAAAATAAATAAAAAGACCCGAGGTTTTAGTGACGTCTACCACTAACGTCGGTATTTTAATTTTCTGCGAATGAGGAACCTTCCTTTCAATACTGGTTGATCTGTTATATAATTTTTCGTCTCTGTAATGAAACAGTTGTTTCCAGGCAGATCAATTCCGATGCCAAAAAGGTCACCAGTGTATACTTACACTCTCAACCTGATATTTCTTTCGACTCGTGGCTTCTTAACTACGAAAACTTGACATCACAACCTCTTCCGAGAACTCTCGGGGAACCTGACGTTCCTCTAGGTTGGTCAGGTAGGATTTCCTCTAGTCAGGACCCACAAGTAACCTTCCCGACTACGATTTCGACTTTGCGGTTATGAAACCGGTGGACTAAACTTCTCGACGGAGTAAACTTTTCTGGGACTAGGACCCTTTATAATTCTCGTCCTCCTCTTCCCCTGAAGTCTCCTACTCTACCGACCTATCGTAGTGACTGAGTTACCTGTACCCAAACCCACCTGAGACCCTCAACCACTACCTGTCCCTCCGGACCGCACGACATCAGGCACCACCAGCGTTTCTCAGTCTGTGTTGACTCGCTGACTTGACTTAACTCAAAACCGACACGACCCAGAAGGAACGACGTACACCCGAAAGAGATCAACGGTCCTCGTCCCCGATGAGGAGTAAATCCGCACACTCGAAGGGTAACACCACCGCAGAGAACAACGTCTCGTATCCAAGATCCGTGTGCTCGAAGCCAACACCACGAGCCCGGAGCAACGAGACACCGTGCACCTTAGAAGAACCACGCCTCTAGCTTGAACACAGGGGACGTTACCGTCTGCCTAAGAGTTGACGACCTGGTGGTCCCCTCAGGGGTCGGTGAATAAAAACAACACCACTTTATTTGTCTTTTATTTTAGCTGGTAAAATTGTAAAAAGTGAAAATTTAAAATTCTTAAATAAAAATTAGCCTTCTCCTAACGAGATGTCATAAGGAGACCGAAGACGGTATGTTGTCACGCTTAGTCGGTATTCATGTGTGTACAGGGGGATGAGGACTTGGGGGGGGGGGGGGGGGNTAGGGCCCCGGGGGTCGGTCGAGGGGCACGACATGTCGTCGAAGGGTGATCGACAGACAAACGCGTACCGTCACATAGGTAGTCACGATGAGAGACTCGAACAAGGTGGGAGAGGGAGGGGGATGACACAGGTCGCAAAGAAGAGGCATGGACACAGAGATAAGGACGGGACGGACGTTTATCCAAGTAGTCGTGGCAAAAAGGTCTAAGGTGTACAGACACAAGTGTCTGTTGCAAACGAGAAGAGAAAGACTGAAGGGAAACACAGTGTCCGCGGTCCGAGCGGGCCGAGTGATCTAGACTCATGGGTCTCCGCGCTTCATGTAGGCGCCACGACACGTTGGTAGCGGCCGTAGGTAGAGTCTTGAGCCCGTGGGAGCGTCAGACTTTGAGACATGGGCAATTTGTAATTAAGGGAGAAGGAAGGAGGGGTGTCGGTGACCGCTGGTGTCGAGATGAAAGACAGAGACAATTAAACTTGATGAGATCACTACAGTAGATTCACCTTAGTATGGTAGTAACAGGCAAACACAGACCGAAAAAAGTGAATCGTCTTACAGGAAGTACAACGTTGTCCACTGTCTTAGAGGAAAAATTCCAACCTATTATGAGGTAGTAGGAAAGGACACGAGTAGAAACGTACTTTACAAGGGAACCGCAGAGGTCACAAAAAACTCCTCTAGAGATCAGTAAAGGTAAGACAACAACAGGAGATAAAGAAATGTGACCCTTTCTGACTCCCGTTCTCCTCTTCCCCCGATGTCTCCTACTCTGCCAACCTACCGTAATGACTGACCTACCTGTACCCAAACTCGTTTGAGTCCCTCTATCACTCCCCGTGCCTTCGGACCACACGACGTCAGGCACCCCAGCGTCTCGACCTGTGCTGACTCGTTGACTTGTTGTTGTTATGAAGTAATCTACCTATATAGTGTAAAACAAACAGGTAAGTATACAACTACCCGCAAACCAGGAGGTTGGTGAAACTTATGAAGTCACAACATCAAACAAAAAAAAGGGATGAAAAGGATAAAAAGATACTCAAGTGTATATGTTCACTTCTAAAAGAACCTATTTGTCTTAGTATGACACACAAGATGTCGAAAGAGAAAATTTTAAATAAAAATAAAAGTATTATGTTACATGCTTGGGTGAATTATGTTTTCTCTGTGATACTCCAAATCTCACTTTTTGGACGGGGATAAGGTGGGGGAAGTGGGGAGTAAGGGAAAAGAGTGACCGTTTGTGAAAGTGAAGAAGTCCCCTAAGAATACAGTAAATGGAGATAAAAGGAAATTTTGTAAGTATTTGTCTCGATGAAGAACTAATACATCACTAAACACACACACACAATCAGTGAGTCAGCACAGACTGAGAGCCTTCGGGTACCTGACATCGGGTAGTCTGAGGAGACAGATACCCTAAAGGGTCCGTTCTTATGACCTCACCCATCGGTCAGAGAAGAGGTCCCCTAGAAGGACTATGTTCCTAATTTGGGCCAGAGGACGTAACGTCCGTCTAAGAAATGACAGACTCGGTGCTCCCTTCGGGCATATCACTGAATCGTCACATCTTTTACTTCTGAGGGTACTGACGGGTGAAAGAAAGGAATAAGGGCGTTTAGTCACGCAGGAGTAAAAATGAATTTGACCATAGGTCCAAGTGTGACGACACTGATGTACACAATAAGGGACGGTGCGGGGTATCATATTGTATAAAGTGAAGGAAAGAAACTATTGAAAACCACAAGAGAACCCTATTGTTAAAGATGGAAATAACTAAACGAACCAAAATATATTTTAACAGTAAGTGACCGGACACGTGAGGATCTACCTTCTCAAGGTCAGGAGAGTCAAACCAGTTCCCACCGACTCACCATTTCTCGGACGGACGTCCCGTCCTCTGAACGTCCTCTACGTCCAAGGTAGGGACCCAGTCCTTCTAGGGGGACCTCTTCCTTTACCGTTGGGCGAGGTCATAAGCACGGACCTCTCAGGGTAACTGCCTCCTCGGACCACTCGATGTCAGATACCCCAGCGTTTCTCAACCTGTCCTGAATCGTCGATTTGTCGTTGCTTTGTCGCCAAACCAGTGTGGACAGCGCATAGACGGCAAGGGAAGGGAGGAGCACCTGTTTAGGTAGGTCCTCCAGAGGGAGACCCCGCAGCCGGACCCGACCGAAATGGTAGCAGAAGGGCCAGCGGACCCCTCAAAGGAAACGTAGAGGAAATTTCAGTTCGGAGACAAAAGGGTCGGGAAGAGAAAGAACCAGCGAGAAACACCTCCTAATCTCCACCGGTGTCCGAGAAAAGCAGTAAGGGCAGCTCTCCCCACGAAGACACAGGGGAGGGGACTCAGACCCACCGAGCCCCTGACGAGACCGGGTGCCCATACCAACCTCACTGTCCCGCGGTCACAGATCCGAGTCCAGACGCACTGACACTGGCCGTGGAAGGCGAGACAGAGGACTCCGGGACCGAAGGCACACCTTTCAAGACGTGGTCGGACACCGACGGTACGACACTCCTTCGGGTTCGACCAGGAACTTCTCTGCGGGGTATCTCTCTACGACCGGTAAGGACTGACGGGGCCGGGGGTCGACAAGTGCGGTAGAGTCGACCCGGGTCTGGACACTCCTCGTGTGTCCGGTAGAGATAATTATGGACTAGGACACACGGGTCCAAGGACCGTCTCATCCTCCGTCTCACGGTCACTTAACAACAAAATTCGGGGATGCAAAACCCCATGTAACAATGGTATCGGTAGCCTTGGTCCTGTCAGAGAGTACATTATCGAAGAACTCTTTCCTATGGTCTCTTAATTGAAAAACTCTAGAAGTACAGACTTTTATAAATGAGAGTTTTAACCGACTTATAAACACATCCACATCTTAAGATCTAACCCTTACTTTAGAGGGGGTCTTACAATTTCCGTAGTACGGAAATCTATGGGTTGTAACAATGATTCCTCGGGCTGCGGAGGACGTGGAACCGTAGCATCATACATTTCTATACTGAACAAAAAGAAGGAGAACGGACCTTCAAAGACTCTGAAACAAAAATCGTGACCGAGACACCGTAAAACGACACAACACTGAACTACCACCAGAGAAAGAGCAAGTAACAACCCCCGTACGCCCCCCGAGGAAATTAGACCTTAGATGACAAGAAGTGGAGAAACGTGACGACAGAATAGACTTGAGACTAAGTCTACAGTCTGGAGACCCCGAACAGAAGATCAAAGGATTAGAAAAGAAAGAACAAAAAGTAGAGAAAAAGGACCGTCTGAAAGAGTTGAAATAGAAGGTTGAAGAGGACTCAGTAAATTTTATTGATGACAGTATTAAAAGTTTCAAAGAGATTCAGAGAACAAGGAAAAGATCTTGTAGACAAGAACAAAAGACCAACGGTTTCCAGAATAAAGAACCCTTATGAACTACCATTCAAGACTCTACAAAGATCAAAGACGGAACAGACAAAGAACTCAAGGAAAGAAGGGGGAAACATGAAAACTGGAGACAAAAAGCACGAACTCCGAAAACAATTTACAGATCAGTTGGAACCCACAAACAAGTTTTAGCCTCACTTCACTCATTATACTTATTCACGACCAGATATTTGTTCGTCCCAAGAACCGGGGACTGGTTCTGAAAGAACTAGTCTCTCCTGGAAGGGAAGGTCCCGTCCAATCGTAATCACAACACAAACATACCTCTTACTTCCTGTCCACTGTTCAGGCCCACGGACTTTTCTACCAACCACTCGACCAGAGGAGGTATACACTGAAATCCGACTAACCTTTTGATTCGAGGAGAAGACATACTTTAAAATTTTTCGACACTTGAGCATTTTTGTCTTATCTTAACACCAATCGTCCCTGACCACCATCCCCCTTATTCTCCCTACAAATTTCCTTATTTGACCGGCTGTCTACCGTGTCATGTCGCTCCTACCTGCCACTATAACACAGTACTTACAGTTTGCACGATTTCTGCTCCCAGAAAAAAGAATAACTTCATCTCAACTAAATGTCACAACACAATCAATGACCACACGTCGTTTCAATTATATATGAGAAAAAGTATTACCAAATAATGTTCTCTAACTTATATCAAGGGACACGATATAGCAGCCCGGAACAACAAATACGTAAAATATATATCATCAAACATAGACGATTAAGGTTTGAAGAGCCTCTTCCGTTACCGTCGGGTGAGGTTATGAGAACGGACCTTTTAGGGTACCTGGATCCTCGGACCCCGCGACGTCAGGTACCCCAACGATTCTCAACTGAGCTGACTCGCTGAAGTGAAAGTGAAAAGTGAAAGTACGTAACCTCTTCCTTTACCGTTGGGCGAAGTCACAAGAACGGACCTCTTAGGGTACCTGCCCCCTCGGACCACCCGACGACAGAGACCCCAGCGTGTCTCAGCCTGTACTGACGTCACTAAATCGTCGTTAGGGTTTGAAGATTAAATAGGAAAAGGATAGGGAAAAGAAGAAACCGTTGGTATTTAAAGAAGAGACATAGACACTCGGACAGAAACAAATCATCCACTATAGCGTACCATATACGGAAAGAGAAAGACTGAACAAAGGGAATCACACTATTAAGGGCTCAGGTAGGTATATACAGGTATACACATATACCTGGTGTAGAAGAGACAGGTAAATAGACGACTACCTGTGAAACCAACGAAACCACAGGTCTGATGCTTATCACGATGATACTTGTAACCCCACGACTAAGGGTGGGGGGGAAAAAAAAAATTATTTCAATCGTATTTAACACGATTGTCATATGAATCTGGTGACCTCCTCCTTTGTTGTTGGGTGAGGTCATAAGAACGGGCCTTTTAGGGTACCCGGGCCCTTGGACCGTCCGACGTCAGGTACCCCAGTGTTTCTCAGTCTGTGTCGAATCGTTGACTCGTGTGTGAGAAATCTGTATGGACCTATACACTCTTGGAGATATTTTACTTTCATTTCCTGACGATTTGGTTCCAAATGTTCCCAACCGTCCACTCCCGACTCTCTACTCGCCACTCCCACCCCGTCCCTCCCCCTGTGTGCCCACACCGAAAACCAATGACCGACGAAGAGACTGACCTACTTCCACAAATAGTGTCAAAATTCTATTATTAAGTCTGACACAACCGAGGGTTAATACCAACATTTTCCGTCTTAACAAAAGACCAACCTGGTTGTCAACCTTCCTTATTTTTTACTTGACAATTATTGGTTCTCACACAGGAGTCCTAGGACCGTCTTTCTTTCTGTCCGTCACTGGCCCTCTCTGACTCTCTCTCCCTAGATCTCTTTCCGAGACGTCGAGCACGGCCATTTCCAGTCCGCCGAGTCACCCGGGCGAAGGGAAGAGGCCCGAGATAAGTTCCTCACGTCAACCGCTGTACGAAAAGCATAAGCTAACGAGTAGACTGAGAGTTTCCACTATTATTACTTCAAATCTTTCCCGTACGATCGCACGAATCGGTGAGTCAACACAGACTGAGAAACACTGGGGTGCCTGACATCGGGCGGTCCGAGGAGACACCTCACCCAACGGCACGGGAGGGGGTCCCCTAGAGGGGCGGGGTCCCTGACTTGGGTCCAGAGGCCGCAACGTCCGCCTAAGAAATGGCAGACTCGGTGGTCCCTCGGGACATTTCCCGTCTCTACCCCTGAGGGGCCACCAGGTCCCCAGTCCTGGAGCGGAGGGTCACGTCCCCCACACCCAAACTAGGGACCAGTCCCTCGGTTCTAGGGTGTACAGAACACCGGTTTTTTGGTTTTGTATTTTGTCTTCGTTATAACCCTCTTTAAGTTATTTCTGAAATTTTACCTAGCATAAAATTTTTAGGAATTTGTTTTTCCCGTATCAGGATCGAAGGAAAAGAAACCTCTCCTCTCCTCTCTCTCACATCTCCACCCTAGACGTCCCAAACTTAGTGTCCGCCATTTGGGGCATACGATTAAATTGCACTCTTTAAAGGAATCTCTTCTGACACCTCTTCAGCACAAAACGAAGGAGTAGACACGATGAACGGGTCAACACAGTCCGAGAAACGCTGGGGCACCTGACATCGGGTGACCCGAGGAGACAGGTACCTTAAGAGGTCCGTTCTTATGACCTCAGTCAACGGTACGGGAGTCCCCTAGAAGGGTTGGGTCCCTACCCCAGAGGGCGCAACGTCCGTCTAAGAAATGCCAGACTCGGCGGTCCCTTCGGGAAGGAATAAACGGTGTCACAATGAGGAGTTCAATCGAGTCCTTACCAGTGTACTAGACCAAAGTCGGTGACTTTACCCTTCCCTCCAAAGAATCCCCAGGCCCTTTTCTACGAAGGAACGAATAAACTCTCGAGACAACCTACCTGCCCGGAAGAGTAAAACCCATCTCACCTCAGACTTACACTCCGACTGTCCACACGTCGGTAAAACAGTGGTTGTCCCTTCGGTCGGGAACCTCCTTTACTGAGTCTCTCCGTTTCACCTCTGAGGTGTAAGACCATTGTACTATTCGGTGTCTCAGGTGCACGGGGCTTCGGACGTGACACAAGGAGTAGGGGTCGAGGTACTTCGTCATTCAGGGGAAATGCCAGGTCCGGTGACACTCAACCCAAAGTTGGTTTGAACACCAGGAATTCGTTTTCGTGGGGTTAATCAAACGAAAAGAAAGTGAAATCAAAGTCAACGTCTCTGTCCTTTTGTGTCGAATGGAACCAAAGCCCACGTCTCCGACTTTCCGTCCTCGGCCCCACTACGACCGACCTCAGGCACCGAGACGAACGGGGTACAGGTCTACTTGAGACCGGCGACACACCGGAAGAGTCGTCGGTCCGACCTTCTCTTCCCGAGAAGAACCGAAGACCGGGCCAGGTCCGGTGGGAGTGACCGGGTAGACCGGTGACGACTACGGAAAAGAACTGTACGGTGACCCGACCCAGTGGGTCGTCTTGGTGCACCCACCCTCACCCCCACCCTCGGACGATTTCTGTCCCAGTCCACTACACCGGGTCCTTTCCTTCTCGGGCACACCCTGTCTGTCGTGACTCGTGGGGAGGAGCCGAAGGAGGACTCGGGGACCCAGTGACGTCCCTCACTTCCTACCGACCCTTCCCGTGGAGCCTTCGGTCCAGTCGGTAAGAGTGGAACTCATCCCGTGAATCACGACGGACAATTCAAGGAAGGTACAAGGAGACCGGCACTCAACCTAGACTTCAACCCGTTATGGAACCGAAAAGACCCGTCACTAAACGACTGACTAGGGTTTTCCCACAAAACGTACTTTCTTTGGTTACAGACACATCTCTCCGATCGCAGTACCCATGAGTAACGAACGACGGAGCCTCCCCGACGCTGAAACCTCCCTTCGTCCGGATAAAAGATTGGTTCCAGTAAGACTGACACAGATCTCTAGAGTCTTAACTACGACAAGAACTCCCCCAGGAAGGTGTTAGGAGACGGGGGAAGAGAGGGAGGATCTCTCGACTCTAAGAAGACACAGTCACACCTATACAAAAATAAGAATAAACGGAACAACGTGACTTAAAGTCACCGTAGGGAACAGAAAGATTCAAGGGAAGACAGGTAGGAGACGAAATGTTACTACAGGTTCACTGTTGTAGACATGAACCAGGAGAGAGGCACTCGTCACGAAACGACCACCCAACTAAGGTCCTCGTCTCTGACTAAGAATGTATCGACACTGACACTGTTCCCCCTAGGACTGACTGTTTTCCTCTGCCGTGACGACTAATTACTAGTGAGTGGGAAGAGAAGTGTCGTTGTCGAGATACCTGGTGTACGTTTGGAGAACAAAGAAACTGTGGTAGATGACCGAATACCACCCCGAAGGGTCCACCGTGTCACCATTTCTTAAAAGGACGGTCACGTCCTCTATATCCTCTACGTCCAAGTTAGGCACCGACCAGTCCTTCTAGGGGACCTCTTCCTTTACCGTTGGGTGTGGTCATAAGAATGGACCTCCTAAGGTACCTATCTCCTCGGATCACCCGATGTCCGGTACCCGAGTGTTTCTCCATCTGTACGGACTCACTACCTTATAAGTGTGTACCCGAATAACACTCTTGAATCTGTAGTACCCTCTGGGATCTTGGGGCCCTAGAGAGGGGTCGGGGAGGACCGTCGGTACCGTCTCACAACTAGAGGTGAACCGGGAAACCCCTGGGGTCCGGGAATTCAGGTCCCCTAGTAACCCGGGACTCCCTTAGAGGCACCGGTAAAAGGTTCAAGGGAAAATGGACATGTACCTGTCCACCCACCTGTCCATCGAGAGTCCCAGGTCGTCCCCTGGGACCGAGGACACGTGCAAACTGAGGGATTCCCACGGAGGACGTGTGAGCCGCTTACCTAGATAAAAACTTTTACTACCTAAAAGGGAGACCTAGAAGATGACACTCAAACACACGGCATTACAAGTCTTTTTCTGGCACTACGACCCTTTCTAACTTCCGTGTCCTCTTTTCCCGTCGTTCTTAGTCTAGAAACCTATCGTAGTGGTTGAGTTACCGGTACTTAGACTCGTTTGAGACCCTCTATCACTTCCTGTCCCTTCGGACCACACGACGTCAGATACCCCAACGTTTTTCAACCTGCGTTGAGTCGCTGACTTGCTACTGTTGCTATAAGCCCACCGCGTCACCGTTTCTTAGGAGGGCGGTTACGTCCTCCACGTCCAACCTAGGGACCCAGTCCTTCTAGGGGACCCCTTACTTTACCGGTGGGTGAGCTCGTAAGAACGAACACTTTAGGGTGCCTGTCTCTTCGGACCACCCGATGTCACGAACCCCAGCGTTTCTCAGCCTGTGTTGACCCGTACACCGTGTGTGCGTGTGCTCGGGCGAGGTCTCTGTGGGAAACTCAGTGGTTTCCAAGGTGACATCAACCTATGTTCCGCGGGGCATTCGGTCGTCTGTGGTTGGAGGACACCAGTCTCATCTGGAATCCTCCCTCAGTCCGGACTAATATGACCATCTGGTACCCCGACCCGTAGGAGGTTCTGGGACTGGACAACCGGTGTTTGGGTAGGAACGAAAGAATCGATTAGAGAGTCCCCGGTTTTTCTTCCGACTCACGGTTTCTTAACTACAAATGTCTGACTACGACTTCTTCTGAGAACTCTCAGGGAACCTGTCGTTCCTTTAATTTGGCTAGGATTTCCTTTAGTTGGGACTAATAAGTAACCTTCCTGCCTACGACTTCGATTTCGAGGTTATGAAACCGGTGGACTACGTTTCTCGGCTGAGTAACCTTTTCTGGGTTGAGTAACCTTTTCTGGGACTACGACCCTTTCTGACTCTAACCCTCTTCCCCTACTGTCTCCAACTCTACCAACCTACCGTAGTGACTGTGTTACCTGTACTCAAACTCGTCTGAGACCCTCCGTCACTTCTAGTCCTTTCGGACCACACGACGTCAGGTACCCCAGTGTTTCTCTGTGTTGACTAGCTGACTTGTTGTTGTCCCCGGAGAGGGTAGTCGTGGAGAGTGTACTTGGGATTTTTCATTGGGAGGAACACACTTCGAAGTTCAGAGTAAAGAGTCGGTTAGCGGTAGGACCTCCAACTCTAACTCACCACTGGACCTGGTTAGTCTTCGGCGGGAGCCCGCCCCGACTGTGTCGGAGGGGTCCTAGGACCACCCCTTCCTTCTCGGTCGTCGTCAGACGCGCCACACGGAAGTGGATTACTGTCTGTACGGGCTCAGACCACTATCGAACATAAAAGTAGAACGCTCTGGCATAGACAAGGACAGGGGGCGAGGGAGACGTGACGGAGGGGAACCGAGGGAAGGACGAGTGGAAGGAGGGGAAAGGAGGAAGGGAGGGGAGGGAGGGGGAGGGAGGGGCCCTGAAGGAGAGAGACGGGTGTCTGTGGGGTGAGGAGTCGGATGGGACGTGTCGGTGACCCATGAGCGACGAGACGGAAGAGAGTCGAGGAGGGCTGGCTCGGTTCAATTCCATTAACGATTTGGGTTTCGAGGGGTAAGGTCTTTTGGTGGTCCGGTAGGGTCCCTCCCTTGCGGGTAGGTCGGTGAACTCCAGACTATTATTGTGCACTTGACGGACGTCCCGGGGAGAAGGAGAACGAAACAAAAGGTACGACCTGAGGTTCGGGAAACTCGCACCCTTGACCGGACCGAAGAAAACTCGTAACTCGACCTCGTCTACGAAATCGTTTTCGAGTCCTTCCTTCCCCTTTTCGGTCCTACCTCCCCCTCCAAGGGAAGGTAGTCAATGTGCCAGTGAGTCAAGGAGTCAGTGAACCACCCCCGGGTCCTACGTTCCTACCCCAGATCTTGACGGAGGAAGTCCTTAAGGACACTCCAAAAACAGAAGTTCCTTCCTGAAAAGGAAGGAGAAGAAGGGAAAGGAGAGTTATAAGTATCAGAAAAAAAGGGTGGACGTCGGAGACATGAAACGAGTAGTCGATTCCATAACCCAACCGGTCTTCAAGTAAGCCCAAAAAAGTATTCTACAATACGTTTTTAGTCTTGCTTGAAAACCTGTAGAAGGGTCGACTCCCTTGAAGTACCGGATGTAATTTGGTGTCGTGAATCTTTGGTGGGGGAAACGTAGAAGAGTCCGCGGACGGCCGAGGCCCGGAAGTCGGAAACTGTCAATGGCGTTCTACTAAGTTGTCAAAGAAAAAGTAAGTGGCAGATGAGTAAGTGGTCCGACACACACCCCAAGTACCCCACCACGGGTCCAAACCCCGAGTCTCCAGCTCAACACTAGTGCTACAAACGATCTTCCGCCTACCCGGGACACGACCGACGGAGACCCCCCCAGGACACACGAGTGTCACCCCATGTGGACCTAAAAATTATCTCTATCTCGTAAAAAACCACAAAAAAAAAAAAATTTATCACTTTCTACTTATAGTCAACCTCACTATAAAAATAGTCGGTCTGCTTTTTATTTTCTATTAATGTTAACGTTCGGTATTGTCCTTGTACTCATTGAATTGTTATATTTTGTCAATGTATGTAATCCCTCAGTTCGTCTCACTACACCATTCACCTTCCCGTATGTACGTGTCCGAAAGTAGACAGGTCGGTCAGACACAAAAAACCAACCACGTAAATTAGGTACATGCACATTCCACTGATAACTATACATACTAAGACAACGGTAAAAGAATTAACAAAACCCAATCAAAAATATCCAGAAAAGGAAGAGAACACAAAGGACAGATCTCTTAAAGGAAGTCGTAAACAACACTTCAACCAAACTACCACGATTTAAGAGAAATTGAAAACGAACAGACCTTTCGAAAACTAAAGAGGTTCTACTTCGTAAAAACTAAGAACGACAAAAGTCTCTCTTCTCCCTCAAACAAGCCCCAACTCGACCTCCACAGAGGTCTTCGTCTAACGGTTTCTCTGGTCCTATTTCCGCACCTAATAACCTCGTCTCGTGACGACCCTTTGGTCGCAACCAAAAGTTCAAGAACAATCAAAAAGTAAGATCTTGTAGACACAACGCACCTCTGTGTACCACTAGAGGTCCGTGGTCCCTACAGGAAACAGTACTCGTAAGTTTAATCCATAGACTTCCATACGAAAGGGAATCTGGCTTTGACTAAAACTAAACCTCAACCTCTTTTTGTGGGTGGTGACGCAAATTTTTTTACTAAAAACACACAAATACACAAAATTATGTGTTTCCAGAAAAAAACCACCACCGCAACAGAACGAACAGAGAAAAATAAGGTAAAATTTTAATTAAAACTAATTTCAGATCAAAGAAATGTCACAACACAATCGAAGACGACGACGACGACGATTCAGCGAAGTCAGCACAGGCTGAGACACGCTGGGGTATCTGCCGTCGGGTGGTCCGAGACAGGGACCCTGAGAGGTCCGTTCTTGTGACCTCACCCAACGGTAAAGGAAGAGGTTACGCACGTACGTACGATTCAACGATGTCAACACAGACTGAGACACGCTGAGGTTCCTGTCGTCGGGTGGTCCGAGGAGACAGAGGCCCTAAGAGGTCCGTTCTTGTGACCTCACCCAACGGTACACAATCGAAGATGACACGTCGTTTTACTTAGTGAGTATGTATATATACATACATAGTTCTAACGGACCTCTTTATAGTTATTGGAGTCTATACGTCTACTGTGGTGGGAATACCGTCTTTCACTTCTCCTTGATTTCTCGGAGAACTTCTTTCACTTTCTTCTCTCACTTTTCCAACCGAATTTCGAGTTGTAAGTCTTTTGTTTCTAGTACCGTAGACCAGGGTAGTGAAGTACCCTTTATCTACCCCTTTGTCACCTTTGTCACAGTCTGAAATAAAAAGACCCGAGGTTTTAGTGACGTCTACCACTGACGTCGGTACTTTAATTTTCTGTGAATGAGGAACCTTCCTTTCAATATTGGTCGGATCTATCGTATAAGTTTTCGTCTCTGTAATGAAACGGTTGTTTACAGACAGATCAGTTCCGATACCAAAAGGGTCACCAGTACATACCTACACCCTTAACCTGACACTTCTTTCGACTCGCGACTTCTTACCTACGAAAACTTGACACCACAACCTCTTCTGAGAACTCTCAAGGAACCTGACGTTCCTCTAGGTTGGTCAGGTAAGACTTCCTCTAGTCAGGACCCACAAGCAACCTTCCTGACTACGATTTCGACTTTGAGGTCATGAAACCGGCGGAGTACGCTTCTCAACTGAGTAACCTTTTCTGAGACTACGACCCTCCCTAACCCCCGTCCTCCTCTTCCTCTGCTGTCTCCTACTCTACCGACCTACCGTAGTGACTGAGTTACCTGTACTCAAACTCACTTGAGACCCTCAACAACTACCTGTCCCTCCGGACCTCACGACCCTAAGTGCCCCAGCGTCTCAGCCTGTGAGACTCGCTGACTCGACTCGACTTGACTACATATATGTGTATGTACGCAGACATGTATGTGTGGTCCCGAAAGGACCACCGACTCTGCTATTTCTTAGACGGACGCTACGCCCTCTGGACCCAGACTAGGGACCCAGTCCTCCTAGGGGGTCTCTTCCCTCACCGATGGACGAGGTCACAGGAAAGCAATTGTTACACAAACAACCACCGACACGACCCAGAGACAACGACGCTCCCGAAAGGAGATCGACACCACTCGCCCCCGACGAGAGAGCAACGACACACGCCCGAAGAGTAACGTCGCCGAAGAGGACAACGCCTCGTGTCCGGGACCCCGCGTCCCGAGTCATCCACGTCAAGGACCCGAGACCTCGCGTCCGGGTCAACACCACGACCTGATAGGCTCCGCACACCCTAGAAGGACCCAGTCCCCAACTCGGGCACAGAGGACGTAACCGTCCACCCGAGGAATGGTGACTCGGTGGTCCTTTCGGGGCGAGGTCATAAGAACGGACCTCTTAAGGTACCTGTCTTCTCGGACCGTGTTTCTCAGTCTGTGGTGACTCACTGATTGTGAAAATAAAAGAAAGTATATATATAGGGAAGAAAAAAGTACATAGGAGAGAAGGATTGTGAACAGAGAAAAAATTTTTCCTGAAAAGTAAAACTTAATGAAAAGTTAACTATCCTTTCAACTTCTACATTATGTCTCTCAAGGGTAGTGGGAGAATCGTTCAAAGCGGACAATTGTAAAGTGTCTTGGTGCCCTGTAAACGGCTTTACTTCTTCCGTCGGAACCAGGCAACGGCACTTGAGTCAGGATCTGACGAATCCAAGGTAGCAAAGGTGTACCACCGGAGAAAGAGAAGGTCCTGTACACGAAGTAACGGTATCGAGGAACCAGAGGAGACCCGACAACCTTCTTCTGTCTCTCTCTGTTTCTTTCTGTCAAGGAGAAGAAAGGGACAAAGAGTACTGGACTGCGAAAACTTCTCAAAACCAGTCTATAATACAACGTACAGGGAGGGAGACCCGAACAGACTACAAAAAGAGTGGAAATCCGACTCCAATACTCAAGACCCTTTCACACACTCCCCCTCACCGGAAGAGCAGTGCAGTATACTAAACTATACTATGGTAGTATAGTGTAGTGTGGTCAGTGTGGTATAGTATAGTGTGGTACCATATGTAGGACAGTCACACCGAGCCTAAAAAAAGAAAACGACATTTCATGGTACTTTTTGTTTTACTAGTCCACATGTGAGAGTCTTAAAACCGTTTATGCAAGTGGGTCCATTGAGTTTGGAGATAGTTTCATCTCTTGTAATGATAGTTCGACTTCAAGTCCGGTAGACTACGCTTGTCGACTGAGTAACCTTTTCTGGGACTACGACCCTTTCTAACTCCCGTTGTCCTCTTCCCCTACTGTCTCCTACTCTACCGACCTACCGTAGTGGCTGAGTTACCTGTACTCAAACTCGTTTGTGACCCTCCACCACTTCCTGCCCATTCGGACCACACGCCGTCAGGTACCGTAACGTCTCTGAGCCTGTGCTGAAACATTAACTTGTTGTTGTTGTGATAGTCGGACCTTTCGAGGGGGCACGGGGAGAGTACGGGAGGGGTGGAGACGGGACGGGAGGTTCTCTGTCGGTGAGAAGACGAAAACAAGGACGACACAAAACCAAAACAAACAAAATCTTAAATTATCTTTACCTTAGAATGTTACATAAGTGTGTCGTTTAAAAAACACCATATTATTAAGTTAAATTAGGGTATTTCGTTACTTTTACGTACTTGGTGTCGATGTTATCTGTGAGTCCTACTTAGAATAATCGGTACAACTCACTCTCTTCGGTCTGTGTTCTCTACTGTAGTACTGATTAGGGTAAAGAAATTATAAGTTTTCACAGTTTTTATTAAGTGCCGCAATGTCCAGTCCTCCCGTCGATCGGACCCGTCCTCTCTCCCGCTCGAGTTCTCTCTCCGGTGCCTCCCTCAGTCGACTACACGACACTAAAGGTACCTGAACCGACCCTAATATGTCCCCCCACATTAGAAACACTCTTAAGTAATCCGATATGAAAATACTGACAACGAAACAAGAACCACATAATGTATAATAATTTTACGAATATTATATTCTATGATCAAATACGGGTAGTCAACACACACACACACACACACACGTACACTCATATAAACTACTCCGGTACACATAAGGGATAGACAACTACGTATCGACGACGACGATTCAGTGAAGTCAGCACAGGTTGAGACACGTTGGGGTATCTGCCGGAAGATGGTCCGAGGAGACAGGGACCCTAAGGGGTCCGTTCTTGTGACCTCACCCAACGGTAAAGGAAGAGGGCACGTACTTTCACTTTTCACTTTCACTTCAGCGAGTCAGCACAGGCTGAGAATCGTTGGGGTACCTGACGTCGGGTGGTCCGAGGAGACAGGTACCCTAAAAGACCCGTTCTCATGACCTCACCCCACGGAAACGGAAGAGGTTGACTACGTATCGTTTAATGGAGTTTTGAGTCGTCGGTCAAAAACAGCCAGTCCTTAAAGTGTCGTAGAATCGACCCAGAAGCACTGCAACGCACATCCCACAACCAACCCCGACTTCCACATATTTCCAAACCGACCCCGACCGTCTCGGCGGAGCCTCCGCCCCGTGAGTGTACCGATCAACCGACCTCCGGAGTCGTAGAGGGGCCCACCTCAAAAGATAGTCCGACGAACTCACAGGTGTAGTACCAAAGACCGAAGGAGGTCTCACTCTCCGGGGTCTCTCAGGCTTTGTCACAAAAGACCTAATTATGCGCGGTAAATATGCATAACCATCACGTAGGGAACGTGAAGGGACCGCCGAGTCGCCATTTCTTAGATGGACGTTACGTCCTCTGGGTCCAAGCTAGGGACCCGGCCCATCTAGGGGACCTCTTCCCTTACCGAGGGGTGACGTCATAAGAACAGACCCTTTAGGGTACCTGTCTCTTCGTGTATGTGTCGTGTAGGGAAAAATAACGATACATTGTAAGGTAAAATACTGATCTAGTATTAAATAGTTAAGACAATCACTTACTACCGACAGACCTACGAAAGGTCAACCCCCGAGAATACTTATTTCGACTATGCTTGTAAGAAGATGTTATTAAAAATTTTCTCACAAATAAATACACAAACCGACCGAGCTAGAATCAGCGCCGTGAACCGTGGAAACTAGAGGCACCGCCGCACACCGAAAAAATCAACGCCGCACACCCCCAAAATCGACGTCGGAAGTTTGAGAATCTACACGTGGCCCCCAGATCGAGAGACTAGTCGCCAACTTGGACCCGGGGAACGTGACCCTCACGTCTCAGAATCGGGGACCTGGTGGTCCCTTCAGGACTCCAGCCGAGAAACGGTGAGCTGTGACGAACCTCCAGGTAGCGGCACCGGTACCTACAGTCAACGAGTGACGACAAGTAACGACATAGCACGAGAAGACATACTTACATGGTGTCAGACAAGGGATTAGCTCCCTGTAAACCTAATACAGACCAGAAACCACTAATGTTAATTTCAACGATATTTGTACGTACCTATTCACAAACGCATTTCCTTCCCGAAGTAAAGAGGGACCACTTATGGGTCCTCACCTTAACGACTCAACATTTGAGTCCACACACAAATGGAAGTACAAGGACAACAAGTCAGTGATTCACTACAGACTGAGAAAAGCTGGGGCAGTCGACGTCGTACGGTCCGAAGGGACAGGACGCGATAGAGGACTTCAAACGAATCAGAGTACCACTAACTCAAGTACTACGGTAGGTTGGTAGAGTAGAAGACAGCAGGGGAAGAGGAGGACAGGAGTTAGAAAGAGTCGTAGTCCTAGAAAAGGTTACTCAGTCGCGAAGAGTAGTCCAGCGGTCTCATAACCTCGAAGTTGTAGACAGGAAGGTCACTTATAAGTCCCAACTTAAGGAAATCCTAACTGAAGGATTCTGTGACAATTTGAAAAGGTCTCTCCGATATCGTAAAAAAAGTTTTAAGGGTGATGGTCACTTGTTCTCTAGGTCAATGAGACAAAAGAATTGTGAACTATTATAGTCACAAAAAATAAATACCAAGTCGAAAATTTAATCACAGAGTATCAGACCAGGATTAAGGTGTCCACCTTGAAGGATCGCTCCGTGACAGAATGATTAGGAATACGACCTGTGGGTAGGGGTGTGCTGAGACTCCTTGTCACTTCGAGGAGAGTAAACGAAAACAAGAACGGACATTACTAGGATCGAGTCCCCAAAAGTTCGAACGACAATTATTACCTTGGTACAAATTTTTCGATTCAGGATGTGTCTGGTGGTTATCTCTTCAGTCTACCACCTCGACGACCCTCATCTCCGCCGGGAGAGACACGGGGTAGGGGTGGGGCTGTCGGCAGGGGTTCCACGACGGGTCGTGTGCTCAGGGTCCTGAATGAGAGTTGAGATTACGGTAGATGGGTCCTGGACGGTCGAGAGAATTAGGGTATCCTGGAGAGAGACGGTGAATACCGTGTCTGTATTTTTATAAAGGGTTTAGAAGTATAGAATGTCTGGGTTCTTCTGTCTTCTCTCTTTAATATAGAAAATGTTATGGTTTTTGGTAACAATAAATACTAAATATGGAACACACACATACACACGACTCAGACAGACTGAGAAACACTAGGGTACCTCACAGAGGACGGTCCGAGGAACAGGGACCTTAAAAGGTCCTTTCTTATAACCTCACCCAACGGTAAAGGAGGAGGTCCCGTAGAAGGACTGGGTCCCTAACTTGGGGTCAGAGGAAGTGACCGTCCACCTAAGAAACATGGTGACGTGGGGGACGCTTCGGGTCATTAGAATCATCCGGTGGAATTTACGATTTATGACAAACATATTGTTTCGAAGGGTCCCCCACGTCACTATTTCTTAGGTGGACGACCACGTCCTCTACGCTCCTTTTAAGACACCTGTCTCCTCGGACCACCCGGAGTCAGGTACCCCAGTGTTTCTCAGCCTGTACTGACTCGCATTCTTATTTGTCTTTCTGATTCCAACGATTCACATCTCTGACTATAAATTTTCGTACTTTACGTGTTTGTTTGTACATACAGAGTACCCTCTCGAACTCTACGAGGACTTTGGGACTGAAAAGGTAGTGTCTCTATCAGAGGAAAAACGAACTTTTCGTAATCGTCAAATCTGTAAGTATAATACTATTCGTCTACAAGTTCGAAAGTCCTCCTGTCTAAGATTCTAAAAAAAGTAGGTCGAAACGACGACGACGATGACGACGATTCAGTGAAGCCAACACAGACTGAGACACGCTGGGGTATCTGCCGTCGGGTGGTCCGAGGCGGCAGGGACCCTAAGAGGTCCGTTCTTGTGACCTCGTCCAACGGTAAAGGNTCCGTTCTTGTGACCTCATCCAACGGTAAAGGAAGAGGTCACGTACTTTCACTTTTCACTTTCACTTCAGCGAGTCAATACGGCCTGAGAGTCGTTGGGGTACCTGACGTCGGGTGGTCCGAGGAGACAGGTACCCTGAGAGGTCCGTTCTCATGACAGAAACAATTTATCATTAAGGGACCCCACCGACAACTTCACTTCTGGTTCGCGGTGGATCACCAATATAAATTCACATGTCCAGTTTTATTATTTTGTAAAACCTTATACATAGGAAATTGAATGTACGATCGTTCTAATACGAGTTTTAGGAAGTTCGATCTGAAAATCGTCAGATACTTGAAAGTCTACATGTTCGACCCAAATCTTTTCCGTCTCCTTGGTCTCTAGTTTAACGGTTGTAAGTAACCTAGTACCTCTTTCGTTCCCCTAAGGTCTTTTAGTAGAAAGAGTAACCTCCTATTAACGAAATGTTACAACAATTAAAGTCGACATGTCATCACACTTAGTCGACATTCTTATTTATACAGGAGAGAGAGACTTCGAGGGAGGGGGAAGGGGGGCTGGGGTAGGGAGATTCAGTCGCGTCCCGTGACCTGGCTCGAGAGACACCCTATCTCGTCCAAGGGTGACCGGGAAACAGAGTGGGCACCCCCACGTACGTACAGTCAGGGTTGGAGGGTCAAGCAGGGCGGGAGGGGAGAGGTGGGCGGGGGGTGGGGCAGGTGTGTAGGTAGAGCTTCAGACGTAAAGACAAGGATGGGACGTTTATGCTTGGGAAGGAAAGAAAGGTAAAACTGGGGGACATAACTGATGTGTCGGACACAGTGTGTGTAACCGGAGGAACCTGCGTGTCACAGTTTGTTCTCGATGTCCCTCTGGGTCGTTTCTGCAGACAAGACTGTCTCGGGACCCAGGTTTCCGAGGCAAGTGCCAGGCAAGTTCCAGAAGTGTGGATAAAACATAGGTAAACAGTGTCCATACTAAACTCAGACCTGCTTTACTCTTGAAACTGTAAAGTCTCTCACTACAAATGGTACCCAGATGGAGACAATTTTGCACGTTAAGTCCTAGTCCACTCAGAGTGACAATAATGCCACATTTCACACACTCGCTTACTCTCTCTCTCTCTCTTTTTCTAAGACAAAAACGAAACAAACGAAAAACACTGAACACCTTCCCTCGTGTAATTAAAACAGGACCCCCTTCGTCTGTTAAACCAGCTATACCCTCACCGAGGGAGTGGGAGGAAAGGAGGGAAGAAGGACAATTAGATTAACTGTAAGTGAAGAGAGTTCGGTTGTCCGGTCCTTCATCCTCTTAGTCGTTTCCATCACTTTATAAACAAGTGTTTTGTTTATGCTAAACCCCAACGTTTAAGTTTATAGACTCTTTATATTATTATTTATTTTATTATTTTTATTTTTTAAGTAAAATGTCCCAGAAGTTCGTAAAATTAGAACAGTTTTTACCTACTCAGAATAAACAGATTTTTAACGGTAAGAGTTGCGTCACTTTAATAAAATCAGTTAAATCGAAACGATTTTTCTCTCTTCCTTTCTTCGTTTCTTTTACACTCCTCTCCTAAGGAAACACTCCGATCGTAATCCTCGAGATATAAATGGGCTTCAAATTCAGGTAAGGTATATCAGGTAATTCAAGCAAGGTATATCAGTTTCGATACCAAAAAGGTCATCAGAACATACCTACACTCTCAACCTGGCATTTCTTCCGGTTCAGGTTGTCTTAACCACGAAAACTTGACACCACGACCTCTTCTGAGAACTCTCAGGGAACCTGACGTTCCTCTAGTTGGGTCAGTTAGAATTTCCTTTAGTTGGGACTTATAAGTAACCTCCCTGACTACGACTTCGACTTCGAGGTTTTGAAACCGGTGAATTACGCTTCTTGACTGAGTAACCTTTTCTGGGGCTACGACCCTCTCTAACTCCCGTCCTCCACTTCCCCCACTGTCTCCTACCCTACCAACCTACCGTAGTACCTGAGTTACCGGTACTCAGACTCGTTTGAGACCCTCTATCACTTCCTGTCCTTTGGGACCACACGATCTCAGGTACCCCAGTGTTTCTCAACCTGTGCTGAATCACTGCCTTGTCGCTGTTGTTTCAGGCAAGTACGTCGAAGCATCGAAGCAATTTGGATTGCAAAATATGTCCTTGTTATGCGGAGAACCCCTCTGGGGACCCCCTCCCGGGACTTGACCCCGACGACTCTTCGACTTGCATAAGACGTCACTCGGGCCGGGGGAAAGACGGGGGGCACCAAACATCTCCCTCTCCGACTCCTGGCTTGGCCACCCTCAGAACGGGAAAGCCCTCTGGTGCCCCGTAACTAAGAGACGCCTTACGCTTAGTCTCGGTCACCCCCGGACGCCAGTAACCAACTCTGGTCTAGGGTGGGGGAGTGGGTGGAACCGACCGACAGACAGGACCCCTCCGTCCCTGTCTTCAGTCGTAGAAGAGTAGTCTTCCCTCAATGTCCATCTCGAAGCTATAGAGACCCACTCCAGGACGTCAGGGAGACTCCACTGCCCCGTGCGTAACGGTGGGAATCTACCTCTCGTACACGTTTCTTTGTGGGTGTCTTGTCCCACCGTGTGCGACCCGTTTCGGACCTTTTATCAAGACGTGGTTAGTCTTGTATGACCGTTTCGTCTACAGGTTTGACCACTTAACGGAGATTTACCTTGTATGTAAATCTTCACTTATGTTGGTTGGTTGGTTGGTTGGTTAATTGGATAGTTGGTTGGATGGTCGGTCTATTGGATGGTTGGACGGTTGATTACTGGTTGGTTCTTTTGTTGGTTGGTTGGTTGGTTGATTGGTTGGTTGGTCAGTTGGATGGTTGGTTTGTTGGATGGATGGTTGGCCGGTTGATTGGTTGGTTGGTCGATTGGTTGGATGGTTGGTTGTTTTATTTGTTGGTCGGATGGTTGGTTGATTGGTTGTTTTGTTTGTCGGTTGGTTTAATGGTTCGTTTGTCGGGTGGTTGCTTGGTTGGTTTGTACTTCTTTGGGATTAAGGAGAAACGAAATCGACGAAAGAGGTAGTGTCGGACCGGAGGTTTACGTAGGTCGGACCCCGACCCCCCTTCCATTCTTGAACTGTACCCCCGGTCAGAGGACGGGGAAATTAATCGGGTAATACAGATTCCGAATTGAATCACAGTTTTAAGTTCTGGGCCTGCACTCTCAATTAGGACATTACTCCAAACGGTCAAAGTCGGGCTGGGGGTACAGACTTCCGTATCGGACACGTGAGAACGAGGGGTACTTCGTACACTCCCGGACGTAGGTTAATGGAAGGACAAAGGAACCGAGGGAGACTCCAGGAGTCGTCGGTCTGTCGAGACAGGACCTACTAATCCATACTAAGGAGACCCTCCGTGTCCTAACCGGAACCTACTAGGGAGGTCAAGTAAAGACAATGAATAAAGTCCGACAAACCGTGAAGAGAACCACACTTAATCGTTTTCAGTTTTTCGGACTTCCTTTAATTTGATCAGCCAGTAGCCAGGGGTCCCGTGTCCGAGGAGAATCCCCTGCCCACAGGTTTCTAAGTCGTCGTGTAGACACACATTTCTAAGAGTTTAAGGTGGGGCACTTGTCGACCTCATCGACAGGTGTCGGTCATTAAGATCTTCTTCACAACATACTAAGTAGGTACTAAATAGGTGAAGGACTTTAATAACTCAGTACCGACGTGACGGGCAAGTCTCTCACCAGGTTCAGGAAGGTAGAAAGGGACCGGGAGCACAATGAGAATTGAAGACCCCTGCTAGACTACTCGTGGGTCCGTCTCCCGCCGCACATTGTACACTGCTACTACAAGGACTTCTGCTTGCTCCTCGTTCGACGTAAACAGAGTTCAGAGCCGTCTGTCGGGTGTCCGACTCGTCTTCGGTAATTTTACAAAGGTGTGACAGAAGAGGGGAGACGGTAGACGTTATCTAATCTCTACAAAGCTATTAAATTTTTCCTTTTGTCATAGACTGGAACTGATGTCTCGCATATGTGAACGTGTACACGAGCGTATGCGTGTGTGCGTGTGTCTGAGTGTGCGTGTGTGTGCGTGCGTGTGTGTGTGTGTGTGTGACACTTATTAGAGTAACGTGGAAAAACTGAGAAGGACGTGGGCAAAGGTCGTTGTAACAGAAACACGAGGAGTCAGTTGAGAGAGGAGAGAGGGACTCTTAAGTCTTGGTCCAGGACCCACCACCTTCAGGACCGAGGGTCTTAAAGGCCTACTTCTGCGTCTCCTGGGTCAACCCTGTAGATAAAACACCTGCGTGACCCTGACCTGGGACAGGGGAAGGAACCCACGGACCAGGGTAGAGGAGTTTACGAACAGGTACCTCCGACCACCAGACGTGGGTTTAGTGGTATTGATCATTATCGTCGAGTGTAAATGATTTAAGTATAAAACACGGTCGAGACGCTTCAAACTTACCTACTAGAGTAAATCATAAGGACTGTAGGAATTTCCATCAGAGTAAAATGTCTACTCATTTGACTCCGACTCCTTAACTGGTCTCCAGTATCCCTTACCTTTGGGTGAGGTCATAAGAACGGACCTTTTAGGGTACCTGCCTCTTCTGACCGTCCGATGTCAGGTCCCCCAGCGTTTCTCGACCTGTACTGACTCGCTGCCTCGTATACACGAGTGCGTGCGTTCCTCGTTCGACATACACATTGATCACCCCGTGTCTAAGTCTCGGTCCCGCCAACGAAGGACTCGGGTGAGTCTAGACCACTAAAGTGGGGTCCCACGTGAATCTTAGGGGACTTCCTCGAAAGGTTTGAGAACGGTGGGTCCTACAGCCGGTTCGGTTAGTCTAGTCGTAAATGTAGAAAGTCCACTACGTCCGACGTAGGACCGAACTCATGACTTCGTGACTGGAAGAAAGAGCCATGGGGCACGACAGAGAGATCTAACAAGGGTAGGTCGTAACCAGGGACGGTTAGTACCAAGTATAGTCATTGGAGTCTACACGTCTACTGTGGTGGGAATACCGTCTTTCGGTTCTCCTTGACTTCTCGGCAACTACTTTCACTTTCCCCTCTCACTTTTTCGACCGAATTTTGAGTTGTAAGTTTTTTGATTCTAACACCGTAGACCAGGGTAGTGAAATACCGTTTATCTACCCCTTTGTTACCTTTGTCACTGTCTGAAATAAAAGAACCCGAGGTTTTAGTGACGTCTACCACTGACGTCGGTACTTTACTTTTCTACGAATGAGGAACCTTCTTTTCGATACTGGTTGGATCTGTCGTACAATTTTTCGTCTCTGTAATGAAACGGTTGTTTCCAGGTAGATCAGTTTCGACACCAAAAAGGTCATCAGTACATACCTACACTCTCAACCTGATATTTCTTTCGACTGGAGACTTCTTAACTATGAAAACTTCAAAACACAACCTCTTCTCAGAACTCTCAGGGAACCTGACGTTCCTCTAGGTTGGTCAGGTAGAATTTCCTTTAGTTGGGACTAATAAGTGACCTTCCTGACGTCAATTTCGTCTTTGAGGTCATGAAACCGGTGGACTACCTTTCTTGACTAAGTGACTTTTTCTGGGACTACGACCCTTTCTAACTCCCGTCCTCCTCTTCCCCTACTGTCTCCTACTCTACCAACCCACCGTAGTGACTGAGCTACCTGTACTCAAACTCGTTCGAGACCCTCAACCACTACCTGTCCCTTCGGACCACACGACGTCAGGTACCCCACTGTTTCTCAGTCTGTACTGACTCACTGACTTGACTTAGTACCAAGCCCCGACTGAGTCCCTATGAAGTAGAATTATAAAGGAAAAGGGTCCTCCCTCGGTCACCCTGAGCCCGATAAGGACCGGACTCACATCCTCCTTACCCCTACCCATAGACCTATTACCTCGGGGTGACGTGGGCACTGACGAAGGAGGTGGGGGTGGAGTCGGCAGAAGAGAGGGTGGACTCGAGAAGAGTAGGATTGTACTCCGTGCACCCGACACCCACACCATCGTAGAAATAATAGATTCGGTCACTAAGAGTTTCGTACTAGGCTCCTGGGGAGCCCCAATGAGGTCTGGGAAAGTGTAGAACGAAGATGGACTTTTCATCTGCAGTCGACGGACGTTCGTACTGTCGTCTAAAAGTAGTAGTTGCCGTTGACTTTATCGTATCTCGTCTTGTGCCTCGCGTCTTCGTCCGAGCTCTCCGGACGACCGGAAATAATTCGGTCTACGATTTCGTTAAACATTTTTACGTTTTGTTATGGTAAGAAGAGTAACTAATAAAAAACCGAACTTTTACTACCAACAAAAAACATTCTTAAAACAGTAAATGTAATTGCATTATCTAAGTAATAACAAAAATTTACTCATTTATAAAATCTTTAAGAGTCGATATTAACATACCATTGAACTATCTATGTTGGACACGTTTGTTTTCGAGAGACCTTAGACTCTATTCAAAAAAAAAATTAAAAATAAAAATGAAATAAAATGAAATGCTATGACATAACCAAAACGGTATGTAACTGTCCTTAGACTCTATTCAAAATTCTCATACAACAAGTCAACGGTTCGGAGAAACGCTAGGGTAACTGACGTCGTGTGGTCCGAAGGGACAGGAAGTGATAGAGGGTCTCGAACGAGTTTAAGTACAAAGGTAACTCAGCCACTACGGTAGGTTGGTAGAGTAGGAGACAATGTACGAAGAGGAGAACGGGGGTCAAAAAGGGTCGGTCCCAGAAAAGGTCACTTAGTCGAAAAGTGTAGTCCACCGGTTTCATAACCTCGAAGTCGAAGCCGTAGTCAGGAAGGTTACTTATAAGTCCTGACTAGAAGAAATCTTACCTGACCAACGTAGAGGAACGTCAGGTTCCCTGAGAGTTCTCAGAAGAGGTTGTGGTGTCAAGTTTTCGCAGTTAAGAAGCCGTGAGTCGGAAGAAATATCAGGTTGAGAGTGTAGGTATACACCGATTACTTTAATGAGAAATAATATGACATTAATAATAAAGGTACTCTTAAAATCTCTGAAGGGAGTATCGAGTCAACCATTTCTTAGGCGGACGTCACGTCCTCTGGGTCCAAACCCTTACCGTTTGGGACCTCTTCCTGGGACCTCTCGGACCTCCTCCTTTACCGTTGGGAGGTCATAAGAACGGAGAAGAACGGACCCTTTAGGGAACCTGTCTCCTCGGACCACCCGATGTCACGTACCCCAGTGTTTTCAGTCTGTGTTCAATCATTGATTTGGTGGCGGTATGACATTAATAATAAAGTTAGTCCTAAAATCTATCACAGACAAACCATACCAAACCCAAAAATATAAATCTCTGTATAGACCCCGTTCCCCACCAGTCTAGACCTCACCTTATTCGAAGTTTTCAGCCGAGGGGAATCTTCCGTAGTCCCTCACCCCTAGTGATAACGAAAGAAGTACTTGGGACTCTTTTCCTCGTCAGAAAAGGTCCCGCGGTCATGTGACTACGACAGCCGCACAACGTCTTTTCCTGGACTCGTCCCCTATACGGTCCCCCGACTCCGACAGGGGGTGGGGAGACCGGGGTGGGTCCGGTCGAGACAACGGGTGGTGACGGTAGTGCTGCTGGTCCATGTGGACGAGGTGGGTGGGACCCTGACCAGGGACTGAGGAAACGCGAGAACCGAGGGTGTGGGACCGGAACCGAGACGGGAACCGGGGGACCGAAGACAAACATGGTCGTGCACCCCCGGACTGTCCGACGGCACGCGACCCGGAACGCACGACAGAGACCGTCCTCCGGGACAGGGTCGAGGTCGAGGTACTGGACCCGGGACCGGTGGACCGGTCGTGAAACCAACCCAGTCGGGACTGGGACACCCTTCGGGACCTCCTAAACTCGTCTCTACTGGCCTGTCTCACTCCCAGACAAACGTCTTCAAGGAGACACATCTAACCGTGGACTTGTCCCAACAGTAGACACTACCGACGTCCCCAAGAAACGTTCCCACCCGGTCCCCCACTCGATCCTGGGCGGGTCCCTGAGGTGACGTCGACACCCGAACCAGGATAAATAAATAACGTGACCTTTGGTAGGACGTATAACCTTTAAAGAGTAAAATTCCGTGTTACTAAGAAGAACGTAACTTGATAATACAATTTGTATTGTTATCACTAATAGACAATAGTAAACGATTCAGGGACGATACACGGTTCTCTCCACTCAGTAAGTAAAATGCTAGTAAATAACTTATGGATGATGTTTCATCAAACTCTCCGTCACTTGTTTTGTCCGTTTTTATAAGGACGTAATGCCTCAAATGTAAAATCCGTCGTTTGATTATTTTTTCATTTAAATACAGTCTACCAACAGCTACAATCTCTATTTTTAGCTCGTACCATTTGACCTTTTCTTGGGATAGAGACAGGTGTCTACTATGCTAAAAAATTACATCTTTTGGGATTTCTAAGGTAATTGTTTGACAATCTTGACTATTTGTTTAAACCATTTCAACGTTCCATGTGTTAGGTAGTGAGAAAAGGCAATTTTAAGTATATTTTATTACGTGAAGGGTAATTCTCGATTCATTCGAGTACTTAGTCCGACCATTACAGTTATGCCATGTAAGAAGTCACCCACGACAGTCATAACCATTTAATATACTAATGTGATTAGTAGTATTTTTAAAGGTTCCGTCGATCCTCAAACCATCCTTCGTATACGACGGTTCTCTTCTCCGTAATTTAAATTCCGTTCTTAAACCTTTTAGACTTCGACAGGTTTACGACGTCACTACAACACTGTCCACTTTTTACAGAAACCTGTCTCGGTACCCTTACAGTAAAAGGCAGTAAGGGGACGACCCGAAAGGACCCCATCAGTTCCGGGAACCCCTCCTGTCTTCGTGTCACCGCTGTCCGTCGGAAACAATGTCTTAAGAGGGTCGTGACACGAGTCGCTGGGGTAAGACACCGGAATCCCCTCTTAGTCGGTTCTTATTCCTTGTCGACTCTCGTTCTTCCCAGTCTACACCCCCGGCGTCACTCTTAGGACCTAAACAAAACGTTTCCATTGACGTCAGTATCCTCCCAAAAGAGTTCCGACCTGACCCTTCTCCTTCATCCCTTCGTGTCACATTACGACGAAAAGAAAAAGACCACAAACCGGTGCGTCGTGTCGAACCTTAGAATCAAGGGACTGGTCCCTAACTTGGATACGTGGGACGTCACCCTCATATCACAGAATCGGTGACCTGAAGGTCCCTTCAGGACATTACGAATAAAACTTTCATAATATCATAGAACTAGTTTTAAATGTTCAACTAAGTTTTTTACATATACCTTTACGTCTTCTGAACCTTAGTAATTCCGTCAAGATTTTTTCCTGCGTAAACCTCCTGACAGTGATAAACTAAAGGTCTGAACAAGTTTCACGGAGTTCTAATACACCATAACCGTATTCCAATCTGTGTATTTAATTACCCTGTCTTATCTCTCAGAATTTTATTTAGGTGTGTACACACTAGTTATTTAAAAACCTGTCACAACGGTGCCGTTAAGTTACCCTTTTATTTTCAGAAGAGTTATTTACCAAGACCTCACTGAATATTTGAATATCCTTTTTTCAATCGAAACTAGGGATGGAGTGCGATGTGTGTGTTTATTAAACTCTACATAATATGTGAATTTGCATTTAAGGTGTTAATATTGCAACCACCTTCTTGTTTCCTCTTCCGTCTCCAAAGAATCTCTCCTACAGTTTACGATTTGGGTAGTTTCTTTTTCTTGACTATTTAACTAGAAATAGTTTTAATTTTCGACAACAAGTAGTTTTCTGTAGAACTTCTCTTCTTTTTCTGTTAGATGTTTGGTCCTTTCTTACGGATGTTACGTATATAGACTTTTTTTAATACAGGTCTATGTTTTCTGGACATGGGTCCTGTATATTTCTAAGAATCTCGATTTACGATTTTTCTATTTGATAAGTCACATTTTTGACCCGGTTTCTGAACTTGTCTCGGAAATATTTTCCCTGGTTTACCGATTATTCGTATCTTTTTACACGAGTCGTAGAAATCAGTAGACTCTTTACGTGTAAATCTAGTATTACTCTCCGAAAGGTCCACAGACCCACCGAGACTCAGGCTCGAACGTCACATCCCCGGGGCCAACTTAGGGACCGGTCCGTCGCTCTAGGGTGTACGACGTTGATTCTCAAGAGTGAACCCGCACTCCTGGACCATGTCGGTTTGCGTCGGTCGGTCGGTCGTTTGGTTCCTCGGGTGTCACTCTGTGTAGTGTTCGGGAACTCTCAGCGATTGGGATCCCTTTCTGTCATGACTACTCCTAAACCTCTTTGATCTTTGGAGTGTGTGACAACCAACCTCACCTCTTACCATATCAGTAAAACGTGTTCACAAGTCGTGAAGGAATGTTGGGAAATTGGTCGTCAACGTAAGGATCCCCAAATGTTGTCTCTTTACCTTTGTGTATAGGGGTGTTCCTGAACAAGTACTTACGAATGGAGTTGAAATGAACTTTATTGGGGTTCGACTTTTGTTGTGTTTACAGGCAGTTATTCCCTAACCTGTTTACCACCTTGTAAACGTCCACCTTTTGATGAGTCGGTATTTGTTCTTACTTACTGTCTATGTGTTTTGTTGTGCCTACGGAAGAAACGGGTCTTCTGTCTATACTTTCATGTACGACATGTCAAGGTAAGAACATTCAAGTCCTTGCCCTCTTCGATCACTTGTAACTACTTTTCTCTTGTCACCAACGGGGACCCCCACCACTCGGACATTTCCTCTTACTCCCGTGAAAGATCCACCGTGTCCCTGTAACGCACTAGAATTAACCACACTACCAATGTGTCCATCTACTACCCGGTCTTGAGCACGTGAATACGAGAGACGTAAAGCGACATACGTTTAAAACGGAATTATGATTCTAGTAGGACCACTATAAACTCCGTCTCACGTTGTCCTCCGGTCGACCTTCCGACAATTTTATCAGGTCCAAATTCTACCACTACCCTCTACATTCTTCACTTGTCTGAGCCCCGGGGAAAACCTCCCTCCCAGTCCTGATCCACCGGGTCATCCGTTCTCAGAACAAATTTCGTCCGGGGTCTCCTGACTTAGGAACTTCGGGTAAATGAATAAGATAAACATACAAAATGAGACCAAGAAAATAAAGATTTTATTAACCTCCATATAATATTATGTCCTGTACATAAGTCAAGTCAAGTCAACGAGTCAGTACAGACTGAGTAAACTGGGGTACCTGACGTCGTACGGTCCGGAGGGACAGGTAGTGGTTGAGGGTCTCGAATGAGTTTGAGTACAAGAAGTTCAACCACTACGGTAGGTTGGTAGAGTAGGAGACAGTAGGGGAAGAGGAGGACGGGGGTTAGAAAGGGTCGTAGTCCCGGAAAAGGTTACTCAGTCAAGAAGTGTAGTAACCGGTTTCATCACCTCAAAGACGAAATCGAAGTCAGGAAGGATTCTTATACGTCCTAAGTAAAGGAAATCCTACCTGACCAACCCAGAGGAACGTCAGGTTCCCTAAGGGTTCTCAGAAGAGGTTACGGTGTCAAGTTTTCGTAGTTAAGAAACCACCAGTCGAAAGATATATCAGGTTGAGAGTGCAGGTATGTACTGGTGACCTTTGTGGTATCGAAACTGATCTACCTGTAAACAACCGTTTCATTACAGAGACGAAAAATTGTACGACAGATCCAACCAGTATCGAAAAGAAGGGTCCTCGTTCCCAGAAAATTAAAGTACCAACGTCAATGGTAGACATCACTAAAACCTCGGGGGAGGGGGGTTATTTCAGAGAGTGATAAAGGTTATAAAGGGGTAGATAAACGGTACTTCACTACTCTGACCTACGGTACTAGAATCAAAAGACTTACAACTCAAAATTCGGTTGAAAAAGTGAGAGGAGAAAGTGAAAATAGTTCTCCGAGAAATCAAAAAGAAGTGAAAGACGGAATTCCCACCATAGTAGACGTATAGACTCCAATAACTGTAAAGAGGGTCGTTAGAACTAAGGTCGAACACGAAGTAGGTCGGGTCGCGAAGAGTACTACATGAGACGTATATTCAATTTATTCGTCCCACTGTTATCTGTCGGAACTGCATGAGGAAAGGTTTAAACCTTGGTTAGACAACAAGGTACAGACCAAGATTGACAACGAAGAACTGGACGTACGTCTAAAGAGTCGTCCGTCTAGTCCACCAGACCATAAGGGTAGAGAAATTCTTAAAAGGTGTCAAATAACACTAAGCGTGTCAGTTTCCGAAACCGTATTTCGTCTTCATCTACAAAAAGACCTTGAGAGAACGAAAAAACTACTGGGTCGTCTACAACCGTTAAACTAGAGACCAAGGAGATGGAAAAGATTTTGGTCGAACTTGTAGATCTTCAAGTACCAAGTGTAGGACAACTTCGAACCGAACCTCTTAAAACTCGTAATGAAACGATCGTACACTTCACTCACGTCAAAACACCATCAAACTCGTAAGAAACCGTAACGGAAAGAAACCCTAACCTTACTTTTGACAGGAAAAGGTCAGGACACCGGTGACGACTCAAAAGGTTTAAACGACCGAATAAATCACGTCGTGGAAGTGTCGTAGTAGAAAATCCTAAACTTTATCGAGTTGATCTTAAAGTAATGGAGGTGATCGAAACAAGCATCACTACGAAGGATTCCGGGGGAACTGAAGCGTACGGTCCTACAGACCGAGATGCACGTACTAGTGTGGAGCACTAATAGACCCAGTACTTCTAGAAAAAACATATCAAGAAGACACATAAGAACGGTGGAGAAGAACTATAGAACACGAGACAATCCAGGTATGGTAAAGACAGGAAATAACTCGGGTAGAAACGTACTTTACAAGGGAACCATAGAGACTATAAGAACTTCTCTAGAGATCAGAGAGAGTAAGACAACTAAAGAAGACAAAGAAACGTAACTAGTGACTTCTTCCGAAAGAATACAATAAGAAACCTTGAGATCTAAGTTTACCCATATGAAAGGAAAAGAGGAAACGGAAATTGAAAAGAAAAGAGTCCATAAACATTCCGGAGGAGTCTGTTGGTAAAAAGGAAAAACGTAAAGAAAAAGAACCCCTACCAGAACTAGTGACGGAGGACATGTTACAGTGCTTGGAGGTAGACATCAAGAAATCCGTGAGACAGATAGTCTATATTACGGAACTTAGATAAACAGTGCAGGTGACCTATTAGGATTCCCTAAACTAAATACAGTATGGACTTACCGGATCACCAAAAGGGATGAAGGAAGTTAAGTCAGACACAAACCGTTATTCCTAAAGTACTAGACTCGGTGTCAGTCCAGGACCAGAGCAAAAACGGTTGACATATCTCGAAGAGGTAGAAACCGACGTTTCTTATATTAGTTGGACTAAAGTCATAACTGGTAGACCATAACTGATACATAAGTCATTCTGAATAATTTACATTGATTTAATCCCTTTAACTTTGGTCTTCTATCTTATTCGTTTATAGGGTCAAACCCCTGACTACAATCTTTTGATTCTAGTCCTTGGATAAAAACGGGTCAGGAGAACCGAGCCGAGGATTGTCCCGAACGGTTACCCAATACTTCCCCTGTCGTTCCCAGAAAATTATAGTCTCCTTTCTTTCGAGTCTAATATCTGTGGGCACGTCACAACTTAGTTCAACTAAAATCAATTTCTTCTTCCTTATAAACAGAAAACCTCTAAGAGACCCGAATATTATAGTTTTTATATGTAAAAACGTCTTAAACCAAACATTATCTTATAACATAGTGTTTCCAGACTATATAGTTCACGAAATATTTCTTTACTTCCAATAAAATCCCCTTTAATGGAAGGAAAATAAATTCTGACTTAAATAATTCGTCTTTACATTTATAGTATCTCATATTAAATCCTATTTAATCTTCAAACTCATATAAGAGATATGTAAATACCTTACTAATATTAAATTTTAATGATAGTCCATTATCAGACTATACCCTTAACTCAAACCGAACTTATATAAGTTAGTAGGATTTACTTATATATCTATGTCATCTTTATGACGTTCTTACATACAGTTTTTTACGTAATTAATAAACTAACTAGTAATGACCGTACCCGTCAAGGCATACGACGGTTAACTTATACCCCCCCTGGAACATTTATAATCTGTAAGAAATAAATTCTTGTTAATCATTTAGTTTCCTTTTACTTTCTTCTTGACTTCTTTTCCCTCTTAAATACATACCTCTTCTACAATTTTCACATACGGTCATTCCTTTAAGTAGTTTAATTCGGAGCAGAAGTAAGACTTTGAAAACGAGCTACAGAACTTTACCTGGTCGGCTTTACTTACGAACTCACTTGTAGTCTCGTAATTACCGTCTGAAGATACCGAAACGGGTATCCTAGACTGTCGTTTCTAGAGACAGGACCGTCTCTGAACTCTCCCTTTTCTTGACAGTGTTAGCTAAATAATACGAGGTCCTACCGATGTAAACCCCAACCAAGAAATCCTCTACACTACCATTAAGTAAAGTGAAAATACACATATTTTCACTGGTATCGACCTAGGGTGGCTACCGGTTCAGTACGACGGGGTAGGTGCCACCTTTGCGTCTCTTACTTTATACCGCTTTGGAACGGACCAACCTCTACGACTCCCTAAAGGGACCAGGACTACCGAATCCAATTGGAGGTCGTCTCGTACACCAAATTCCCCTTCTTCCCCGACAACATTACTTCACTCACCCCACTAAGAATCGTTTCAGTGGACCCCTGACCCTGTACAACCACAGTGTACGAAAGACCTCTACTCCGACCACTATGTCCTCTCTCAAATAACCACTGACCCTGACCCGGCGGGTCTCAGGGCCCGAAGGAGGTCGAGGTGTCACTCCCCGTAACTCCTGACCCTCGTTCTCCAGGGACACTCCTGTGACTTATAGACCAAAGACCGGGAAGAAGATGGTGAATGATCTACTAAGAACAACCTGTTCAGAAAACTGTAGGGACTCGGATCTGAGAAGGTAGGTACTGTACCCCAGTCGTGCAGAACGGGGTAAGTCGGGAAATACTTCCCAGAAACACCCCTGGGTGTCCTGTCTCCTGGATCCCTGGGAGACTTTTTCGGGCGTTTATAGGTGATGTCAACAAAAAATAATAAACGACCCTTGCTCGGGAGGGCACACTCACTACGACCTCGGTCCGTGACCATGCACGAGGTCGGAACCTCCATAAAATCCTTTATTAGTTAGGTTCTACGTGACCCATCGTCGGTACGATCCTCAGTATTCAGAACTGTCAAACGACGAACTCTTTTAATTATTTCGAACTCTCCTTGTAACACTTTTGGACATCCTCCCTTTCATCATACAAACCCCTCTCTCGAATTCGGTCACACCTTTGGCTCTCAGTAGGTTCCTTGTGTCCGAGGAGGACGGGACCACCCCGCATCAAATGTGTGTACATGTTCGTGTGTGTCGTGTGTACATATGTGAGCACGTGCACGCGTCGAACGTGCTCAAAACACCCCACGTTGAGTCTTCTCTGACCAGTCAGTTTTTCCGATCGTAACTCTGAAGGGACCATCAGGTCACCAGCCCTGAGGTTCGAAGGCTGAGTACCCCTTGTTCAAGGTAGGGTCCAGGCCCTTGATTCTAGGGTGTAATACACCCCCGTGCCGGTCTTTTTTTTTTCGTAATTAAGGTTCTTACCCATTAACCTTAAACGTGTCCGTTCCCGGGCAAGGAAAACCGTCTTTGCGGTGGACGGAGACTTCAAAATTTTACTTTGTCGTCAGCACGAGAACAGGACAGCGTGAAGAACGACCACCTCTTCTCGTACGCACACATCGAGACCCTAAGTTCCGACGACACGTGTCGTCACCTTCTGTCCCAGTGTTTGCCTCTGGTCTGCAGTACCAAAAATTGACTAGCTTCGGGTTCCTACCGGACACCAATCTTCGTTTTCACTTCTTCTCACGAAAAGGATATAGGTCTTATAAGGGTTTGGAAGGCTTAGGAGGTAAAGCTGTACTTCGGACCTGAACACGGTCCGAGAGTGACAACCACCCTCATAACCACTCAACAGTACCTCTTAACAACTCCCCTCCGGGTCCCTGTTTGAACCAATTCCGGTGAACTCCGGTTTCCGTTCAGTCAGTCCCGACCGGAGGTACGTCCCCATCAACTGAAGGGTAATACACTCTTTTCTGAGAAATTGACGAGACAGACACCAGACTCTGGTCTACTAGCGTAACTTTTGGTTACTTGTCTACGAGTGATGATATATATTTTCTCTATTCGTTGATCCTAAATGGCATATCGTGTTCGTTGATCTGAGTTATAGAATGGTATTTGTCACTACCTTTTATTATCTCCATAACGGCCCTTTCTAACTTCCGTTTTCCTCTTCTCTCACCGTCTCCTGCTCTACCAACCTACCGTAGTAGCTAAGTTACCTGCACTTGAACCTGCTTGAGGTCCTCTACCACTTCCTGTTCCTCCGGACCACACGACGTCAGGTACCCAAGTGTTTCTCAACCTGTACTGAATCGCTGACTTGTTGTTGTTATGTAAATATATTTATATTGACTTAGTGAACCGACCTGTGGACTTTGATTGTGTTATAACATTTAGTTGATATGAATTTAATTTTTTTTAAATATTCCTACTTTTGTAACTGAAGACATCCCACTATCCTAATAAAAAATAAATTTTTAACGAATTATTTTCATAACTTCAAAAATTTAACATTTTCATTGTACAAATAATAAAAATTTTTACAATTAAATTTACCAGTCCTAAATTCCTATAGAACTGTAACCCAGACAGTACAAAAGTCCACCTCTTTTGTTCCTTAAAACAGTCAGCCTCGGACCAGTATCCTCTTCAGGAGAGGTATCGCCTGTACCGGTGTCCTCACTTCCACTTTCAGTGAACCAGAGGGAGGGAAGTACGTGACGCTCGAAACAAAATAAAGTGATATAAAAAATAAATAAACCGACGCGATCCAGAATCAACACCACACACCCTAGAGTAAGGGACTGGTCCCTAACTTGGACCCGGGGGACGCAACCCTCGAATCACCGAATTGGTGTCCTGGGGGTCCCCGTAGGGTCCTTGACTATTAAAACTTACTTTTCCTCACTTTTTGTTTTGTCAAGGTACCCACAGTCAGACAAGGATGTTCTCTACAAATATTTTACCATGTGGACGGGTGTGTAGAACTCGAGAAGTCGGTAACATAAGGTAGGGCATAAACAAAAAGAAACGAAAAGAAAGACATGTCCAAATGACCCAGACGTGACTACGGTCAACTACGTCAACTAAATGACGTAAATACCGTCAGTCAATAAAAGGAAAGGAAAGGAAAATACAAACGGCAATCAATGCACCCGATGTGACCCAGGGACAACGGCGAGCCCGAACGAGGTCGACACGACGCGCCCCGGTGAGGGACCACCACCACGCGCCCGAGGAGCACCGCCCCGAAGAGAACAACACCTCTGTCCGAGAACCGTGAACCCGAAGTCATCCACACCACTGCCCGAATCAACGGGGAACCGTACACCCTAGAAGGACCTGGTCCTCGACTTGGATACGGGGGACGTGCCCGTGTACCTAAGAATTGGTGACCTGGTGGTCTTTTAGGAGGACTCAGAAGTTGATGACTTGTTATGAGGAAACTCACCTTGTTGTGAACCTTAAGAATATATGAAGAATATGTGAAGAGGTACAAACGACTAATTTACCCATGTTTTACCGTAGCACGACATCTGAACAAAACGTACATGGTCGAGTGGTTCCTACCATTTGTCTTATCGAACTTTCCGTACTCACGGCACTGGAGAGGACTACGGGATTCAGAGGGTCGTCCGTGCACCGAGACGTACATGGAAGAGAGGGAGGGACCTACGGTGACATAGAGGTTTATTCACAGACGTACGTCTGTAGGTCAAGACTACAGGGGTTTCCCCTCTTCAATACTAATCTTGTACTTCTCCTTTACTAGTTTGTTCTTCGGTAACTACTTAGGTTCTACGTTCGAGACACAGAAGAAACCATATCTGTAAATATACTCATCCTTATTTTCCCGAAGGAACCACCGAGTCTGCCATTTCTTAGGCGGATGTTATATCCTCTGGGCCCAAGCTAGGGACCCACCCCTCCTAGGGGACCTCCTCCTTTGCCGTTGGGTGAGGTCATGAGAACGGGTCTCTTAGGGTACCTACCTCCTCGGACCACCCGATGACAGGCATCCCAGAGCTCCTCAGTCTGTGCTGCCTTCACTGAATCGTACGTCGTCGTCGTTAATTTTTACTTCTGAAGACACTTACGGTAGGGTTCCACTCCTGCAAACACCCCTTCGACCGAAGGGATGCTAAAGTCGGACCGTCCCAGAGAAGAGAGAACCGACACCGAAGGCGTCACTTCTTTCAGTCGAGTCTACGAGTTTATCTAGGAGGAGAGTCTTCAGGACCTCCTGGGACGAGTTCTGAGTACTCGGAGTCGACCAGCAAGACGACGTACGGGGGGCGAAGACAGACCGTCCAGAGACACCCCTTCGGAGGTGTCCGGTAGGGGTGAGAGACCCATCCTGTGGACGAACAGACGTGGACGTCTCAGAACGTGCCTCGGTCCACGTGTCTCGACGTATCCCTTACAAACTCGCTTACTCCCTTCCCGTCGAAAACCATAGGTCGTCTGGCTTCTTTGTAAAGTCGGTCAACGTTGCACACCTGGAATGAAGAACCCAACCGGTTTGGCAAGCAAATCCCAAAAAGGTATTCTACGATGTCTTTAGGCTTACTTGAAAAACCGGTTGGTTCATCTGTGACTAAAGTTTGTTGTTTGACATTTCTTTCTGATCCTTAGTCAACCCCTCTAAACTGGTAACCGAGAGACCGTCATAATTTTCTAATAATAACATAGACTCCACTTTATTATCAAAATCCTAGTACGAAAATTCTTCTCAGGAATGGAAACTGTCTCCGAATCCTCTATGAATCCCTACTTCACTGTCCTACAAACCCTATTTGAAACTCTAGTGGACCCCACATCTTACCCCCTTTTTACTTATTTTACCTGGCGCTCGACCCGTAACAACTCAAGTACTATGGGAAGATAAAACAAACTTAAAAGGGTGTTATCTTCTGAAAAAATTTTTCAAAATGAGGACTCATAGGATCTTCCTTTAAACTTATCTAAATTTCTTTGTCTGGAAATTTTCACGAGGAGACTAGTGTAGTCAGGAGATGACTCCTGGAGAAGGAGAACACCAAATCTCCTCCGGACGTCGGGAACTCGACCGAGCGTCCAGCAGTGTACCGGCCCGGCTGCAAGCGGAGACGTCTGCGGAGACACGGCCTACCAGGGCGGGCCCTCTGGGCGGTAGAACCGGAAGAAAGCCAGGGAACAAAGGTATAGACCTGGTGAGTACGGCAGTGGGACCTTCCTAGGAAAGAGGAGGAAGTGGACGGACTGCGAGTAAGAGTTCAGGGACGAGCTCACAGGAAGAAAGTCCCTTTGGAGGGAGGTCGGAGGTCGAAGAAAGAAAGACAGGCGCGCTCAGAAACGACGGCGCGTCCGAAAAGAGATCGACACCACGTGCGCCCGACGGGACCAAGGACCGACGAGAACCGCCCCCGAAGAGAAAAACGTCTCGCACCCGAGACCCACGTGAACTCGCAGGCACGAACGACGCGCACCCGAGTCGTCAAGTCAGGCGGTCGAGGTCTCGCGTCCGAGGGATCACATCGCGTGTCCGACTCAACGAGGTGTCGCACACCCCAGAAGGACCTGGCCCCGACCTTGGGGACAAAGGATGTAACCATCCCTCTAAGAAATAGTGACTCGACGGTCCCTTCGGCTTCGGACTTCAAATTTCGGGTGAATGTACAACAGTAGACAGGAACATGGAATGTCGCAGACAGACCCACACGTGGGTAAAACCTAGCTACATAAATAAGTGCACAGATGACATACAGTGAATCGTGGCGATCTCCCGTCTTAGGAACCTCTGACAGAGACAGATGCAAGAACGATACATCCTTCACAGTGCCTGAGCTACCTGCGCTCAGACTCACTTGAGACCCTCTACCACTACCTGTCCCTCCGGACCGCACGACGCTAAGTACCCCAGCACTTCTCAGCCTGTGCTGACTCGCTGACTTGACTTGACTTGACTCCTTCACAGTTCTGTACTTATAATTTATTACGTATCTTAGTTTCGACAAACCGTCAGTGAGTTTTCCAATTTACATCTTGATGACATGCTAGCTCGTCAAGGCGAGGATCATTACATGGGGTTTCTTAATTATGTTTAGGAACATACCCCTACAAGTAACGTCGAAAGAAGTGTCACGGAGGATCCGACTTTCTTTGTTCACAGGTGGTTACGTACTTACTTATTCGTCTTATGACAGATTATATATCTTACATGGTACCTTATAGTGAGTCGGTATTTCTACTTACTTCAAGACCATGCACAATGTTGTGCTTAGAACTTTTATACGATTCACTTTATTCGGTCTAGGTACTCCTGTTTATGACATACTAAGATGAATATACTTGTAAACTCTTATCTGTTTAATTAAATATCTCTATGTTTCATTTAATGTCCAAGGGTCTCCGACTCCCTTCTCCTCTTACCCCAGTCAACAACCAATTACCCGTCAAACAACCCTCCTACTCTGTCCAAATCTTCATCACGGCTACCAACGTATTATGACAATCATATCAAGTAGGACGACTTGACATGTGCATTGGCGCCGATTTTACCGTTCGAAATACAATATTGTAAATACAATAATAATATGGTATTATTTTTCTGAACCTTTTAACTTGTTTTTACTACTAATCCCTGAAGGGGAACCACCAGGTCACCATTTCTGAAAGAGAAAAGATTACAACCCCCACACCTAAGTCAGGGACCAGTCCCTCGATTCTACGATGTACGGAGTACCGGTTTTTTTTTTTTTTTTTTTGTTTTGTTTACTTATTTTGTATTTTGTTTTTGTTATAACATTGTTTAGTTATTTCTGAAATTTTTACCAGGTACATTTTTTTTATTACTGTTACTTGGGACAAACGAAAAGGGAGTACACTCAACAAACAACGACAGCAAATCAACGATTCGGCACAGACTGAGACGCTGGGGTACCTGACATCGAACGGTCTGAGGAGACAGGTACCCTAAAAGGTCCGTTTTTATGACCTCACCCAACGGTAAGGGAAGAGGTCCCCTAGAAGGACTGGGTCCTTAACTTGGACCCAGAGGACGTCACCGTCGGTCACCGTCCTCCTAAGAAAAGACGACTCAGTGGTCCTCTCGCGATGTATGTCCCATTAGAAAAAATGGAACACGAGCCTGTGGGATCTGTCAATCGCCTTCCACATCCAACACGGGGACCAGGTCGGGTAGACGGAAAGGACAACCACTACCTCCCTCTGAAGGCGACTCCCCTTCCATCACGTACCACTTACCCACTCACTCAGGACCCAACCAGTGCTGGAGGGGTGTAGAGTGACGGTCGGGTTCCGGGGACACCGAGAGGACCAGTGGACTCGACCGGCAGTTGGACTTGTAGTCAAGTAGTCGTAATAGACGTGGGGCATCTGGACTCGCGGAAAAAGAGAAGGAGGCTCAGACGTAGTAGGTCGTCGAGGTTCACAGGCATTCACGAAACCTGTTTGTGTCAACATGAGTGTGTCGGTTCACGACCGACTCGGTTCCCGACGAACCTCTCGCTGAGTGTCACTGCCCCACCCCTTTCCCTCTCCCCACGGTCTCTCTCTCTCTGGAAGAGACGACTCCCGAAACTTAGAGTGAGACTGAACCCTCGGTCGGGTTCCATAGGACGGTTTGTCCGACTACGTTAGACCTACTTGAATGTCGGTTTTCTTAGCTCTGGACGAAGGAAAAGAAGAAGGGGTACTGCCGAGGACAAAGGGGAACAAACTTAGTAGAGTGAGATAGAACCAAACACATCCGACGGTACTATTTCTCGATGTCTTAACCACCAAATTTGTTGTCTTTAATTGAAAGAGTACCAGACCTCCGACCCTTTAGGTTCTAGATCGACGGTCGACTAAGTCAAGGTCCAATCCCGGGAGAAAGACCGAACATTCGTCGGTCGGTGGAAGAGACACACACGAGTGTAAAGTCCTCGTCCCACCCCCTCTGTCTCTCTCTCTCTTTTCTCTCTCTTTCTCTCTCACGTAAGACCATAAAGAACATTCCCGTGATTAGGGCAGTACTCCCGGGGTAGGATTTCTAGGGTAAATTTATACGAATCAAGGGCTTCCAGGATATAGGATTGTGGTGTGACCCCTAATTTCGAAGACGTATACTTAAGACCCGAAGAGACCACCAAGTCGTCATTTCTTAGGTGGAGGGTTACGTCCTCTACGTCCAAGGTAGGGACGTAATCCTTCTAAGGGACTTCCTCCTTTACTGTTGGGTAAGGTTATAAGAACGGTCCTTTTAGAGTACCTGATTTCCTCGGAAAACCCATTGTCAGAGACCCCAGCGTTTCTCAACCTGCACTGAATCGCTGACGTGTCGTTGTTTATCTCCTCAAAAACCCACTTCTGGATTGTTGAATCAGGTAACGTGACAGGAAACACCCCAGTGGTCACAAAGTTTTTGGTTAACGTCACGGAGCCATATCGGGTAGATGAGACAAAGGAAAAAATTTGCATAAATAAGTAAACTGATACCGTCAGGAATCAACACACTGTACACCTTAGAAATCAATACCGTACACCCTAGATCAAGGGGCTGGTCCCTAGTTTGAGTGGGGAAAATAACCCTCATACCCCAGAATCGGTGAACTGGTGATCTATTCAAGGAGGGTAGACGAAAACTTTACCTTTGTTAGACTTACGTAAGAAATCCCCTGGAGACAGACTGGTAGTACATCCTTCCTGGACCTAAGAACGTGTGTAGTCTCTGGACCGTCCAGGCACCGCAGTCCCTCTACCAGTCTTACTACACACAAGTACAGGGTTGAGACTCTGCAGAGGTAGTGCCGGGATCTCCAGGGTAGTATGAGGACGTCGAAGCAAAAGATACTCCTACCACTACGATCGACCACAACTACGGGTCAGTCTCCGACCAAGTCTAAATTCGGCTGCCACGGGTCCTCCTCGAGGTCCGGTGCGGAACGTCCAACGTCCTCGATACATTCACCACTACCACTGTCCCTCCCCCCGACGTCGGGAACTACACCCGGAAGGGGTTCGCCCGACGGTCTACCACCGAGTCGATCACCCACCTCCTCCCTGGTTGGAAACAAGGGTCTGGGTCGAGTAAGTCGAAAGGGACGGGTCCCCAACCGAGAGGATCGGTGAGAAACCCTCGATTTCCCGGAACGACCTCCGGTATAGGGACCCGGGCAGTCGGACAGGACTGGCATCAAGGGTCGAGGGTTGACACCGGTGACCTCTGACGATGGTTGGGAGGGACCCGGACAACACGAGTACTAAGGGACGTGAACTGGAACCTCGACACAGACACCAGGAGGTCTCTTCACTCTTTCCTCTCTCCCCAGAAAGAGTTTGTTCGTCATGTTCCACAAGTCAAGTCAAGTCAGCGAGTCAGCACAGGCTGAGAAACGCTGGGGTACTTAACGTCGTGTGGTCCGAAGGGACAGGTAGTGGTTGAGGGCCTCAAGTGAGTCTGAGTACAGGTCGCTCAGTCACTACGGTAGGTCGGTAGAGTAGGAGACAGCAGGGGAAGAGGAGGACGGGGGTTAGGGAGGGTCGTAGTCAGAAAAGGTTACTCAGTTGAGAGTACTACACCGGTTTCATGACCTCAAAGTCGAAATCTTAGCAAGGGAGGTTTCTTTAGGGTCCCGACTAGAGGAAGTCTTACCTGACCAACCTAGAGGAACGTCAGGTTCCCTGAGAGTTCTCAGAAGAGGTTGTGGTGTCAAGTTTTCGTAGTTAAGAAACCACACACATGTACACAAATTTCAATCCCAAAAGGAATCCACAGGGAACGGAGGACGAAGGGACTAAATAAAGGAACGGCGACGAAAAGGGTCGTAAAGAGACATAGGACGGAGGACTCCACCCGACCCCAGGTCGGTCTCGTCCTGAGAGTGTCCGTCACAACCGTCGTCACCCGACCACGGGACAGTGCCCCTGTGGACCACGACGAGGAACACCACCGAGGCGCAGGAAGAGGTAAGGTCGAGTCGTAGGGACAAAATCCCTTAGGTGGGGGAGGACGGACCGAAGAGGACGTCCAAGGAGGGAACGTTACCTACTAGCAGGTAGATAGACTTCTGAGACCAGTTTCTGGTCCGTAGTGTGACGAGGGTGGAGGGCTCAGATTGGGTGGTCGAGACAGAGGTCTTAGGAGGGGTTTGTGGAGGTGAAGAACACGGAAAATGACGCTAGACTGGTGGTACGGGACCGGTCCGTGGGCCCGGACGGGTGGACCGACCCACGGCGCGGGACGAGTCTCATGTCGTCCGGTCCGTCGACGGACACTCTCAGGGGGTTCCCGGAGGGGTCGACAGTCTAAGGGACGAGAAACCTCTGTCCGAAACCGCTACCACACGACCAGTCGTACACCCCTTCTCCGGGCACAAACTTGTCTGGCACACCTAGCCCCAGAGCGTCCATTACGGAGTCAATTGAGGACGTCAAAATTCTTGTAAGAAATTAAAAACCGACACGACCCAGACACAGTGACACTCCCGGAAAAGATCAACGCCACCCGCCCCTACTGGGAGATCAACGCCACACGACCGGAGAGGTACACCACCGAAGAGATCCACGCCTCGTGTCCGAAATCCCACGCGCTTGAAGTCAGCGGCGCCGAGGACCCGGGATCTCGAGTCCGAGTCATCATGACCGTGTGTCCGAAATCAACGGGTGCGGGACACCTTAGAAGGACCTAGTCCCTAACTTGGACAAAGGACGTAACCGTCCGGCTAAGAAATGGTGACTCGGTGGTCCCTTCGGGTTGAGGACACCAAAAGGTCTTCGGACGTCCAAAGTGAGTGGGTCGGGTCACGAGGATGATCATCGTAAATCACTTACCTCAAAAAGTTTTCCATCGGCTGAGTAAAGGACAGAAAGATTTTTCCTCCTTTTTTACATTTTGGATCCTTTTGTTATGTGGTATTTCTCGTGCAATCGGTGGTCGGTTTCTCTGAATTCCCGTCTTTTAAGTTGGACAAAATCAAAATCTTTTTATAAAAAGAAATTGAACTAAAGGTTCTCCCAAACCCCCCCTTTTCCCGATAAACCTACCCAAGGTAAAAGGACTCAACCTCAACCTTTTCGTCGAACGACCCAGCCGTCACTAAGGTTCCTCGTCCCTTGACCCTTTAGTCCCGCGAGTCGGAGAAGGTTCCTGTAAACCAATGAGAGGTTTACGTTTCGCGGAGTGCACAGTGCACATTAATCACTTTAAGTAGGCAACACTACAGTCTCGAAAAGTCGACCAGTTCACCAAGTGAAACTGAATTACTTCACCGGAAAAACCTTCAATCGCATGCCGACTGATGTGGGCACACCACGTCCGACACCCGGGGTCGTCTCCGACTACTGTCACGAGTCTACCCTCGTACACTTCTACGACGAAGACGACGAATGGACGTGTCAGAACGAACCCCAGTGACGCAGGTGACCCTACGTGAGGTAACGTCACTGGGGTCTTTTTCGGTGGATAACCGACAACATCAGTTTCTCAGGTCCCAGGTCGAGCGAAGTCTACACCCACACACCCTGGACGAGGGAGAGTAGAGAGTCGAAGAGGAGTGAAACTGGGGTTACATGACCGAAGGAAGTGGTCGAGAGAACTACCGTTCTCGTTAGGGGTGGGAGGGAAGAAGGTTCAAGGTAATGAAGGTTATTTTCTCTTCAGAGAGAAGAGATTATCGACTGAGGACACAGGTCACTGGTCAGACTATCCTGGGTGAGTCTAGTACCTAAGTAGGGTTTCGTAGGGGAACCGGTGCTACAATACATCTCACCGGTCAGGACCCAGGGTCCGAGTAGACTTTCGACCTGACCTCTAACTGTAATCGGTGCTCGGTGAACCTGACTTAGACTCCCTTCTCCCGAGGGTTCTCCTTTCGACCCCGACACAAGGATACTTCCCTACGACTTGCCGTTCGTGTCGTTTACAGACTTGCGGACTCGAGAAGACAGAAACGTGAGTCAGGGGACGAGGGAAGTTTGCCGGGACGAGTTCGGCGGGAAGGAAAAGAAGAAAGAGAAGGAGAACTGGTTTCACGAACCGTCAACGGAGAATGACTTGGAACGATGTTTCCCGACAATCCACAGTCCGTCGAACCTAAACTTGGGGTCGGGACGCACGAAGGAGTCCACGTCGACACCTGTCCAGTGAAGGAAGAGGAGTTGGAGTGACAGGAGTAGACAGTTCACTCTTTCACCTCCACTTTCACAGGCAACGAAGCAGTACAGACTGAGAAACGTTAAGGCACCTGACATCGGGCGATCCGAGGAGACAGGTACCTTAAGAGGTCCGTTCTTACGACCTCATCCATCGGTAAGGGAAGAGGTCCCCTAGAAGGGTGAAGTCCCTACCTTGAACCCAGAGGTCGTAACGTCCTTCTCAGAATTGACAGACTCGGTGGTCCCTTCGGACCACTCCCCTTAACGGTTAATAGTTCACTCCCCTTAACACAAAAAGAGGACCCTACCAACACTATCCGTCACTCACACACCTCGAGTCTCGGACCTTCCGCCCTCCCGTGTCATTCACCCCCGAGTGGTAGGTGACGCAGACAGTCTGCCCCTCTGAGTCCGTAACACAGTGACACGTTCCAGGGCGTCGACCACCCCTCGCCTCGACCCCAAGCTCGAACCGGACGGAGTAGACTCGGGTCGCCGACGAGTACGACATCGGAATGGAGAAGGTGGGTGGAAGGACAAACGTCTGACAAAGAGTACCTGAGAGGTCCGACGCCAGTCGTGGACCCTGGTCACGTGTTTCCGGCAACGGATAGAAGCTGGATGGTCCGTGGTTTAATTTGGGACTCGTCTGTTCCGTCCCCGAAGGGACCACCAAGTCGACCATCTCTTAGACGGACGTCACTCCCTCTGGGTCCAATATAAGGGACCCAGACCTTCTAGGGGACCTCCTCCCGTACCGTTGGGTGAAGTCATAAGAACAGACCTCTCAGGGTACCTGTCTCCTGTCTTAGGTACCTGGGATGTCAGACATCCCAACGGTTCCCAATCTGTACCGACTCACTGATTGTGAAGGGGAAAAAGTCTGTTCCGTCTCACTACCCCACTTGACCCGGAGGGACTCCAACCCCCTGCCTACGCGACACGACGACCCCACCGGAGACGTGTTTCCCCTTGGCTCTCGGCACGGACGGGTCCGGCGCTGCCCCTCCCGTACCTACGGAACGACGAACACCCTGCTTCCATCTCGAACTACTCGACTAGCCACAAGGAACTTACCGAAAACGGGTCACCCAAGCCAACAGTAATTTAACAACTGACAAAGATTGTTACCAGATATGACACGAACAAAGGTCACACCTTATTAAATGACCGACAAGCCACCCCGGTAGTCTTTAGAGCCTCCGGGTCGTGTGCATTGAGTCACCGAAGTCGGAGAGGTCCATACTGTACCCGGTGGAATCTGTCAAAGATACTTCTACTTTCACTTTCAGCGAGTCAGCACAGGATGAGAAAGGCTGGGCACCTGATATGTCAGGTACCTTAAGAGGTCTGGTCTTATGACCTCACCCATCGTTTTGAAATGTCATCAATCCCCACACACACAAACGTCTTTTTCTTTTACTTTATATCTTAATCACAGTCGGTCTCGAAACTTTACTCTTAGGACTGAGCGAAAAAATCTAACGTGTCCTGACAGTATAACAATAGTGGGATCAACAGTGGTCTGACTCAAAAATATTATAGAGGTTGAGGTTGAATGATAAGGGAGAGAACGGCCACAAGAATTACTAGACAACAAGTTAACAACTCAGCGAGTCAGGACAGGCTGAGAAACATTGGGGCACCTGACGTGGTGCGGTCCGAAGGGACAGGAAGTGGTAGAGTACCTCAAACAAGTCTGAGTGCAGGCAACTCAGTCACTACGGTAGGTCGGTAGGACAGGAGACTCTCTTACTAGACTCTCCAGCCGTCAATCTCGTCGGTAAACTGATCGACTAAGGGAAGATTGTGGACCAGTTGAGGTCCTCGTCTTTATGTGCCCCTACAAACGTTACTGGCTCTCCCCGGTGCCCTCGTTGCAGTCTCCCTAGGTCTGGCTTCGGTGGAAACTGAAGAGACGTGTCCACTCCTAAGAAGGACACCAAGACACCAAGACACCCGTCTTCTCAACTTGGGTCGTCTGGGAGGAAGGAGAAGGAGGGCTCTGGTACGAGTGGGTGTGACACACGTGAGAGATCGGTCTCCACGAGTCTAAACCTTCACAGACTCAAAATCACCTCCACCTACATACGAGTCGGAGGGACTCAGATTATGGTTGTGAACGTGTCGTGGATGGAACCCTCCTGCGACGACTCTGTAAACTCCACGTGAATAACTGAATTACGAAACCCCTTCGAACCACTCTTGTCCTGGAGGTGGTAGAACACCAGGAGACTTGACATCGTCCGTGTACCCAAATTCTCTCCAGAGACAACCACGTAGTGGGGTACCCCGTCCTCCCGTGACACACACGACCTGGAGGAAGGCCCTCGGCTCAGGAACCACGACCGTAACTATGGTTGGTCCCAAGAACTAGAAGGGGTCAGTCATCTTTGACTGGTCTCCGGTCTGTTCTTTAAGTCCGTTCCGAGATGACCCCGGGGACGACGTCGTCCCCCTCCACTCTCGTCCGTAGTCCAAGAGAACGAACGAGTGAGGGACCCACCCCCGCTCGACTAAGGAATGTACCCCACTCATATGCCTACACAGCTCCCCAGTCCGGTCTCCCTACCGAATCTGCCAAACGGACGGGCACTCCACCACACACGTCCCCCATACGAGTCATAGGACAAAAACGAGGGCTGTGGGACGAAAAAGAGGTCCGAGAAGTTTGAACCGTCAACCCAAAAAACCAGAGAAACATACAAAAGAGATATTAAAACGGGGTTCACTCGTGCGTGTCTCAATAAAAATCAGGTCATAACACAGAAATATATGACACAACAAACTCCTCTCCACATCTGTCCACGTTCGTAACGTCGTTTCCCCGGGTCCAGGGTCCAGACAGAGTCGTACTCCGTCATAGAGATTGACGACGACGATTCAGCGAAGTCAGCACAGGCTGAGACACGTTGGGGTATCTGTCGTCGGGTGGTCCGAGGAGGCAGGTACCCTAAAAGGTCCGTTCTTGTGACCTCACCCAACGGTAAAGGAAGAAGTCATGTCCTTTCACTTTTCACTCTCACTTCAGCGAGTCAACACAGACTGAGAATCAGTGTGGTACCTGACGTCGGAAGGTCCGAGAAGGCAGGTACCCTAAAAGGTCCGTTCTCATGACGTCACCCCACGGTAACGGAAGAGGTAGAAATTGACAGTATACCTGTTTTTAGGTGTTCCGTTGGTTTTATTTTAAACTGTTTTGTTAGACTGAAATAATGTACCCAACAACAACAAATCAACGAGTCACCACAGGCTGAGAAAACACCGGGGTACCTGACATCGGGTGGTCCGAGGAGACATGTACCCTAAAAGGTCCGTTGCTATGACCTCACCCGACGGTAAAGAAAGAGATCCCCTAGAAAGACTGAGTCCCTAGTTTGGACACAGAGGACGAACCTTCCACCTAAGAAATGGAGATTCGGTGGTCTCTTCGGGACAACATACCCTACTTGAGGTTAAACGCTGGGGTACTTAACGTCGTGCGGTCCGGAGGGACAGGTAGTGGTTGAGGGTCTCAAGTGAGTCTGAGTGCAGGTAGCTCAGTCACTACGGTAGGTCGGTAGAGTAGGAGACAGCAGGGGAAGAGGAGGACGGGGGTTAGGGAGGGTCGTAGTCTCAGAAAAGGTCACTCAGTTGAGAAACGTACTCCACCGGTTTCCTGACCTCGAAGTCGAAATCGTAGTAAGGAAGGTTTCTTTAGGGTCCCGACTAGAGGAAGTCTTACCTGACCAATCTAGAGGAACGTCAGGTTCCTTGAGAGTTCTCAGAATAGGTTGTGGTGTCAAGTTTTCGTAGTTAAGACACCACGAGTCGAAAGAAGTATCAGGTTGAAAGTGTAGGTACGTACTGGTGTCCTTTTTGGTATCGGAACTGATCTGCCTGGAAACAACCGTTTCATTACAGAGACGAAAACATATACGATAGATCCAACCAGTATTGAAAAGAAGGTTCCTCATTCGTAGAAAATTAAAGTACCGACGTTAGTGGTAGACGTCACTAAAACCTCGGGGGGTTTTATTTCAGACTGTGACAAAGACGACAAAGAGGTAGATAAACGGTACTTCACTACCCTGGTCTACGGTACTAGAAGCAAAAGACTTACAACTCGAAATTCGGTTGAAAAAGTGAGAGGAGAAAGTGAAAGTAGTTCTCCGAAAACTCAAGGAGAAGTGAAAGATGGTATTCCTACCACAGTAGACGTATAGACTCCAATAACTATAAAAAGGGTCGTTAGAACTAAGGTCAAACACGAAGAAGGTCGGGTCGAAAAGAGAACTACATGAGACGTATTTTTCAATTTATTCGTCCCACTGCTATATATCGGAACTGCATGAGGAAAAGGATAAACCTTGGTCAGACAACAACGTACAGGTCAAGATTGACAACGAAGGACTGGACGTATATCAAAAGAGTTCTCCGTCCAGTCCACCAGACCATAAGGGTAGAGAAAGTCTTAAAAGGTGTCAAATAACACTAGGTGTGTCAGTTTCCGAAACCGTATCAGTTGTTTCGTCTTTATCTACAAAAAGACCTTGAGAGAACGAAAAAGGTACTAGGTCGCCTACAACCGTTAAACTAGAGACCAAGGAGACGGAAAAGATTTTGGTCGAACTTGTAGACCTTCAAGTGCCAAGTGCATAACGACTTCGGACCGAAGCTCTTAAAACTCGTCGTGAAATGATCGCACACTCTACGCACGTTAACACGCCATCAAACTCGTAAGAAACCGTCATTCTGGGAGATTTAACTATCGAGAGATACTTACCCAGTGTCGTTTTTAGGACAAGACATTTAGAACGGGGGGTAGAGAAATCGAGGATGAAGGACAGGAGTTTATTTCTTTCGTTGCTAGATGAATAAAGTAAGAAGAAAGATCAAAGAACAAACTATAACCCACAGGGATTTTTGGTCTTTCCCTATTTATGTAAAACGTCAAAAAGATCTTTACACACACACTTACTCACATGTTCGAACACACCTGTATTCGATACTTACACCGGTACACGACACCCACACCGGTACACGACACCCACACCGGTACACGACACCCATAATAGTACACGACACCCACACCGGTACACGACACCCACACCGGTATTCGATACTTACACCGATACACGACACCCACAACAGTACACGACACCCACACCGGTACACGACACCCACACCGGTACACGACACCCACACCGGTAATCATACTTACACCGGTACACGACACCCACAGCGGTACACGACACCCATAATAGTACACGACACCCACACCGGTACACGACACCCACACCGGTATTCGATACTTACACCGGTACACGACACCCACACCGGTACACGACACCCATACCGGTACACGACACCCACACCGGTAATCATACTTACACCGGTACACGACACCCACACCGGTACACGACACCCATACCGGTACACGACACCCACACCGGTAATCATACTTACACCGGTACACGACACCCACACCGGTACACGACACCCACACCGGTAATCATACTTACACCGGTACACGACACCCACACCGGTACACGACACCCATAATAGTACACGACACCCACACCGGTACACGACACACCGGTACACGACACCCACACCGGTATTCGATACTTACACCGATACACGACACCCACAACAGTACACGACACCCACACCGGTACACGACACCCACAACAGTACACGACACCCCCACCGGTACACGACACCCACACCGGTACACGGCACCCACACCGGCAAACGGACACGTACACCACTGAGTCGGAAAAGAAGTAACACCGACAACAGGAAACCTTAGACCTCAAGACAAGGATCCGAAAAGACTGGGGTCCTGCGATCGACCTCCGCCAGTTGTAAGTCTTACTGTCTACGTCCACTCCCAACACACTCTCCTACAGGACGGAACAGAGGACGGGGTCACGATCAAGAGACGTCATCGACCACTACAGATTCCAGTGTTATTCCCGGTCTTATTCCTGACAGTGGATAACTTACGAACGAGACACGGTCCGAGACGGAGTTCAAGAGAGACATATCATATGATGGTGTCAGTAGACGAGGGGTCCACCCCGATCACCATTTCTTGAACAGACGGTTACGTCCTCTGTATTCTTTGCGCCCAAACTCGGGACCCAACCCTTCTAGGGGACCTCCTCCCGTACCGTTGGGTGAGGTCATAAGAACGGACCTCTTAGGGGTACCTGAGCGGACTGTCCTGATACTAGGTATCCCAGCTTTTCTCAACATATACTGATTTCACCAAATCGTGAGTACGTGCAAGAGAATGTCGCCGTCAGGGTATCTACATTACCAATTCGATGACGCACACACGATCCGTGGTCCGGTTCGTAAGACGGCACGTTGTAACACAATTTACAAGATATTAGAATATCCTTGTATAAAAACAGGAATAAAAAGTCCGCCTCTTTGATACCGATACTTCAATTGTTCACTTAGAGTCCAAGTTCCTCTAACGGGAATTCTCAAATCGAAAGGACAGTCTCTACCGTGCGTGTAATTGGTTTGTAGTACCCCAAGAAGGACGGGGTCAAAAAAGAGGGTTTTGACATCATAACTCCAGTGGAACGACAGGAAATTCCCTTTTCTTTGGGTCGGTGTTAAGAATAAATAAACAAAAGAAGAATATTAATAATAAAAAAAACGTGTTTTTACTAAAGGGACACAACCAGGACAAAAGGGGTTTGTCGTATTTAATAAGTCGATGGACCACACGAAGCCGTCGACGACGAGAGACGTCCCCTCAACGTTTCAACTTTAGCATTACTACTCTTCTGAGACCACTTGAACGACGGGGGGCCCCCTCACTCCCTCCCTTATTCCGATAGTATCCGAGTCCGGTCACTCCCGACCGAATCGACTCTTACCGAAAGGGGAGGTAACCAAAGACACAAAAGGGGAAGTAAAGGGAAAAGTTTACAATCTCGTATAGTTTACTCGAGAGAGAGGGAGACCTCGTCAAAATTTAGAGAAGTTAGAAAAACAATAAACAAGGACACCCAACCGACAAAATAAAAATAAAAACCTACCATCCAACTCATCGTCGTACCTCCCAAAACTCCATTCTCTCTCAATGTGAAATACGTTTTAGTGTTTTTATTTACTCTGAAATTCTCGAGACACCGGTTTCGGTAGAGATACTCACAAATGTCCTGACAAAACAACCAGAAGTTGCTGATTAATATTACCCTTGGTTGTGTGTACCACACGCAATAAATCTAGGTCGAAATTTGCGGTCGCGAAACCGACTCCGTCTGAAAGGGTTAGTTCACAAAAACGGTCTTCACTGTTTTGAGGAAAGGGTCTCTCCTAGTTTACAATACCCCTGCTTACCGGAGGACAGAGGAGGGGTGTGCTGGTCTAGCAAAGACGGTCCAATCGGAAAGAGACGATGAAGGGAAGGGTGAGCACCCCACGATAAATTACGTAGGGGAGTGGTGCACAACAAACAATGACGTGGGTGGTCGGAGTATTTTTGAGGAAAGAAATTTTTCAAGGACCGACCGGGCTATTCTGTTCCCGTAATCGGAGGTCTCTGAATCTTTACTAGCCGAGTAGGTAAATACAAAGACTTTTCGGGAACGGATACAATTTTCACAGGGACACACGCGTACACAGTCTCTTACAAAGGAACCCGAGGTTCTGACATAAAGAACCGGTCTCCCTTTCATCTCAGGTATGTGAACTTTAAGACTTTAGGCTCTACTAGAAATGTACTAGTTATCGAACAACCAAACCAAGTCGGTGTAGAAACTATTAACAGTCGAAGCTAATTTAAACTCCAAGACAAAAAAACGGTAGTGCGGGGCGGGGCCGAAGGGGAAAGGAAGGGGGGTGAGGGACCTAAGAAACTGGACAAGGTCCATGGGTCATAGGTCTCAACCGTCAATACCAGAGAGAGAAATTGTTCTCCGACTTCCCATAGGGTCCATCGTTCGGAGTGCTCTCTCCTGGTTCTTCCCTTCTCTCCACAAAGGTACCACTCGGACAAGACCAAGGACCTCTCCTCCTTTTTCCTCCGTCTCAAAACTCGTCTCTGACTTTTGTTTTTCGATTAATAAAAGGGGGACGAAAAAGGACTGGTCACAATTGAAGTCTGACAAAACTCGATCTTAGGAACCAGTATAAAACCTCTGTTCTATCCACCACACAAGATTCTAAGTAAGGGAATATTCTACCTCTTAACAACTGTGTGCGAAGATTCCCGAATAAGTGTACTCGAAAACTCCCTTTGAAAGTAATAGTATAAGTAACTAGTTCTTTTACCTCTCTCTAAAACTTTGTCAATAGGGTTCCGAATTTACTCTATAAAGAAAAATATTTTTAGTCTTAACAGACCCCACTCTAAGATTCGTTACCACCCTGATCCAGTGCCGACGAGTAATCAGAACGAACACAAGTCCACATCTGTAAGTACCCGAAGGGTCCACCGTGATCACCATTTCTCCCTCCTCCGTGCTCCCCGCACCCAAGTCACGGACCCACCCCTCCTACGGGACCGCCTCCCGTACCCCTGGGTGAGGTCGTAGGACCGGACCTCTTAGGGTACCTGTCTCCTCTGACCGCCCGATTCAGGCATCCCAACGTTTCTCCACCTGTACTGACTTCACTGAATCGTGCGCACGTGGATGTGCAAATTGGAAACCAATCTCTCGACGACAAGTTTGTTACCTGAGTGTGGAATCTACGCTCTTACAGACTCCGGGTCCCTAGTCACCTCCTGGACTCCTTGGTGCGGTAACCAGGTCCTCCCTGTCACACGGCATCTGTTTTGCTTTATGTGTCTGTACCTGAGTAGCTTGATCCGGGGTCTACCAACCCATGAGATAGCAAAGAATACTTTGGACGTCCACCTCACAAACCCTCGCTCCCGACACCACTCTTGTCTTATGTCTAGTGGTCCCGAGAATCCCCAACCCACGACCTAATAAATTTTCAGTTTTGGAGTCATACCTCATCGGATCTCTCTTTCTTCGAGTGACTTCTTCCTAAGTATGCAAATTCGGTGTCCGAGCCTGCTTACGCTATGCACGGTCAGGTTGGAATGTTTCTTCTCGCCGGTCGTTCTTCCCTTCCTTACACTCCCACTTGATTTGCTGAAACCCAGTAGATGCGGAAAAGACACTCCAGCGGATTCACCCGCGTCGATACGTTGCACTTAGACAAAGTGCCACAAGTAACGTGGCTCGGGTCCCCAACTTTTCTTGGTATTCCTTCTTTTGAGACAACGAAACCATAAAGACACGTCCTTAAACAGTAACTGTGTGGCACATTTTTACGACTCTTCTACATGTAACCTTTACGCTACATGCCCTTAATGCGTCGTCAGAAACGGGTCGAGTAGTATTTGCCTTCTAGAGTTCCAAACAGTGGTTTTGTCTTCGGATCCGACAAAGAGAAATAATCATGATAAGAGGGTACTCACGAAATGTGTCTTAGGAAGGGGAAGGTTTCCCCACATAAATAGAACATTTTTTAAGTGTGACCTTGAAAGGGGACAGTCAGGTCACCAATTCTGAGACGCGAAGGTGACGTCTAGCCCCATGATTCTAGGGTGTACGTCACACCGTGTCGATGTATTCTTTAACTCAATAAACAGAAAATTTTTTAACTCGTGAACCAGAGGATTTATATATACTACTCTGTTAAGTAGTACTGTAAGTTGTAATATGTGATAATACCCGTCACATGTCAGTATGTTGTCTTACTTAAAGTCTTAGTTGTATTAGCGTGTGACCTTTAATCCTTTCGGAACGAGTATAGGAATCTCTGAAATCATTCACAGAAAGGTGGCAGGAATCCCGGGGTGACGAAGTAGCAAGGACAGGCTCTACTTTTACCTTCGAACATGGGTCCTCACTGCCAACAACTATACTACGTATTTCTTCCACTCAAGCGTCCACCTGGAAGAAGGTGGGAGGAGACGCGAAAGCGGAGGAGGGGTGGGCTGGGACGGTCGACGGCCACAAGTCAGAGATTCAGTTCAAGCTGAGAGACACTGGGGCACTTGACATCGTGCGGTCCGAAGGGACAGGAAGCGATAGAGGACGTCAAATGAGTGTGAGTACGGGTAACTTAACCACTACGGTAGGTTGATGGAGTAGGAGATAGTGGGGGAAGAGACGGACGGGAGTCAGAAAGGGTCGTGTCGTAGAAAAGGTTTCTTAGACGCGAAGGGTAGTCCACCAGTTTCATGACATCGAAATCGAAGTCGTAGTCAGGAAAGTCACTTATAAGTCCCAACTAAAGGAAATCCTAACTGACCAAACTAGAGGAACGACAGGTTCTCTGAGAGTTCTTAGAAGAGTTCGCGAAGTCAAGTTTTCGTAGTCAAAAAGTCGTGAATCGGAAGAAATACCAGGTTGAAACTGTAGACAAGTACTGATGACCTTTTTGGTATCGAAACTGAGATGTCCCTGGAAACAACCGTTTCACTACAGAGACGAAAAATTATATGACAGACCTAAATAGTATCGAAAAGAAGGTTTCTCGATCGTAGAAAATTAAAGTACCGACGTAGACGTCACTAAAAACCTCGGGGTCTTTTATTTCAGACAGTGACAAAGGTGAAAAGGGGTTGACTCAGATCGGATTGAGTAGGTTCGTCACTTCCGTCTTCTCTGACCAGAACTTCCCCGGTGAGATGGGTGGCGACGACTGGGAGACCGGCAAACGGTCACAGAAAATCCGGAAACACCGTTACCGTGGGGTGAGGTCATGAGAGCGGACCTTTTAGGGTACCCGCCTCCTCTGACCACCCGACGTCAGGTACTCCAGCGATCCTCAGTCTGTGCTGACTCGCTGAAGTGAAACTGAAAAGTGAAAGTACGTAACCTCTTCCGTTACCGTTGGGTGAGGTCACAAGAACGGACCTCTTAGGGTCCCTGTCCCCTCGGACCGCCCAAAGACAGACACCCCAACGTGTCTCAACCTGTACTGACTTCGCTGAATCGTCGTCGTCATCGTAACGTTTAAGTAGGACACAAGACTCCTCCTTCGTAACCCTTCCTCCTCTTTAACTCAAACCCCAGTGACCGCCCCGACTTACTCGAAACGACGAAGACATACAAGTCAGTCTATAAGAGAACCGACGCATCTTAAGAGGGGAGAGGTCGGAGTCGTTGACGGGTCCGTCTGTCGACACCGGGGTCGACTCGGGATCTTCCAGGTCGTGAAGGAGGAGGCACGAGTAATTACTCCTCCGTCGACCTCTCTGTCCGTGGCGCGACGCACTTTTCCTCGTCTGTCGTAGAAGTGGGGTCTATTCTTTCGTCGGTGCTAAGACCTTCACTTTCTTCCCGAAACGCAAAGTCACTACAGGTTGGATCTTTCACCGTCGCTACCAGATTGACAAAAATTTTGACAGAACCACATATAAAAAAATCTTTACACAAATATATAAACCGACGTCGTCCAGAAACAATGTCGTACACCCTAGAAAACTGACATCGTATGTTTAAGGTGAACTCGTTTGACGTCCTCGGTCACCTCCTGTCCCTTCGGACCGTACGACGTCGGGTACCCCAGCGTTTCTCGGCCTGTGTTGAAGTACTGACTTGTCGTGGTCGTTGCACGTTTGGGAGTCGACACCGTACGGCCCAGATCAAGAGCCCGGTCCCTAGTCTGGGCTCGGAGGACGTGACCCTTACGTCCGAGTCGGTGACGTGGTGGTCCCTTCAGGGTACCCCGTCACAAAGAGTACGAGTATTCGAACAGGGTGGACGTCGAGGTAAAGGACAGACAAGAGAGATCCAGACGTACCACACCTATTGCCCTAAGACTCTAAACTGTTACAAGCCTATGGCTCCCTCTTGGACGACCTATTCACTCATCGACGGAGGAATTGAGTCTGAACGACATCGATACTCGAGAGACGGAGGGTCCGGACCAAGGATCCAGAGTACCCGAAATGCAGGTCGACAGAGGAATATTGGTGAAAGTGTCAAAATGATTAGTCCTTTCCACCTATTTGTTTATTTTCTTTTAAATTTTAATAGGGGTTATAATAGTGGAAACAACAACAACAAATTAGCGATTCAACACAGGTTGAGAAACGTCGGGGTACCTGATGTCCTGCGGTCCAAATGGGAGGAAGTGATAGAGACTCTCAAACACGTTTGAGTACAGGTAACTCAGTTACTACGGTAGGTTGGTAGAGTAGGAGACAGCAGGGGAAAAGGAGGACAGGAGTCAGAAAGGGTCGTAGTCCCAGAAAAGGTTACTCAGTCGAGAAGCGTAGTCCACCGGTTTCATAACCTCGAAGTCGAAGTCATAGGCAGGAAGGTCACTTATAAGTCTCAACTAAAGGAAATCCTACCTGACCAAAATAGTAGATCGGTGTCACAAATTATATGAAAACACAAATTGTAAAATCTGAAAAGAGACTCATCTATGATTTCTCTCTTTCTCTACAAACTAAAAATGACTTACTCTAGGTGAATCTTTAAGATAAAAAAAATATTGAACATCAAAGACAAATTGTTTTATACAGGTTTCAAAGATACGTTGTTATTTTTGTGTATCATTTACAATCAACGAGTCAACACAGACTAAGAAACTCTGGGGGTATCTGACATCGGACAGTCCGAGGAGACAGGTACCTTAAGAGGTCCGTTCCTATGACCTCACCCAACGGTAAAGGAAGAAGTCGCCTAGAAGGACTGGGTCCCCAACTTGGATCCAGAGGACGTAACACCCGTCTAAGAAATGACAGACTCGGTCGTCCCTTCGGACTTTATGTGCATCCGTAATGGTAAAAATTATAACGGTAGTATTCGACAATTTATTTAATAGACATTCAATATATTAGTCAGGGAATAACAACCCATAAATCCAATAAAGGGAATTAAAAAAAAAAAAAAAACCCATAGTATTTTGTCACAATAACGGAGGAAACACCTACCGTCCTCTATTCCATGGGAGAACGTCGAAACCTCCGATAATATTGATCATGACACCTTTTAAGACTTTCTCTACCCTTATGGTCTGGTGGACTGGACGAAGAACTCTTTGGACATATGTCCAGTCCTTCGTTGTCAATCTTGACCGTGGACTGGACGAAGAACTCTTTGGACATATGTCCAGTCCTTCGTTGTCAATCTTGACCTGTACCTTGTTGTCCGACCAAGGTTTATCCTTTTCCTCATTCAGTTTCGACATATAACAGTGGGACGAATAAATTGAATATACGTCTCATGTAGTACTCTTTGTGACCCGACCTTCTTCGTGTTCGACCTTTGTTCTAACGACCCTCTTTATAGTTATTGGAGTCTATACGTCTACTATGGTGAGAATACCGTCTTTCACTTCTTCTTGATTTCTCGAAGAACTTTCACTTTCTCCTCTCACTTTTTCAATCGAATTTCGAGTGGTAAGTCTTTTACTTCTGGTACCGTAGACCAGGGTAGTGAAGTACCCTTTATCTACCCCTTCGTCACCTTTGTCACAGTCTGAAATAAAAAAACCCGAGGTGTTAGTGACGTCTACCACTAACGTCGGTACTTTAATCTTCTACGAATGAGGAGTCTTCCTTTCAATACTGGTTGGATCTATCGTATAAGTTTTCGTCTCTGTAATGAAACAGTTGTTTCCAGGCAGATCAGTTCCGATACCAGAAAGGTCACCAACACATACCTACACTCCCAACCTGATATTTCTTTCAACTCACGGTTTCTTGACTACGAAAACTTGACACCACAACCTCTTCTGAGAACTCTCGGGGAACCTGACGTTCCTCTAGGTTGGTTAGGTAGGATTTCCTCTAGTCAGGACCCACAAGTAACCTCCCTGACTACAACTTCGACTTTGAGGTTATGAAACCGGTGGACTACGTTTCTCGACTGAGTGACCCTTTCTGGGACTACGACCCTTTCTAACTCCCGTCCTCCTCTTCCCCTGCTGGCTCCTACTCTACCAACCTACCGTAGTGGCTGAGTTATCTGTACTCAAACCCACTTGAGGTCCTCGACCACTACCTGTCCCTCCAGACCGCACGATACCAAGTACCCCAGCGTTTCTCGACCCGTACTGACTCACTGACGTGACTCGACTAACCCACTTATTACAGTATCCAACAACGACAAATCAACGATTCAACATAGGTCGAGAAAACGTTGGCGCACTTGACGTCGGACAGTCCTAGGAGACAGACACCCTAAAAGGTGTGTTCTTATGACCTCACCCAACGGTAAAGGAAGGGGTTCCGTAGAAGAACTGGGTCCCTAACTTGAGTGTAGAGGACGAACCGTCCGTCTAAAAAAAATGGCGACTCGGTGGTCCCTTCGGGTTACAGCNGTCTCATGTAGTACTCTTTGTGACCCGACCTTCTTCGTGTTCGACCTTTGTTCTAACGACCCTCTTTATAGTTATTGGAGTCTATACGTCTACTATGGTGGGAATACCGTCTTTCACTTCTTCTTGATTTCTCGGAGAACTTTCACTTTCTCCTCTCACTTTTTCAACCGAATTTCGAGTGGTAAGTCTTTTACTTCTGGTACCGTAGGCCAGGGTAGTGAAGTACCGTTTATCTACCCCTTCGTCACCTTTGTCACAGTCTGAAATAAAAAAACCCGAGGTTTTAGTGACGTCTACCACTAACGCCGGTACTTTAATCTTCTACGAATGAGGAGTCTTCCTTTCAATACTGGTTGGATCTATCGTATAAGTTTTCGTCTCTGTAATGAAACAGTTGTTTCCAGGCAGATCAGTTCCGATACCAAAAAGGTCACCAACACATACCTACACTCTCAACCTGATATTTCTTTCAACTCACGGTTTCTTGACTACCAAAACTTGACACCACAACCTCTTCTGAGAACTCTCAGGGAACCTGACGTTCCTCTAGGTTGGTTAGGTAGGATTTCCTCTAGTCAGGACCCACAAGTAACCTCCCTGACTACAACTTCGACTTTGAGGTTATGAAACCGGTGGACTACGTTTCTCGACTGAGTGACCTTCTCTGGGACTACGACCCTTTCTAACTCCCGTCCTCCTCTTCCCCTGCTGTCTCCTACTCTACCAACCTACCGTAGTGGCTGAGTTATCTGTACTCAAACCCACTTGAGGTCCTCGACCACTACCTGTCCCTCCAGACCGCACGATACCAAGTACCCCAGCGTTTCTCGACCCGTACTGACTCACTGACGTGACTCGACTAACCCACTTATTACAGTATCCAACAACGACAAATCAACGATTCAACATAGGTCGAGAAAACGTTGGCGCACTTGACGTCGGACAGTCCTAGGAGACAGACACCCTAAAAGGTGTGTTCTTATGACCTCACCCAACGGTAAAGGAAGGGGTTCCGTAGAAGAACTGGGTCCCTAACTTGAGTGTAGAGGACGAACCGTCCGTCTAAAAAAAATGGCGACTCGGTGGTCCCTTCGGGTTACAGCGTTCACAAATCACAGTCAAGGGTCGTAGGGAGTCACTCTAGTTCCACGGAAGGTCACGCCACTTACGTGAAGGCGTCCACGTAAGGTCCACGCCTCGGGTCCGCAAGTGTTACGACTTACGTCGGATTCTCTGTGGTTAGTGAAAATGAAAAGAGTCGTAGAAAGATACGTAGGTCATTTTTACGACTTGACGTCACTATAAATTTAGACACTTTTCCGTTCGGTAGTCAGAACGAGGGACGAAAGGATATCTAAAAGGAACTTGTAAAATGAGAAAAGACAACGGAAGTTCAAGAACGGTCGTTTACATACAGTATCTATATTTTTCAAATTTATTTTATTACCCGCTTTGTTTGAATTTTACTTGGTTTAAGACAAACAATTGAAAGAAGGGGAACACTTAACCATCCTCTTATTTTAGCTTTGTCACCAAAGGGAACATAGAGTCTGTCATTTCTTAGACGGACGATGTGTCCACTGGGCTAAGTTAGGGACCCACTTCTCATATGGGACCTCCTCCTCTACCGTTGGGTGTGGTCATAAGAACGGACCTCTTAGGGTCCCTGTCTCCTCGGACCGCCCTGTGTCAGGTACCCGAACGTTTCTCTACCTGTACTGACTCACTGATTCGTGTGTGCGTGTTGTACATTTGTTGTCCTCGTACAACATCCATAGGATCATCCACTACTTCGGGGGTCCGGAGGAGTCTTTGTTGGTCACGGGTACGGACGTCCAGACCCCTGGTCGTCGGAAGGGACGAGCAAAGGGCAGGGAATGGTCGTAGCGAGCTGAGAGTCTCTGTCCCCTCTCCGTTCTCCTCGACATCTACACGGGACGGAGAGTGGGTCTACCCTGGAATCACCTGACCTGTCAGGAGATAGTCTCGAAGTTGGTCGACCAAATCGTAAATAGGTTACGTCTAATCTTTCAGTCTAAGTTAGTCTTTCTTTTTGCTATCTCCCGAGGTTCCAGACATCTTCCACACTCTCACCTATCTTGTAAGAAACTATTCTAAACTAACTTTCGATGAGGTAACCATATCGGGGGGTTTATGATGCTTTGTCGTCTCCGTTGTGTGAACACCCACAACCAAATAGTGAACTAGTTTTTACCCAAACATTTATCTATATGTCTAAGTCACTTTAGGAATAGTTTTAAAGTCGACGGAAAAAAACTTCCTTAACTCTTCGACCAGGATTTTAAGTCTACCTTTACGTTCTGTGAGTCTCATCGGCTTTATGAGGACTATTACTTTCTGTTTCACCCTCCTGAGTCGAAGGACTAGACTCTTTAATGATGTTTGGATGTCAATGATCCAGCGACACCACACCCGTATTCCGATCTGCATACCTCTTACCTTATCTTATCTCCTAGATCTCTACTTAAGATCATAAATACCAGCCAACTATAAGTCGTTTTCCCACTGTTCTATTAAATTACCCCTTTCTTTCCAGAAGAGTTGTTTACCACGATCTTGTAGACCTATAGGTATACGTTTATATACTTGAACCTGGAAATGGTGTATACTACATGTTTTTAATTGTCTTCTACCTAGCGTCGAGATTTATATTCTCGATTTCGATATTTTGAGTATCCTCTTTTGTGTCCGCATTTAGAAACACTGGAATAAGTCCGTTACTAAATACTCTACACTGGCGTTTTCGTGTCTCGTGGTTTCGTTTTTATCTATTGGACCCGAAGTAGGTTTAAACTTTTGGAAGACGTCGTTTCCTCCCATACTTCTTGCACTTTTCTGTAGGTGTCTTACCCTCTTTTATATTTTCTTAGTACATATTCTTGGATTATAGGTCTGATATTTTCCTTGGTATAATGTCGAGTTGACATTTTTCTGTTTACTGGGTTGTTTTTTTACCCGTTTTTACCCTTGTCTGTAAATAGGTTTCTTCTATGTCTTCTACCGATTATTCATGTACATTACTACAAGTTATAGTTACAGTCATTCCTTTACGGTCCATTTGGGGTGTTACTTCATGGTCAAACATGAGTGAAGTACCGATATTATTTTCTCTGTCTACTATTGTTCACAACCGTTTCTGAATCTCTTTAAACTCGGGAGTAGACAACGACCACCCCTACATTTGCCCACCACAGTTAACCCTTTTCTCGAACAGTCGAGAAGTTCAAATTTCAGTCTGAAGGGCCATCGGGTCACCATTTCTTAGGCCGACGGATAAGACCCCTGCACCCAAGCTAGGAACCAGGCCCTTCTAGGGTGGACGGTGCCCCGTCGCCTCGGGTACACGGCGTCGATGACTCGGGAGCCAGAGCGGGGACACGAGACGTTGGCCCCTTCGGGGACGTCTCTCCGGACACGTGGCGTCGGTCTCTCCCCGGGGTGGGCGGCGTCGACCTCCTCCGGACGCGCGTCGTCACTCCTGGGTCGCGCTCCCCGTGTGACACGCGCTGTGACGAATGCGCTTTGCAGGCCTCAATCTAGGTCTCTCAAGCCTTTATCCACTTATCGACGGTCCGGACTTTCCCATCCCTTAGACCCTACACTCACGATTACCGTACCCCAAAGAAAACCCCACTACTTCACAAATCCTTGGCCTATCATCAGTACCAACATGTTGAAACACTTATATGACTTCTGGCAACTTGTCAAATTTTCCTACTGCAAATACCACATAACTAAATATAGAGTTGTTGTTTTAGCACCTGACTGATGGTCCGAGGTCTCAACCCAATTGCCACCGTCGGGAGTACGGAAAGAAACAGACCCCGGTGGTGACTCAGCGTCTTACCATCACCGTCCTACAGCCGAGAACGAAAGGCACTGAATCGGAGAGAGTCGTAGAGGACCCCTCCGTGAACAGGACGGGGGATGAGACGACAGAACCCTCCCTCCAAGGTCCTGCCCGTCGGGACACACTGAAGGGATACACACGGACACCCTCGGTGGACGGAAGTAAAGGTCCGTGCTACAGGAGGAGGATGCGAGTGGGGTGGAGAGAAAAGGTGAGGGACGGGGTGACGTCCAAGCCAAGGCACCGAGGTCTACCCGTCATGGTGAGGGGGTAATTCCTGTTCTCACGCTCTAAGTTACGCTACGACCGCCGCGACTGGGGAAGGTCTGAGCGACACTGAAAGGTTCGGTACCCGAGATACTTCCATTGACTGATCAAAGAGAGTCACAAACGAGAGGTGCACTAGGTCTCGACCCATTGTTACAGTCCTCGACTCGAAGAACTCGGTGTCACCCACGTTCCACCGAACCCAACGACCAATTTACGACCACACACGGTCATTCGAGATGTGTCTCTTGAAAGACGTCGGAAAAGTGGTAGGGAGATGTAGACGTACACACGACACCTAATGTACGTGTGTACATTAATTTTTGGGTGTCACCCATCTCGGGTCAGGAATGTCGTTGTCCGGTGATTTCCACCCGCGGACCTCTTGTCCAGGAAGCCTTCCTCGTGTAGAAGACCTTTTCGTCGATTCTCGACTGATCACCTATTGTCGGACGCACAGCACCGACTCAGGTAGCCCCTCACAACTCACGCGTGCAGACAAACCGTACACTGGGAGTGACAGTGTCCGTCCTGGTACTCCAGTCTGGAGGTCCTCGGTTAGGGTGGGGGGGAACGGGGTGGGGACGAGGTGAGACTGAACCTTTGTCGTCGGTCCTCTCTCGCGAGGTGTTCGACGGAGGAGAAGTCTCACGTCGCGACGGACGACAGACCAACGAAGGGCAAAGAAAGGAGAGAATCCGAGGTGACTCGTCCCCCTTCGACCTGCCTCGTAACTCTATGGTCACGTATAGGTGCACACCGACCGTGAGCCGAAGAGGTGACTCTTCCCTATTCAAGGCAAGTGAACTGGGGTCCGGACCGTAGTCCTTATCGTCCTTTTGGAAGGGAAGGAGGGAAGACGACCTAGACACACCGAGTGTTCGGGCGGACCGGTACGAGGCGGGGGCACCACGAGAAGGGGAGGCACCCACGTCGACACTGTAGTCAGGACTCGACCACTGACGACCGGACGAACACCCACGAGAAGATACGAATAAGAGCGACCGAGAAATTTCACCCACTCCACGTACAAAGACTTCTGGGTCCAGACCTCACCGGGCCGTCCAGAGTCGGCTTGGTCGACTCAACCACTCCGAGGTCCTCTTGGAGTCCCACACCCGGGTCCTCACTGAGGTTCCGCGTCCAGGTCGTCGTTTCGCGTCTCCCTTTTAACCCGACCGGCTCTTCAAGTGAGACATACTACAATGTGTTTATGGACTTTCCGGGAAACCGGTTGGACCATGGAGAGGACCACCCGGTCGCCGCTTCTTAGTCGGACGGGCACGTCCTCTGCACTCAACCTAGGGACGAGGCCTTTCGAGGGTGTACGGAACCCCGTTCATTCGGGCCACGGTGTTACTAGCTCGGACGCGAGATCTCGGACCCTCGATGCCGACGACTTCGGGGACACGGGCCTCGGACACGGGGCGTGGCTCTCCTCGGCGACGTCCCTCTCGTGGTGTCGACCTCTCCTCGGCGGTCAGTGACGGCGCTCTCTTTCGGACGTGTATCGTTGTTTCTCGGGCACGACAGTCTACGATTATTTATTTATGAAGAGGGCGCAGACCCTATCTGTGGCAAAGTCGGTGAAGAGTCTGGGGTCCTCCGTTTTCGACTCTTTCGTCTACGTGGATCCTAACGTGACATCTCTTCTACCCCGGCTTCAGACGAGTCCCGAGGGACCACGACACCGCCGGCGACACCGACGTGCTCTCGAGGAGCTAGCGTCATCGGAGACCCGGGGAGCCTCCCCGCACGACGACTTATAATTTCGGTGTGTGACCGAGCACCGACATTTCCACGAGACCTTCGGGGCACGACCTCGCCCGCTACGACACCCTTCCTACAGACATGACGGTCCCCGGCCAGTCGAGTGGGTCCGGTCACCACCTGAGGGTCCCACCGACCGTATCCCACCACCTCTACCCCGTGACCTCCCCACGAAAACCCTCTCTTAGTTGAATTTTTAAAAAATTTTAATTAAAATTACATAAATAATAAAAACTGACGTGACCCAGAAACAACGACGTATATCCGAAAGAGAACAAAGTTACATACCCCAAAAGTAACGCCACCGAAGAGAACAAAGACTCGTAGCCGAGATCCGCTCGTCCGCAGTCGGCAACGTCGCGAACCCGAGTCGTCACCGGACTCATCCGAGGAACCGAGGTCGCACGACCGACCCTTCTAGGGTGTACGCTGCCTCACCACCCCGTGCCCGAATCGACGAGGAACCGTGCGCCCTAGAAGGGTCTGGTCCCCAGTTTGGACTCAGAGAACATGACCGTCCACCTAAGAATTGGAGACTCGGCGGTCCCTTCAGGACCATCGGGAGAAATTCGGAGTGAAAGAGGTAGACATTTTACCCGGAAGACTAGTAATACGTCGGACTCACTCCTGCACACTCACTACACGGCGTCGTCACTACTCGGCCGTGGACGAGACACGCCCTCCGTCCAAAACGTCCACTCGCCTCCGGGCAACGTCTCGACCTACCCGAGGCGGGGCTCCCCAGGTCTACGACGACCACACAACAGGGACTGCCTGGGCCCGGTAACGCTAGAGTGGCGCTCGGAGAACCTACTCTTACTGGAACGGAGAGAACCGTCGAGAAGGAGGGAGTGCCGAGTCGGCGCCCCGTCTACGACAGAGTCCCCTTCGGAGTCTGCCAGGACGAACGGGACGTGAACGACTACTCGTCTCTTACCCGGTGAGAGAGGCTGCGAGTAAGGACACAATCTTTTGACAGCGGCGTCGCGGGACAAACGAGCTCCGGCCCGCACGGACGACGAAACTTTGAGACGGGTCGACAGAAAAGAGGGGGAGGGTACCACAGAGAGTAAAAGCAGTGTAAAGAGTCAGGAAAGCCCAGCAGATTCTGAACGACGTTATCGGTACGACAGTAAACACGGGGGTCTACGGTACAGGCTAATTTAATAATCGTCCCTGATCTCCCTTCCTCCGATTCTGTAAACCGTCCCTAACCCCTCCCGCGTACCTAACTTAAGACGTCGACTTCATCTCCCCCTATGACCCCTCGGAAAAGACTTCCTCCTTCCTTAGATCCCTTTCAGTGACACTCAACCCTCCGTCTCCTCCTCACTCTTTGTGTGCACTCTAACTCGAGTCTCAAAACCGAACTAAAACGTCCCTTCATCATAAAATCGTAAAATCCTACTCCACCAACCTATCGTAGGGACTACGTTACCCGCACTTGAACCCGTTTGAGACCCTCTCCCTGTCCCTTCGGACAACACGACGTCAGACACCCCAACACTTATCAGTCAGAACCGTTGTTGTTGTTATAAAATCGCATTCTGTTCGACCAGGGGTGAAAGTCTACTCCAGGGGAGTAGGAAATTCATCCACAATGAGGTGTCGACCCCGGGTGGGAGTCCCAAGGACCACGGCGTCGCCTACCCCGGGCTCTTAGACGGAAAGGTGGTTCCGGGGTCCACTACGACGTCACTGACCAGGTCTCGGTGTGAACCTCTCACCGACGGGTCTTGTCTGTCCACAACCTTGGAGAGACCACCAGGTCACCGATCCAGAGACTCGAGGGTCACGTCCCCTGACCCAAACTAGAGACCAGCCCCTTGATCTAGAGTGTACTGATTCTCAAACGTACGACGTCACCTCTCGTTTCTAGGGTGTACGGTATCGATCCTGGACCGTGTCGGTTTATTTGTTTTCGTTACGGGGGGTTTGGGGAACGAAGGATATTCGGTACGGGTACTATGTACGAAGTGTCCCGAATTGAGTAAAGAGGAGTTTGTTGAGACTCTCCCGGGGTCGGTAGAGGAGTACAATGTATACCCCTTTGACTCCTCCATTTCCTTAGACAGACTCCACCCGTAGGTGATGCGACGGAAACTAACACCACCAAGAACAAGTCCCCCAACAGCAGCAAATCAGACGATCAGTACAGGTCGAAAAACGTCGGAGTACCTGCATCGGGTGGTCCGAGGCGACAGGGACCCCAAAGGGTCCGTCCTTACGACCTGACCCGACGGCACAGGAAGAGGTCCCCCAGAAGGGCCGGGGCCCTGACTTGCACGCAGAGGACGGTCCAGAGGAAACCAGACATAGTGCCCCGGTGGTCCCTTCGGAAAGGTTCTCGGGGAGAAGAGACGACTACCCTCAGACCCTGGGACACAGGAGCTTGCTGGAAAGGTTCTGGAAGACTACCAAGTACCCCCTATCCTTGTCGTTTCTCCTCCTCCGACCCCCGACGACTCAGAGGACCCTACCTCCGCCGACAACTAGGTGCTCCCACTCCACCACGGCAGTGAACCCACTCGTGCTCCGTCTCGCCCGAAACCCGAGGACGACGAGAGACCAGACCAGAACCCCACAAGTGAGGGGGGTCCAAGACTACAGACACGAGTCAGCACAGGTTGAGAGACACTGGGGTACCTGACGTCGGGCGGTCCGAGGAGACAGGTACCCCTATGAAGTAAGTTCTTATGGCCTCACTCCACGGTACAGGAGGAGGTCCCCTTAGAAGGGTTGGGTCCCTAACTTCGGTCCAGAGGGTGTAACGTCCGTCTAAGAAATGGCAGACTCGGTGGTCCCTTCGAGTTCTTATGACCTTACCCATCGGATAGGAAGAGGTCCAATAGAAAGGTTGGGTCCTTAGCTTGACCCCAGAGGACGTAACGTCCACCTAAGAAATCGTCGACTCGATGGTCCCTTCGGTAGGGGTCTTTATAGGGGCTGTGCCCAAGAGAAGGGGTCACAGATCAAGGACGTAGGTCGGGACATCGTGGTACGAACACACGGAGTCTGTACCCGGTCCAGACCCCTCGAGTAAAGTCTCACATTGACTGTAGGATAGACGAGACAACTGGAGCTTGGTCTACAACACTGAGGGAAGGGACACCACTTCGAGTGAGTCAGGAGAATATAAGCATTAAAATTAAAGACACCGATGATGAGTCTACCATTTCTTAGGCGGACGTTACGTCCTCTGGACCCAAGTTAGGGACCCAGTCCTTTTAGGGGATCCCCTCCCACACCGACCTCATACGAACGACCTCTTAGGGGTACCTGTCTCCTCGGACCACCCGATATCAAGTACCTCAACGTTTCTCAGTCTGTGCTGACTCACTGATTGTGCGAATCGTGATACTTCGATAGTCTAAAAACAGACAAATTAAGGTGGTGGACCTTTCGGGTCTACTCACTTTTCCACCCTCCATTTATTCACCCACCCACTCTCCTACCTACCTACCTCCCCACCTACTCTCCTACCCACCCACCCACCTACTTCCTTACTTGTCTGCCTGTCTACTTACCTGTCCACTCACGTACTCGCACAGCCACCTATCCATATACATACTCATGTGCGCGCCCACCTTCCTTCCCCCTCTCCCTCTTTCTTCCTTCCTTCCACCACGATCACCCTTCCTTGGGTGGACGGTCACGTCCTCTGCGCTCTACGCGCAAATTAGGGACCCAGCCCTTCTAGGGGCTCTCCTCCCGTACCGTTCGGTGAGGTCGTAAGAATGGACCTCTTGGGGTACCTGTCTCCTCGGACCACCCGATGTCAGGTGCCCCAGTGTTTCTCCGCCTGTGCTGACTTCACGGAATCGTGCGTGCTTGTAGGCGAGTAGGTAGTAGGCGGTTGAGTGGGTAAGATGCTGTCTCTGAGACTTGTGTCACTACTAGTCAAGGGGACACTAAATCAATTACCCTCGACGCCTTATAAGAACTCTTTTCGTCGGCGAGTGACTTAGTTGTAGTGTATTATCTTTTTGGAGGGGTCCGTCCCCACACAGCCCTCTCCGGTCTTCGTATGTCGGATGACGTCTCGGTCGAGAGAAGGTCGTCATCCGATCTTATTCCCCGTAGAGACATCCCGGCACACTCAGATTCTCGAAGTCCCACCCCTGACTTTACTTATCCAAACCTTCCTCCGCCTTTGCGACACTATTACTCGTACCACTCTGGAGACGGGGAAGTTTGTCACACCGTATTTCTCCCACCTTATCTCTCCTCCTTTACCCGAGGGACCTCATTACAAAACTTCTATACACGATGGGTGTTTACACACAAGACAACCTTGACCATTTGGCTTCAACGACTTACAAATAAGAGAACCGTGAAGTTTTTTAAAAAATAGACCGACAAGACCCAGAATCAACGTCGAGCACCATAGATCGAGGGACGTACGTACGAGTCGACACTGGGGTGTCTGACGTCGGGTGGTCCGAGGAGACAGGTACCCTAAGAGGTCCGTTCTTACGACCTCACTCGACGGTAAAGGAAGAGGTCCCCTAGAAGGGTTGGGTCCCTAGCTTGGGTTTAGAGGACGTAACGTCAGCTCAAGAAATGACGACTCGGTGAACCCTTCGGGGAGACCGAGGGACTGGTCCCTAGTCTGGACCCGGGAGAAGTGACCCTCACACCTCAGGATCGGGGACTCGGTGGTCCCTCCAGGTCAGTAGAGAAGTGTGTCTCTCACCACGACCTCTCCACTTCTGTCCCGCGGAGGCACGGTCGACAGACAGAAAGTCTACGCACAATACACAGGGCTCCCTCGTCCCAGCATTCGAGTAGAACAAGATGTGCCCAACCTCAATAGGAAAGAAATCGTAGGAGTGCGAAGTGTATGTGGGCACCGCACCCCTCGTCTCATCGTCCTGCACGAGCTTACGACCCCTTCAGGGTACCCTACTCGCGAAACCGGACTTACTACCCATCCCCCTGATAGACATTTTATGTCAAAGGTCCTAAAAGACTGCACCTGTGAAGAACTCCGGCTGGTGGTCTCCTGCTGTCTATGGTTACTACCAAACGTCTACGGAGGGGAAACGTAAAACAAATGAAGGGATAAATTCTTAACCGACCCCGAAAAACAAGAGTAATCAAATCGAAGGATAGTCAACACTCACAACGAAAAACAAAAATGTTTCACCAGTTATATTCCTCTTAACCTTAAGTAGTCGGATTATTAGCAACCTGAGTTGTAGTTCTGACATTTATCCTGCACCTAATAGAAAAATTTGTTTAAATAAAAATTTCTAACTTCACATCAACCACATGTCACAAACAAATGTCACAATCAACGGCAATATATACACACACACATACACACATTATATATACATTTTGATACACACATATCACCAAATCAGTGAGTCAACACAGGTCGAGAACGTTGGCGTACCTGACACCGGGTGGTCCGAGGAGACAGGTACCCTAAAAGATCCGTTCTTATAACCTCACCCAACGGTGAAGGAGGAGGTCCCCTAGAAGGGCTGGGCCCCTAGGTTGCGTGTAGAAGACGTGACGTCGACCTAAGAAATGGTGACTCGGTGCTCCCTTCGGAAGTTCCTTGTCCCGAGGGAAGTTGATTCAGTAGTCTCCGACTCAGTCGGAACACCCTTCGGGGTCCGAGGAGTTTGGGACCCGCACCGGCACCCTCAACACTCCCTTGCTCCCTACGACAACAGTCACGTCTGGCTAGGGTCGAACCCGGACCCAGGACGAACGCTCCCCGAACGGACGGAGCCAAAGACGTCGTCGGACAAGTGGATCCCGGCGTCGACGTCCCTCGGGGTAGAGAGGTGCCTTCGGGACAACAGACGGAGACCTCTCATGACAGTCACGGTGGACCTTCCAGTCTGCACCTACTACCTACCCACCAAACGACAGGAATCCTTTAAAAGGTGGACTTTGAACTACGGGGGACATCGTGTCCGCGACCAAGTCCTGACGTACGGAAAGGGAGGGTGGTCCACAGTAGTGAGTAAGGGAACAGGGTCGACTCCTTAGGTAGGTCACGGAGGGACAAACTTCCTGTATAAGACTCGGAAAATATGTAGAAAAAAACAATTATCGAAATAAAGACATAAATATACCGACACAACCCAGAAGTAAGGACTCACCCGAAAGGAGACTAACACCTCTCGTGTCCGTCCGGTGAGAGATCCCTAGGAAAAAAACGACTCGTGTCCGAGATCTTACAAGTCCGAGTCATCAACACCGAGGGTCCGAGGTCCCGCGTCCGAGTCATCAAGACCACATACCCGAATTGACAGGGACGTCACACACCCTAAATGGGACTGGTCCCTAGCTTGGGCACAGAGGACGTAACCGCCCGTCTTTGAAACGGAGACTCGGTGGTCCCTTCGGGGTAGTAACAAACAAACAATTTAACTTTGTCGTCAGGACATTATACCTATGACAACACTAGGGGTAAAAGGTCAACCCTTTTGACCCTACGTCTTTCTCCACTGTCGAACAGACCTCAAAAGACCCAGGGGGCGACGTCGTCAGACCACGACCTCAGGTCGGGACTGAGTACGACCCAACGAATCAGTAGGAGTTCGTTCTCCAGGAAACTCAAGTCGAATCCGACGCGAGGGACAGTAGAAGCCTGGTGAAACCGAGTGTCAATACAAACGAAACCATTTGGTTTGGTTTCTACGTTTCGTTAAGTGACAGATGTAGCTTCTTGTACCTCTTAGGAGGGTTTGACCCCAAACCGTCTACGACTTGCCAGTCGGCACCCCGGTCTTAGGTCCGAGGGAAGGGACGACGCTCGGCCCTGGACTGAAACAGTTCCCCGTGACGGCAGAACCGGACCACCGAGACACAGTGACAACAAGACTCGTCAACACATGCCCCTCGTCCTCGTCCCTCCCCTCTACCCGACGAGGTCTGAAAGGTGATTTACAGGAAACTACCCCTCTTCCAGACAAATGGTACACGGAAGTAAGTAACTCACACAAGTGGAGACTCGAATCAGGTCGTCCTACTAAAGACTCACAGAGACAGATGGTGTCACTTTGACTCGTTCGGTTTCCACAAGTGTGAAGGAAAACAACGACGACAAGTCAACGAGTCGTACGGGCTGAGAGACGTCAGGGTACCTTACGTGGTGTCCTGAGGAGACAGGAAGTGACAGAGGTCCTCAAACGAGTCTAAGGACAGGCGACTCAGTCACTACGATAGATTGGTGGAGTGGGAGACGACGCGGAAAGAGGAAAAGGGAAGTGGGCAAGGGTCGTAGTCCCAGAAAAGATCACTCAACAGAGAAACGTAGTCTACCGGTTTCATAACTTCGAAGTCGGAGTAGTAGTCAGGAAGATTGTTTATAAGTCCCAACTAAAGGAAATCGTAACTCATCAAACTAGAGGAACGTCAGACTCCCTGAGAGTTCTCAGAAGAGGTCGTGGTGTTAAACTTTCGTAGTTAAGGAGTCACGAGTCGGAAGAAATACCAGGTTTAGAGTGTAGGTATGTCCTGATGACCTTTTGTAATGGAATCTGATATACCTGGAAACAACCGTTTTCTTACAGAGACGAAAAATTATGCGACAGATCCAAACAGTATCGAAAGGAAGGTTCCTCACTCGCAGAAAAGTGCAGACGTCAGTGACAGACGTCACTGAAACCTCGGTTCCTTTATTTCAGACAGTGACGAAGGTGAAGAAGGGTAGATAAACGGTACTCACCCGTTCATCCAGAACAGGTCCCAGGAGTTTCAAAGTCCGACCAGTAACCCTCACAGTCGGAGGTCTCTAACTAATCCTGGATACAGAATCACGAGTGAGAACAGACGAAACCTGAACCAATTCGTGAACCACCTACCTACCTACCTGCTTATAGCACCGCTTCCCTTCCACAGAAATCACGTCCTACTTAGTCAGGTTTACTGTCGAGACACCTCTAGTTTACGACATAAATCGACATAACACCTATACCCTTGAGACTAGACACAGAATCTCGTCGTTTTCACCTGTAAGAGGTAAAGAACACGCACATGGGTCTAGAAACAACATACTGACACCCTGGACGGGAGGTCCGACGGACGTCGGGTCCGTGCGCACATAGGCACGTCTCTGACGAGTAAGCGAGGGATCGAGTGGGAACGTCTAACGAGTGTCCACTCCGAGTACCCCGACTGGCGTGTGACAGCCACACTGCCACCACGACAAGACCCACATACTGATGTTCAGACTCCTACCAAAGATTCCCTCCAGCACACTATCCAAATTTCGAACCTCTCGTCGGGACCGGGGTCTGACGTCTCCCCGACCCAAATCCCTTGAGAGAGACTCCCTCTCTCTGACTAGAGTCACAGGTCGTCAGCTGGACGACGACGGAGGGCCCAGACGTGTTTGGCAAAGACACGGGAACTGGGAGGGTCCGAGAGGACAAGGACGAATGGACGAGAACACCCAGAGACCCTCTGGAGTCCGGGAACACCGACGGAGAGACCCATATCTCGAACACGTCGTGGACCAAATAGAGTCGGGACCACAATTGACGACAACCTCTGGTCGGGGCCAACCTAGGTCCCATTAAGCTTCGCCCCTGCCGCACCGTTCTCTCTATATATCTAAATCCCTATATTTCTCTCTAATCCTTTCTTATCACATCACCCTTTAAATCTCCTCCTTTCTCCGACATAAGGAAACAAATGTATCTTTCGGTGATTTCGGGACTCTGTTCCCTGAACGTGGTAGATGCGTTCCGGTGTCCACGGACGAACTTATCGTCTCCCACGGGACAGAACCCGAGGGAGAGCACATCCAGAATCTTCGGGTCCGTTTATTCATCTGTGCCGATCGGAGATACGGAGTCTGCCCTTAGTCGGTCTTTTATCTCATTCTTTCTTTTCTTCTGTGCCCCCTCGGTCAGAAAGGTCCTTAACCGGGCTCTTTGACCAGGTAGGAAATAAAAGGTCCTTTTCGAAAATATGAAAATCGACATGTATCTATAGTTACCTATTATGTTTCAGTACGTCCCAGTCGTCGGGACTGGGAATAGCTCTGGTCCGAAAGAGAAACGTATGAATCGACATTTGTGTCCAGAATCCACTAAATGTAGTAGAAGACCGGTCCTTCGGATAATCGTAAAATACCGGGAAAAGACTATTCCCAGGCAGTTGGTTTTTTGAATGAACGGGATTTTCACAACAAGAATGATTTCAGACCACGGTGAGAGTCCTTCATGATTAATTCCAATCTAAGAATGTATCGTTCCTGTGTTGTTAAATATTGTTCCTTTCTCCTCATGTCACTAAATATTGTTTCTCTTTTAAGTAATTGAGTTTTCAGATCATAACGATTGTAGTTTTGATGATATAAGGATAAAGACGTAGGACTAATGTAACTAATTATAGGAGGGTCCACGGATTTTCTATTTCCTATACCTCCGGACCACCGTCAGTAATTGAGTTGTTACTTTTGGATGTGACTATATTAAGAATCGAGAATCTCCGAGATATAGAAATTCTGCAAAATTCGAAGCACGGAGAGCCCCAACTCCCCGACATTTGTTAGTGTACGCATCAACATTTTCAGGCCCCCTTGGACAGTCCGTTCAATCTCTCGGTAGTCTCCCTAGACTCGACTCTGTAAGGAAAGTATACGTCCTCTGGTTAACCTCGAGATTCAATCGAAAAAGGTCTCCTTTCACCAGCCCCTCTCGGGGGACATTACAGTCTTCTCATATCATATCGTCTGTCATTTGTCTGTCTAAAACCAAAGCCCCATCCACGAGTCCGTCTCCTGGGGAACTCCGGACTGAGCGGAACGGGCAGTCCAGAGAGGCGTACTGGAACAGTACCCACCCTATAGGGCACGACCTAGGGCCGTTTGACAACAGAGAAGAGACTAACGGGAAATCTGACACTCGAGGACCTCCCGCCCCCGAAGTACGTCGTGGTCGACGACGGGACAACCGTCCGGGAGTTATTTATGGACACTCGACCGGGTCGGGACACTGGAGGGGGCGGGTAGTGTTCGTAGAAGTACGAGAGTCCGAGGTCCTCGGTCCTTCCCCCGTGACCGTGCACGACTTACGGGCATCACCCGGTCGACACGCCACGAGTCTCACGGAAGAGAGTGGGTCACACGTGCCGTCGAAACGCCACTACGGGTAAAATGTCTACTCTTCTGTCTCCGACCCTTCACTTCGTCGAACCGTTTCCGTTTGTAAGTACCCCTCACCCCGTCACAACACGGTGGGGTGGGGTCGCCCCGGGGGGACCTGAGGAGAACGGTTTCCGATAAAGGAAAGAAAGAAAATAGATCAAAACCGACACGACCCGGCAGTGGCGGCACTCCCGACGAGGGATCAACGGCACACACCCGGAGAACGGCGCCACCGAGAAGACCAACGGGTCGAACCCGAGATCTCACGCACCCGAGTCATCAGCGTCGTGTGCACGAGTCCACGAGACGTCACACACCCCAGAATCAAGAGACTGGTCCCTGCGTCGGGTATGGGGGGTGGGTACTACGGTCGTCCCTGCGGGGTCACCGAACCAAAACTCCGACGGGACCTCTTACATGATCTGTACCCCGGAGGTTCACGTCGTAGAATCCAACGACCACTGAAGGGACGGAGAACGCACCCGTTGGAGACTGGAAACTTGACTCCGGTAAGACTCGGAACCTAGGGCAGACAGGGGTCCCAAGACCCCTGTCGGGATCTGAACTTGAACTGCAAACAAGGGTCCCCATAGTATCCAGTCCGTCGGTCTTACTATCCGGGACCGGGGCCCAACTGAGATGCCCCAGGATAAAAGAAATAATTGAAAAACGGACTACTCTTACAACAGCACTCAGTTGAAAACTGTTTATAAACGTATAGAGTAAAGCAACAGACTAATCGCACCGTTCTTACTACCGGGTCAAAAGCACGGACTTACACATTGACAGTGCCACACTCCGCGGCTCCCCGGCCAGGGGGAATGAGGACAGATCGTAGAGTAGGTCCGAAACGAAGTTAGGTGAGACGTCTGAACAGAAACTTTCCTTGAGTGGAACAGTGGGTTTGCTCTAGGAAGATGACGGCGCTTTATGTAGACTCTAATTTCCTGTGAAACAGTTTCAAAGGTATACTGACTCGAAGTCTAGTGATCTCTACGAATTGTATTCTTCACATGTGAGACGGATATGAGGCAAAAAATTAATTCATCTTAAAAACTTTCCCTCTCCTCCTTAAACAAATTCATACCGGAAAGAAGCCTGTGTTGGGACGGAAATGGATCGTGGAATACTTAGGAGAAAAAGTGAGTAACGCACGGACGAGTCAACGTGTCAGTACGGGCTGAGAAACACTGGGAAACTTAACATCGGCCGGTCCGAGCAGACAGGTACCCTAGAGGGTCCGTTCCTATGACCTCAGCCAACGGTAAAGAAGGAGGTCCACTAGGAGGACTGCGTCCTTAGTTTGGACGAAGAGGACGCAACCGTCTGTTTACTCATTTAGTAAATTTCCTTGCATAAACAGACACGACCCAGAATCTACCCCGAAGTGACACCTTACCCTCGAGAAAAAGTCAACACTGCACCCTTGAGACTCAACACCGCACACCCTAGATCAAGGGACTGGTTCCTAACTCACACACGGGGCATGTAACCCTTAAGTCTCAGAATCGGTCACGTGGTAGTCCCCTCAGGGTTCTCCACGTTAAGACTGACCTCTGGAAAGGCTCAGTTATATATCTTTGAAGAGAGACAGAAACCTTAGGATATACCATTAGGTGACACCGACTTGGGAGAGGAGCACCTGCAAATACAACAAAGGGTCCGAAACGACAATCTTCCGTCACGACGTAGTCCACAGGAAGGACAAATCTGTACTGAGACTACAGAAGCACCTCTTTACAGAACCCGGGGGTCGGTGTCACCTCCAAAAAGAATCTTAAGACTTTTTTATGAGTAAAAGAAGTAAAACTACACTGAACACGAAGGAAGACACCAACCGACTTCCAGACCCGACCAAAAGACTCATATTGACCATCGTCTTTTCGCCCTTCCCAACCTCTCTCTCACTCCTCGCGACTGATAAGTTCTTCTGGATCTCTACGAAGTCTCGTGGACCGACCCTCCTCACTCCCCTCAGACTACCCTTTCCTGTCTGTCGGGGACTTTGAAGGTGCTAGGGGTGTTTTGACCTACAAAGCAAATTAACGGGTAATGGTTTGACCAACGAATGGTTGTTTCTTACTTTCCGTAGAAACCTGTTTTTATCTCGTGTGGTTTCCCTTAAAAAGAGAGTGACAGACGAGGTCATAGGGAATACGTTTCCGGCTCCACTCGGAACGTCTTGGTAGCGACTCCCACAGATGGAATCAGTGTGTGGAAGACGTAGGGGATCACAGAGGTCCGAGTATGAGGGTTGCAAAAGGTAACATGAATTCTGAGAGTTATACCGTACTACGAACCCCGACGTCGTCGGTGAAACACTGGTACTCCACTACTCGTGTTCCTATTCGTCGATCAACGATTTGTGCCTGAACCAGGTACCCGAACCAGGGATTCCTGTAACAACTCGTTGATTTGATTGTAGTCGTAAGTGGGTGGAAGTCTACTGAATATTTTTTGTTGTTTTCTTTGAAGGAACAAATTAGATTTTTTTCTACGAGTCATGAAGTCAGGTTTATAGGGGTCCCTAAGTCACTGAAACACCGATACACTAGAATCTGTTCCATCGTATGAGAGAACTCAGAGGTAGAGGGGTAGGGGTTTACCCCTATCAATACGCAAGAAGAGTCTCAAAAATGTTCCGAATCTACTTCGCTGTAAAGACGACACGAACCGTGGCATAAGTTGGACGTCTTTCACGAACCACCAAAGGTGGGTGTCCACATAATAACGGGTCTGAAGGACGGACTGAGTCCCAGGAATGATGACTCGGTAATGAGTACGACACCAGGGGTACACTACCAGAGTAGAGTGGTCTGACTGAGAACGGTCAGGGAACTCCGGAACGAGTTCACGGTCGAGGGGACACTTCTGACGAACTAAGCTAATGAGGAATCCTTCACCCAAAAAGAGAAGTCTCCTTCTCTTCCGTGGCGACTCTTAACAAGACCTTCACACCTCTTTTGAGTCTGACAAAAAACAGTGGACTCCACCGTCGCTGCTCCGTGTCGTCTCAGACATCTGGTCACTTCCACGAAAAGCGAAGTAAAGAAGAGGCTCGGGGGCACCGGTGTGTCAGCGTGAAGTCGTCCCGGGACGACCAGACCGGCACAGGAAGAGGGGGAGACGACTCACACACACGCAGCGGAGACAGTCGGGCGGTCACATCTACTCGACAGAGGGGAGGGCAGTCACGGGCTTCAATGGCGGAAAGCCAATGAGAGAGGAATGTACGAGTCGACGCAGGTCGAGAGACTCTGGGACAAATTTAATGTGACTGATTTCTAAGGTCAGTACTTTCCCTCCGGAACACTCTGAGAGGACCTCAGGCCGACTTTCTGAAATAAAGACACTCTACACAGGAGTACAAAAATGAGGGAAAGAACTTAGAAATAAAGTTTTTAAACAAGAAAAATAAGTTACATTTACACCTACGTCCATCTTGTATCAAATTATCATACAGAGACAGTGTCATGTATACAAAGCCCGACTGTTTCTGTCGTGGGATTCTCTTTTCAACGTGAGTGCGTACGGTTTTCGTATACCAGGTATCGTGAAAACGTTCCATTAACAAAAGGTATAATAGGAGAATAATCTAGAAAATTTTTAATGTCTAATATTTCACTACCTCTCACTTTTAGGCACAGATGGAGTGGGAACGGTAGGTTGTCGACCGGAAATCAGAAGGTCCCAAGGAAGGATTAATAATATAAATATTAGTAATATAATATACTATATATAGATATATAGATAATATGTGACATGGACGTTAAAAATTTTAAAAACAAACAAATTCTCATAGAACGTTTACTTCCTTTGATATTCGTTCCACTTTTCTGTCGTCAGTCTTACCCTCTTTTATTATCGCTTGTTTCGTTGACTGTTTCTTAATTAGAGTTTTTATATGTTCGTCGAGGACACCGAGTTAAGGTCTTTTTATTTGTTGGGTCAGGTTTTTACCCGGTTTCTTGATTTGTCGGTAAAGAGGTTTCTTCTGTATGTCTACCGATCGTTTGTGTACTTTTCTACGAGTTGTAGCGAGTAATAGTCTCTTTACGTTTAGTTTTGGTGTTACTCCATGGTAAAGTGCGGTCAGTCTTACCGACGTTAGGTTTTCAGATGTTCGTTATTTACGACCTCTCCCACACCTCCTTTCCCTCGGGAGAATGTGACAACCAACCTTATGTTTGATCATGTCGGTGATACCTCTTGTCACACCTCTAAGGGATTTTTTGACCTTTATCTTGACGGAATACTGGGTCGTTAGGGTGACGACCCGTATGTGTGGCTCCTTTGGTCTTAACTTTCTCTGTGTACATGGGGTTATAAGTAACGTCGTGACAACTATTATCGGTCCTGTACCTTCGTTGGATCTAAAGGTAGCCGTCTACTTACCTATTCTTTCGACACCATGTATATGTGTTACCTCATAATGAGTCGGTAATCTTTCTTACGTAAACGTAGTCAAGATTACTCCACCTACTTTGACCTCGAATAATATGTCTCACTTCATTCAGTCTTTCTTTTTGTGGTTATGTCATATGATTGTGTATATATACCTTAAATCTTTCTACCATTACTACTGGAATATATACTCTGTCGTTTTCTCTGTGTCTACATTTCTTGTCTGAAAACGTGAGACGCCCTCTCCCTCTCCCACCCTACTATACCCTCTTGTCGTAACTTTGTACATCTAATAGTATACACTTTATCTAGCGGTCAGGTCCAAGTTACGTACTCTGTCCCGCGAGTCCCGACCACGTGACCCTACTAGGTCTCCTACCCCTCCCTCCACCCTCCCCCCGAGTCCTACCCCTGTGTACATGTGGGCACCACCTAAGTACACTTACATACCGTTTTGGTGACGTTATTACATTAATCGGAGGTTAATTTTATCTATTTAAAATTTTTATTTCCCTTTCCTCCGTGTTTTCCTCTTTATTTTTCACACAACATAGTGAAAAGCGTCACCTAAGTGTCACCTAGATGCCGTGTGGAAAAAAAAACCGGTACGGGACACCGTACACTCTAGAATCAAGGAACCGATCCCTAACCTGGGCACGGGGACGTCACCTTCGAGTCTCAGAATTGGTGACCTGGTGACTCCTTCAGGGATGACGTCAGAAAAAAAATTGTCCATACTAACACAAAATGCCTTTCGGAGTAGAATCGAATACGAGATATATGGACCTACTACCCGAACTAAAAAGTAAACAAAACATATAAAAAATTTTTTGATTTGTCTCTTCTCTCCCCTGTTAATTTTCCTCCTACTCACAAAAATTATTCGTAAACTGTTTAAGTTGTAGGTAAGTACTATTTTGACAGTCTTTTTTTATCTTCACCTTCCCTTGAAGGAGTGGAACTATTTCTCGTAGATGTTGGGGGTGGGGGCATATCAATTGTCATATATATTACCACTTACTGACACACGAAAGGGGGATTTTAACCCTTGTTCCGTTCCCACGGACGAAAGTGACGACAATGAGTCGCATCCAGACCCAGAAGATCTACCACGTCATCTCGTTCTTTTCTTTTACGTAAACCTGCTCTTCTCTTCGTTTTGGTCGGAAAGGTACACCTGTTCTACGAATAGATATATCTTTCGGGTTCCTTGGATGTTTTTTAGAGGATTTGGACGATTCACTTAAATCGTTCAGGGTGTACTGACTCACTGAAGTGAAAGTGGAAAGTGAAAGTACGTAACCTCTTCCTTTACCGTTGGATGAGGTCACAAGGACGGACCTCTTAGGGTCCCTGCCCCCTCGAACCACCCGACGACAGATACCCCATCGTGTCTCAGTCTGTGTTGACTTCACTGAATCGTTATCGTTATCATGCGTTCTATTTGTATGTTTCTATTTAACATAAAGACATATAATCGTTGCTGTAAACCAACAACAAGTCAACGATTCAACACAGACTGAGAAAGATTGGGGTCCTTGACATCGTCCGGTCCGAAGAGACAGGAAGTGACAGAGGGGTTCAAACGAGCCCGAGCAGAGGTAACTCCACCACTACGATAGATTGGTAGAGTAAGAGACGACGGGGGAAGAGAAAACAGAAGTTAGAAAGGGTCGGGGTCCCAGAAAAGGTTACTCAACGGAGAAGTGTAGTCCACCGGTTTCATAACCTCGACGGTGAAGTCGTAGTCAGGAAGGTTACTTATAAATCCCAACTACAGGAAATCCTAACTGACGAAACTAGAGGAACCTCAGGTTCCTAAGGGTTCTCAGAAGAGGTCGTGACGTCAAGTTTTCGTAGTTAACAAACCACGAGTCGAAAGAAGTCATATAATTCTCGTTGTACACCTGTGGTTTTATTAAACGTGAACGGACTTTTACTCCTCTTTAAGAGTCTTCATTTAGATGGTTTGTACATAATCCTAAACATACGACTTTTAATACGCTAATATTACTATCTTTATGTTCCAGATTTACTCAACTTGGTATATGGTACAAATACCTAACCCACTGAGGTGTACTACTATGACTACGGTCAAAAGAAGTTTTAGTTATATGCCCAAATTACGTTAAAGATAGTTTTAAGGTCGTTTTAAAAAAAACAACTTATACGTGTTCAATCAGATCTCAAATATACCTTTCCGTTTCCTTCGTCTTATTTGTAAAAAAAAATTTTTTTCATTCCATCTAACTCAGTCAGATGAGTTAAAGTTCTGTATATCATTAGTTCAGATCACCAAAACCGTCTCTCTATCTGTTTATCTAGTTACCTTGTCGCATCTCTCGGGTCTTTATTTGGGGTTATTTATATGGGTTGACTAAGAAATGTTTTCACGTTTTCTTTTAGTCACCTTCCTTGCTATCGGAAAAGTTGTTTACTCATTGACCTGTAAATATTTGGTTGTCTGTTGGGGGGGGGGGGTGGAGTTTACAATCGTGTCCCTTGAGACGGGTATAAGACACTATTGGATATACTCTTTTCCTAGATTTTTTCCCATTTATGTACACGTCCACGTTGACTCGGTGAAACGTCAAGTGTGCTTTGATCACGTTGTATCTTTCAGTCGATCCGAGGTTATTTTAATTTTAAATTTTGGGCAGAGTGTGGAACATGTTTTCAATCGAGTTTTATCTAATACCAAAATTTGCATTCTGTATAAATATATTGAAAGTCTTTTTTATCTTTTAGAGACCCGAGATTCTCATACGTTTCTCAAAAATCTTATCTGTGGTTCCGTATTAGGGAATTTCTTTCTCGACTATCCAAGCTGAAGTATTTTTATTTATTGAAAACGAAACATTTCTGGAACAAACCTTCTATTCAATATCTGGCCCTCTTTTATAAACATTTGGTGTATAGACTGTTTCCTCATTATTTCTCAAGAGTTTCGAGTTGCCACTTTTTGTTGCTTAGGTTTATCTTTTACCCGTTTACAAAGTGACTCCTCCTAGACTTCAACCGTCTATTTGTGTACCTTTCTACTACAAGTCGTAGTAATCTGTAAATCCCTCTACATTTAACTTTGGTGTCACCGATAGATTTATTATGGATAGTTCTTACCGAATTTGAAAAATTTTTCCACTATTGTGGTTTTTCGATCATTCCTACGTCTTCTTGTCATAGTAGGTATGCAAAGACCACCCTAATATTTTGTCCTGTAAGTGAACCCTTTGATCAAACCGTCAAAGAAGACTTTGATATGATAGTATATTGGGTCGTCAACGTGAGGACCCGTAAATAGGGTCTCTTTACTTTTGAATCTAAGTACGTTTATGTACTTACAGGCGACATCGAAGTACATACTATCAAGGTTTGGCTCCTACCGAGTCTACAGGAAATTGTCTACTGATCCGACACCATGTGGGTCTCGGCACCCTATGACGAGACGTCACTCCCCACGTCGGTCGACTAGTCAGAGGTCTCTTGCCAGGACTTGCTTTTCCGGACTCGGGGTGTCCAACGTATGACATCCGAAGGTAAGACCAATGTAAGAACTTTACTGTTTTAATGTCCTGACCTCTTGTCTAGCTACCAATGGTCACCGCATTGACCCTACACACACCCTTCTTGCACCAACGTAAATATGTACCCGTCGTGTTCCACTGTCTCTGTAAGACACCGACTTGACATGACTAGCTACAGTGACACGAGTGCCTACGACGCACTTCTGACCTCCGACTAGTTACAGTGACACGAGGGCCTGTGGCGCACTTCTGACCTCCACTAGCTACAGTGACACGAGTGTCTGTGGCGCACTTCTGACCTCCGACTGGCTACAGTGACACGAGTGCCTACGACGTACTTCTGACCTCCGACTGGCTACAGTGACACGAGTGCCTGCGGCACACTTCTGACCTCCACTAGCTACAGTGACACGAGGGCCTGTGGCGCACTTCTGACCTCCACTAGCTACAGTGACACGAATGCCTGTGGCACACTTCTGACCTCCGACTAGTTACAGTGACACGAGTACCTGCGGCGCACTTCTGACCTCCGACTGACTACAGTGACACGAGTGCCTACGACGCACTTCTGACCTCCGACTAGTTACAGTGACACGAGTGTCTATGACGCACTTCTGACCTCCGACTAGCTACAGTGACACGAGTGCCTACGACGCACTTCTGACCTCCGTTGACCCGCTTCCCATGTACCCCGAAGGAGATAATAAAGAAATATATTAAAACCTAGGGACGCACACTTAGATGTTAATAGCGTATTAAGTCTTAAAGGAAAAATTTTTATATCACAGAGAAAAAGATCTCACCTAGATGATGTGAAAAATCTTTTTAAAAATAAAAAACCGGAGTGGTGCTCCGTATACCCTAGAAGCAAGGGACCGGTTTCTAGCTTAGCCACGGGGGACGTAACTTTCGCACCTCAGAATTGGCGACCTGGGAGTCCCTTCAGGGGACGACGTGAAGAGAACTGTCAAGGACAGTACGAAGTGCCTCCCGAAGTGTAAGCGAATATAGGGTATACGGACCCACCTCCCGAAAAACAGACAAGACACTTAGAAAGAAAAAAAAAACCATTATTAAACTAATCTCCTCTTTCTTCTATTTTCGACCTTCCTTCTTTTCACCAAAAGAAAGAAACTTTGTCCAAGGAATTTTCATGAAAACACAGAATGTAATTTGTCCTTAAAGGAAAGGACCTTCAAAGTGAAAACCCAGACCACTCCTAGACCCTCAGCCTCACCCAGGTACTCGACAAAACCTCAGAGACTCGACGTCACTGTCCGAGACTTGCCGGAAAGTAAAAGAACATAAATTGTCCGGCTTTAGGTGGGGTCTTACGGGATCTTTGAACAATGACTCCGTGTGCTCCCACGGCGGACAAGGGGAAGTCAGGAGTATGTAAAGGAGAAGACAGACAAGGAGGACGGGACCGGCCGAGACTGAAGTATTAGTTCGAAAGTGAATTCATCACAAACGGTGGGTCTCAAGGTCTTCAAAGGCCCAGTCCACAAGGCACTGCATTCGACGTGTGTCTTACGTGCGAGTAGCAGTTCGACTAAAGAAAACGCACGTTCAATGCCAGAGATCCTTTTCTCTCACCAAAGAAGTATAATAGCTTATCGGTTGGCAAGTATAGTTCTCTTCGATTCTTCGGTTTTAGTAGTTAATAAAACAACCTTTGGATTTTGGAATTTTTTTTTTCATCCCAGTGACTGTTCCATGTTCACAGTCTTCTTGAGGGACCTCACCTAATTCACCAAGCACTTCACCAAACCATCGACAAACAGGCCGAGATCCAGGGTCGGTGTGTTTCCACTCATTCGCCACTGCATCCATCCATCCAATGTGGGTGAACAACTGTCACTGTTCCCACTGTCGACCGGAGGACCGCAGGAGTGGTGACTCCGGTACTCTCAGGCGAGGGGACAGAGGACCCCTCCCCGACGTCTCCCACCGTGGCTCCAACCCCCGTCCCCGTCCAAGGAGCTGGGTACTGAGTACCCCGAGTCAGGGACCTTCTACGGACCGTCTTCCCCGGGTCCACGACGACGACGACCCCCCTCTACCGTCCGGCGTTGAGTTCTGAGTGTCTACAAAAATTAAACACGCTTGACCACCTGATTCGTTCAGGAACACTTTTGAGTAGAGGTTCGAAAGGTTCGTCTCGACACATTGAAAATCAGGTTTTTCTACGACGGACCGAGTCCAAGCACCCCTGACGTCCCGCCTTGTCGTTATAGTGGGCAGAATGGAAAAGTGAGAACACCCCGAATCGCCGAATTTTTGTTGAACAGAAGAATCCAACCAATTTTGTTAGTTGCGGATGCAAAACTACAACCAAGTTACACTTAAAGGTAACTAAATCGTTCAACAGAAAATGTAGTCCAAAACTTTCAAAGTCTAGACTTAATGAACTAAAGACTGTTTCGACCTTCCTCGGAATACAATGTATATACACACGCATATATGTATATGTATATATATATAGGGGAAAAATTTTTCAACTCACCCTGAAATCGAAAAGATCAAAAAAAAAAAAAAAACCAACAACAATTAAATTTTCCTGTTCCCTCCCGATAGTAGCACTTTATTCGAGTTATTACCTCTCACACTGCAACAGAAAGAAGGAGGGGGAGAGGACTACGGAGGGGCAGAAAACTACCCTTACTGGCTCTCTCCGTGTCGACCCCCTCCTCACCCCGACGTCGGATACCTCGGAACGGTACCCGGAGGTACTTCGGTCGGGACTCGAACAAACACCTGTCGTGCCTCACCTAGAGTCGTCCGATTCCTGTGGAGAGGGACGGCTCGCCCACTAGTGGACACTCGTGGTCCTCAAGAGTAGAGGGGTCTGTAGTGGGGTTCCGACGGTCGACCACTGACATTAGCGACTTCAACTCACATCCTGTAATCGTACTATAATTCTCCCGTATTCTGTTCTCGTCAAAAGAAGGACACTCCACGCAGCAGTAGTAGTAGTGATAGCAGTATCAATGATTCTTAAGTACACACGGTTCGGACAACGATTCAAGAAAGGTGTGTAGTGGAGTAAGTCACAAAGGATTGGAACTGGGGTGGGGGGGTCGTCTCAAAGGCCAAGTCACCCACACAGACCCGGTTCCGGACCCTTAAACGTAAACAGTACTCAAACGTCCTCTTACGACCGTAACGACGAGGAGAAGAGACTCTAGATACCATTAGACGGACTTTGTTGGGGTGCTTTGTCCGTTGTAATAAGGGCAAAACCCCCACAGGGTCCACCGTGAGGTCCATTTCTTGGGTGGACGGTTACGTCCTCTACGTAGAAGCTGGGGACCCAGCCTCACTAGGTCCCACACCGTTGAGGGAAGGTCATGAGAACGGACCTCTTAGGGTACCTGTCTCCTCGGACCACCCGATGTCAGGTATCCCAGTGTTTCTCAGTCCGTGCTGAAATATTACTCCTTTGTCCGTTCTTCTTTTCCGGTCCATGACCCGGGGGTTCGAGTGACACTGACTGGTACTCGTAGTCAATTGGATTTCATCAATTAAAAAGTCCCCTTCATCACTCACTGATTCTCTCGGGATCTACCTGCAGGTGCCGGTTCCTGCCCACCCGACACCGTACACACCGCCCCAAAGTCTCAGTCCTTACCTCCCCGTCCTTCAGACCTCCACTACGGACGTCCTTTCTGGTCGGCACCTGCCACGAAGGACCCCCGGACCGGTAGTCCTCCCCTCTTGTCACGGCCTTCCTCTCGGTCCATTTCCCACTTTCACAGTCAACGAGTCACCACAGACTGAGGATACACTGGGGCACCTGACGTCGGGTGGTCCGAGGAGACACGTACCTTAAGACGTACGTTCTCGTGACCTCGCCCACCGGTAAGGGAAGAGGTCCCCTAGCAGGGCTGGGTCTCTAGCTTGGACCCGGCAGACGTAACATCCGTCTAAGAAGCGGTGGGTTCGGTGGTCCCTTCGGGGGTCGGGTCACCTTACGAAAACCACCCAGAGGGGGAGGGACGAGGGGCAGGTGCCACGAACACGTGGCACCGAAAACCACCCAGAGGGGGAGGGAGGGGGGGCAGGTACCACGAACACGTGGCACCGAGACAAAAACACCCTAAGACAGGCACAATACCGGGAACCAGAAGAGANAAGGGAAGAGGTCCCCTAGCAGGGCTGGGTCTCTAGCTTGGACCCGGCAGACGTAACGTCCGTCTAAGAAGCGGTGGGTTCGGTGGTCCCTTCGGGGGTCGGGTCACCTTACGAAAACCACCCAGAGGGGGAGGGACGAGGGGCAAGTGCCACGAACACGTGGCACCGAAAACCACCCAGAGGGGGAGGGACGAGGGACAGGTGCCACGAACACGTGGCACCGAAAACCACCCAGAGGGGGAGGGACGAGGGGCAGGTACCACGAACACGTGGCACCGAGACAAAAACACCCTAAGACAGGCACAATACCGGGAACCAGAAGAGATGTACGAGAGGATGGTGGAAAGGGTCCTTTCCGCCTCCCTTAGTAATTTTTTTTTATGCCCTCCTTTTATTTGTTGTCGGAAAAGAGAACTCAAATAAAACACTGTAATATTTAAAACCTGAGAACTTTAATTTTTTATTTGATGTCCTTTTAGTGGGGACTTCATATCCTTTCCCTCCCTTCTCAGTGCACATCACCCTTCCGAAAAAGGTTCAACCAGTGTTTGAACACTTAAGTCTAACCTTCGAACCTTTTGGGCTCCTCTCCGAACCGTCGTGCCTTTCGACCTTTCGTTCCAACGCCTAGTCACCGGGGGACCGGTTTAAGGTGCCTGTACAAAACAAACCGAGGGCATCATAAACTTTTTATCAGTTTAGTCAGAGTCTGCATCCTCAAAAGTATTACTTTGCGAACCACAGGTCGAAGCAAAAACTCCTCGTCCCTCGCGACAACATGTTAGACACCGACCAACCACCACCTGGAACACTTCCCTGAACTGAGGACTAGTGTCGGACGGGGATCAGATCTTCCAAGACCTAAGTGGGCCCCTCCTCGTCGTGAGTGGTCGTCCCACTGAACCTCCGAACGCGAATGACCCGAGGAGGAGGAGTGGACGGGGCCGTCGGACACACACTCTCGTGTAACACTTGTACCTCGGGTCACCTCAGGATCGTTGTGTCCTGGGGAGCCCGGCCGCGCGCAATCCCTCCTCCACTTTCACTTTCACAATCAGCGAGTCACCGCGCCTGAGACCCGCCGGGGGACCTGACGTCGGGCGGTCCGAGGAGACAGGTACTCTACGAGGTCCGCTCTCAGGGCCTCACCCGACGGTAACGGAAGAGGTCCCGTAGAAGGGTCGGGTCCTTGACTTGGTCTAGAGGACGCGACGTCCGTCTAAGACGTGACTGACTCGACGACTCTTCTCCACGAACCACGGTCAGACATTCCCTTCAAAGGACACCGGAAGAAGAGTCTACCACGGCCGATGAAGAAAGGAAATTTTAACAAAGGTTTTTACCTAATTTTTTTTTACACACAAGATTTTAATACTAATAAAATACTTCAGGCGTGTCACGTTCACCACGAAAGATCCCGTATAGACCGATGTCGACCCCGTGAAGACCCACAAAATACCGTTTAATAAGAGTCTAATGGAAAATTACGTCCTTCCGGACGGTCAACAGACTCGAGGGACCCAGTATATCTTTTGGGGACCGGAACTATGTTTTGTCGACGGACCGAGTCCACGAGGTTTTTTCCTCACAAAACCCCCGACTTCGTCGTCCTTTTTCCAAAAACAACAACCACCTCTAGACCCCCGCCTCCCCCTCCCTCAATTTGCTGAGAAAGGACCGGTAACTTTCCACTAACTTAAAACCATAATCGTTTAACACCTTTAGAGCTTTCTTCATGACCTCTTCCTTTACCGTTGGGTGAGGTTACAAGAACGGACCTCTTAAGGTACCTGTCTCCTCGGGTCACCTGATGTCAGGTACCCCAACGTTTCTCAGGTTGTGTTACCTCGCTGATTTGGTACTCCTTTCTTCATGAGACTTACCCTCAAACAATTCACGAGGGACCATTATGGGTGTCCTACAGGACTCCTCCTCCCACAAGAGGTCCCGTCCCCCGACGTGTCTTGAGGTTACTGGAGACACAGGGGCTCGGAGTCGGGTCCGCCCCGACCCAGTCCCCGGATGGGACCCCGGAGGGAGGGGAGGTTGGGGTCCCGGGGGCGACTCTAGTCGGTGTTTTCCCAGTTAACAGACTCGAAGGGAAACAGAGTCTCCGAGATCCCCGGAGAGGTCTACGATCTCACAGACACACACACACACTCCCGCACACGTGTCGACGTCTTTACACACCTCCGAGTCACCATTTCTTGGACGAACGGTTACGTCCTCTGAGTCCAAACCAGGGACCCAGTCTTTCTAGGTGACCTCTTTTCTTACCGATGGTGAGGTCATAAGAACGGACCTCTTAGGGTACCTACCTCCTCGGACCGCCCGATGTCAGGTACCACAGTGTTTCTCGTTGTGCTAACTCGTTGGTTGTCAAATTAAAGTGAAAGTGAAATGTGTCGAGTGACCGGAACAAACGGACGAGGTGTACCCCCAAAGTACCGTTCCGGGTGTCTTGAAAGATGCGACAAGGTCGTGGAAGAGTCCTGACGGATTAGTCTACGTCACGTAAGATACACCGTAAATTGTGTCCAAAGGTCTTCCCGACACGTTGCCGGACAAGAGTAGATGGGGGTGGGGGGTAGTCATCGAGACCCTGGAAGTATGTCCAAGGTCAGTAGGATAAAGGATCACGCAGAAAAATTTTTGAATAAATAAACCAATACGGCCCGAATTGACGTCGGACACCCTAGTCCAAGGGACCGGTCCCTAGCTCGACCCGGGGGACGTAACCCTTGTGTTTAGAAGCGACGACCCGACGGTCTCCTCGGGGACTCGCGTAGAAGTTTCTGGACGTCGTAAGACGCCGACCAGACATACTAAGGTTCTGAGTGACAAAGAAAGAATCGTTTTCACAAGAAACTTTACTGACATCCCTGGAAGGACCATCAGGTCACCAATTCTGAGGTACAAAGGTTACGTCCCCCCCACCTCCCAGACTTGGGACCAACCCCTTGATTCTAGGACGTACGACCCACCGCACCGGTTTTTCTTCTCTTACATAAGTGTATATTGACTTAGTGAGACGACATATCGTCTTGAATTGCAACCTTTAGTTGACGTGAAGTTATTTTATTTTAAATATTTCATATAAATATTTTTTTTCTGACATTTGGTATAAACTAAGTCTTCGGTCCTTTTCTAATTATTTTTGCAATTTAGCTTTAAGTGGTGGTACTTCCTAAATTGAGGGTCGGACAAAATTGGTCGTGTCGACACTATATTCTTGAAAAAGACGAAGAAATAATAAGAACAGGGAGGGGTCAGGACAAAGGAGTGGGACGAGATCTATCCCGAATAGAAAATTGACACCTTTTCGATGGTTAATTTGTCATGAGGTTTCGAATAGTTTTATAAGTCCGTCAGTGTAATAGAATAGTAATCGGCTTGACCTTCGGTCTTGAAAAAGTGGGGTCCTTTACACTTCGATGGGTCGTACACTTCAACCATTGACCGAGTAGGACTGGAAAACCCCCGACGTCAAAGATGAACATAAAACAAGGGGGTTATGGAAGAAGGACCAAGAAATTTAACAACTACCAGGGAGTCCGCAGAAGGAGAAGACAAACAATTTTAGAGTTTCTACGGGAGGACCGACTCCACTCTATCTATTAACTCAGGTAAGTCCACTCCCCACACACTTGAGTTACAATACAGAAGTGAAAATCTATACGAAAACCATTGTACTTCGGAATGACAGTGACGAAGGTATAAAGATCCCGTTAGTCACCATCGTCGATCGACTTGCTAAGACCTCGACTCGATAAGGGTCTCATCGATCCCCTAAGACGTCATTTGTCTCGACCGATCTTCGTGACCCGAAAACACCGGGACTTTAAAGAGGACTGAGAAGGAGAAGAACCGAGAAGGGGTGGGTAGGTGGGAGGGTGAAGGGGTCCATGGGAGGACAGCAGAACATCGTGGGTTCTCTCGTGGGGGTTTCAGTGGAGGGGTGGGGATGAAGACACTGTCGACTGTAGTTCCCTTGACAGTCACTATACAAACCCCTACATTGCGGGTTGAATCCGTCTGAGAAAAGAAAACGGTCTTTACTATAATATCGACCGCGAAACCCAAAATTGACGGTAACCCTAAGAATCAGTACATCATTAAGTCGGTATTCACCCATTTACTCTGAAGGTATCCGTACTAATCCCGACTCGTGACACATAAAATGTGCTACTTTACCCTTACGACTCTACGAGTCAGCACAGGCTGAGAAACGTTGGGGCCCCTGACGTCGGGTGGTCCGAGGAGACGGACACCCTAAAGGGTCCGTTCTTGCGACCTCACCCCACGGTGAAGGAAGAGTCCCCTAGAAGGGTCGGGTCCCCGCCCTGGACGCAAAAGACACCGACGACGCAACGTCTGTCTAAGAAGTAGTGATCCCGGTGGACCCTTCGGTACTACTTTGTTTCAAGGTTTTTAATTTCAATTTTTTTGAAGTCTTAATTTGAAACTTTACACTACTGTAAAAGTGGGTCCCTCATAACGGATATTTACCACCATAACGAATAAATATCTCAAAAGGGGTAGGTAGGGATCACCGAGTCTGCCATTTCTCAGACGGATGTTATGTCCTTTACTCCCAAGCTAGGGACCTAGTCCTTCTAGGGGACCTCTTCCTTTACCGTTGGGTGAGGTCATAAGAACGGACCTTTTAGGGGACCTTCTCGGACCGCCCGATGTCAGGTCCCCCAACGTTTCTCAGCCTGTGCTGACTCGTGGTTCGTATGCGTGGTGGGACAGGCAGTCATCCGTGTACACACCCGTATGTGGGTCTCTCTTTGTGCATTCTTTTCGACGAAACAGGAATGCAATTGGACCACTGTTGCAACAATTCACCGGGTAAAACGTCAACACTTGTGACTCCGAGACTCTCAACTTTAGGGAACGACACTTGACCAACTTCGGGTGTGGCATGCCAAGCTGGGGATCACCACGAACTCTCCAAAGGGACCGTGGGGGTGTTCCGTCCCTCCTTTAGTGGGACAGTGGACCTCAGAGGCGAACACCAACACGGGCCGTAGCACGTGTGAAAGAGAACTACAGTGCACATATAGTGTCCACGCTAAAGGAACGCCAGAAGTCTCGACGGAACGACTGGAACTCGACTGTGCGAACGACACTTCAGACACGGCTAGGGGACGGGTCCCTCGGGGACCGGGTCCAGCAGTGGGGGGACCCCACCCCCGTCAGTCCCCTTGGAAGGTCCTGGGTCCAAACCGGTACGAAAGGGTTACACTCGGAGTCTTAGTCGACGTGAGACGGTAGGGTAGGAAAGTACCGAAACAGAGTTTCGACTTTCTTGGGACAAAACGAGAATCTTTGTCTGTCATGTTACCACCAACGGTCTCCGACGTCCCACCCCCATTCACCTTTCACGACCAGTTTCCCCTGTCTGAACGTCAAGATTCTACTCATTCAAGACTCGGAGAGTACATGTCACCCCACTGACATCAATTGTTATGACATAACATGTCAACTTTCACCGATTCTCTCGTCTATAATTCACAAAAGTGACTTTTTTCTTTATTCTTCAATGACACTCCTTTACTTATACAAATTCACTATTACATGTCATTGGTAAAACGTTGCATATATAAATTTCAGTAGTGAAATGTATCTATGTGAAAGTGAACAGTTAATATGGAACATCCTTTGTTTTTTATTTGTAATTTTGTACAAAATTTTCCCCCCGCCTATTCTCGGGACAGATATTCAGAAAGGACTATTCTCTGTGGAAGACAGATTAGGTGTCACCTTATAACATCGGAGGAATTCTGGGAAAGTTTTATGTTAATAAGAAAATTCTTGATTCAACTTTGATTTCCAGTTAGTAATTTTACACAATGATTTTTATTGTTTTCATGTTCACTCTATAGCTACCCGACAGATATTTTATTTTAACAAAACCAAAGTTAAAACATCGTGTTTTGTGACTAACTCTTCGTTAGGTGTAGTAAGGACTCAAAGCAAAAAGCCAAAAACGGACTACGCACACAGGGAACTCACTGTCGAGAATTTCCAAACCCGAACCCTCAGTCTTCAGCCATAAATCAAAGAGAACAAGAAACGAATATAAACAAGAACAGTCTCGACGGGGGAGGATTACTACAGTGGTCGCGAGTACGTAAAATAGAATTTTACTCATGTACGAACATAAACATAAAAACAAAAGTTGTAACGGTCCCACGACACCTTTCAATTTCAATTGTGTTCTAATCTTTTTTATTTTAATAAGTTTTTGTCGTCGTTGTTTTCGTACTATAATACTTCGTAATCGTCCTCCCACAAAATTCTTTACAAAATTTTTGACCGGTACAATTCAATCAAAAGAACACTTAAGTCACATACGAACCATAATAAATTATGCATAAGGAGAGAAAAAATTTAACGTCGAACCCGACTGCTATCGGTAAGCGATATCGGTGTCCATCCATTTCAATGTAGAAAAAGAAAATTTCTCATAGGAAGAACTAAATATCGAAAACCAAACGAACTCAGACGTACAAAGACTCGAATTAAAACGACCGACGAAATGGGTGTTACAGTCATCGTATCGTTAATCTACTTTAGCTAGATCAACGACTAACGACTCTCAAATAGTGACAAACCTCCTCATTCTAAAAATACATTTTCACCACCATCTATCCAGTAAAGAAAGTTTTGGTTTCCACATTACGCGATCCCGACCCTATGTCTCCACTGAAGACCATCACCTGAGATTCCCACTCTTGACCTCTGTCCCCAAGGACCTACTGTCTACTCCGGTCTTTCGGTCCACTCCCGAACAATTACTCCAGGAACGGGGAGTCACGTCTCGAGCGGCTGAGGACGGAACCCAGGTAGACTTTTACTTAGTCTCAGGGAGCAAAACAAAACAAAACACTAAGACGGAAACAGAGTCGAACGTAGTACAAATAGTTTTTGTAAACAACGAATATGCACATAATTGGAAAGGGGAAACGTACGTAGCTTTACCTAATTCTACGACTTAATCATCTCCGTTATTCGTGTAGGGATAACGATGAGTGTACTGTCCGGTCAGGTAACTCTGGTCAACAACCCGTACCTTGTCACTGAAATAAGTTTCAGTCGTCTGACGGTTCTACCACCTGACCACAGGGTTTCTTAGTAAATGGGACCAATCTTAAGTCAGAAATTATGATTTTCCTCGGGTCCCGACCTCCCACCACCACCGACCAAAAATGTTCGGAGAACTACGACTTTAGGAAACAAGAACGCCGACAGGTACATCCAGTCCCGTGTTACAAGGACATTTGGAGGTTCTGTTTCCCAGTAAGAGACAAGACGTTGAAAAATAGAGATATCCTTACCTTTTCACAATATGGAAATTTCTAGTCTCGGAATTTTTTCCCGATGGGACATATAAAGTCCAATATTCGTTGTAAGAAAATTACTAATGGAACATCGTTTTCGTCGTCCTATGTTTTCAATTTCTTTGTCTAGGTCATACCTCAGTTTAAACGAGAAGGGATAGTGTAGAAGTACCCCAACCTCCAGTTCCGGCGTGTTGGACGGAGGACAGGGTAACGGAGACAGCACAGAGACCCCGGTCACCCGCGCCTTCCCTGGTCGGAAGGGAGGGTCTACGGGCGTCCAGTGGTACAACGGACCACTACAGAGAAGCCGAGGAGGTCGTTGGACCGAGACAATGGGTGGAGACAGGAGTCCTCCACCTCCCACTACTTCCCTCACCCAAAGACCAACTTAGGAAAGAAACTTTTAGGGTGATAGAATAAATCTCATGAACTTTGAAGACAGAAAAACAACTAGTGAAAAAATTACACACATTTAATATAGATTCTAACTAAAACGGTAAAATAAATATATAAATAAATGAATAACTTCACACGGATTAAATGTCACGATCAAAGTTTCACATGTCGTTTAACTGAGTCAACATATATGTACACAAATATATCAAGAAAAAGTCTAAGAAAAGGTGATATCTAATAATGTTCTATGACTCATATGAAGGAACACGATATGTCATCCTGGAACAACCGATAGATAAAATACATATCATCAAACATAGACGGCTACGGTGCAAGAATTAAATAGGGAAGGGACGAAACCATTGGTGTTCAAACAAAAGATACAAACTCAGACAAAACGTTTATGTAAGTAAAAAAACATGCCCTCATGTTTATAGGGAAACTTTGAAACGAAAGAGAACAAAACCCACCTTAACCACCCAGGAAACCATTAAAATAAAAATATAACAACTTCTCGACGATATGACAAAAGGACGAATGATGAAAACTAAAAAAAATGTAAAAAACAAAAATAGAAAAATTAACTTCACATCAACGACATGTTATAATACATTCAATATCCACATGTTTTATCACTAAGTATTCAAAATTTCCAATGTGAGGTAAATATCAATAATATTTTATAACCGACATAAGGAACACAACATATCATATAGGAACATCAAATAGGATAAAAGTTAAATTAAAAATAAAATAAAATATCAAACTGTTACAGTACAATCAAAGGTCTCATGTCGTTTCACTAGGTCGATATACACGTGTATATAAGTACCCCAACATCGAACACAGACATGTCAAGAACCAGTGACGTTCTCGAGTATCAACGATGACTCTTTACTAGAGGTAAAGAGAACAACGTAACCGGGTCTTGGGTCTACTGTCTTAACTCCAAAAGGAACCAGAAAGAACACACCTATCGCTACAAAACCCTTTGTTCCAAACCCTGAAATCCAAGATTGTGGTTCAGAGAAAGGTCTTAAGATTGTCCTCTCGGTATACCCCCGAAGGGTACAGCGAGTGACCTTTTCTTCGGTGGACGATTACGTCCTCTGTACCCAAGGGAGGGACCCAACTCTTCTAGAGGGACCGCACCCTTTACCGTTGGGTGAGGTCATAAGAACGGACTTTTTAAGGTACCTGTTTCCTCGGACCGTCCGATGTCAGGCACCCCAGGGTTTCTGAACCTGTGCCGACCCTCCGACTAGTGTGTGTTTGTGTTGTCCTCTCGGTCCCGACTCGCTCCACCTTCTCTTTAGGGTCGTCTGTTGGAGTCACCTACCCCCACTCGATCTCCCCTCTCTCCTCCGTCTCAAGGGTCTCCGACGAAAACCCTCCTGCAAGGAGTCATACTTCTCCTTGTCCGACCCCCCGATATTTCCTAAACTCACACCCTCCCCTTCCCGGGCGATTCTAGGATATTGGGACACTCGCCCGTCTTGGAGAATCCGACGACGTCTGCGTGCCCCCGTCTCGACGGACCTCGGTCTCCCCAAGAACACACCATTCTTTCCCCGAACTCCGAGTTTCCTACGACCAAAACAAAGGTACGTAGACGCGACCACGGAGCCGAGAGTCTAGAGAGAACAATAATTATGGTACGTGTTACAAGTCTCAATCCTGGGGAGTTGGGATGGGGGTCGAGATGCGATTATGTGCGTGTGGGATTGGTAGGGGTGAAGACGGGGTCCGTAGCAAGTCGAAGTTTGAGGACGATGTGGACAATGAGATCTGGACACACACACCATTCCTCACACTGGCACAGACACACACACACACACACACACACACACACACACACACACACACACACTCTACACCACATCCTATCTCCTGATCCCTCGATCCTCCCACCTTTCACTGGAGTAGTATAAGGAAGGCATATTACAGGGTTCGTTCCTCCTCGTAGTCGACACTGGCTGGCACGGAAACTGACGTCTAGGCCGCGAGTGAAGTAAATAACGGTACCGTAAAATCAAATAAACACATTTCAGTACAGTAAAAGTGTCTCACCTTTTAACACAGAACGACAAGTAAGGGGTGACAAACCGAACTCCAAAAAGCCCACCTTAGGTGTGCCACCACTGTCGACCCATTGGGGGTCTTCACGGGAAACGTCTATTGTCGAGTCCCCGGGGCGGTGGGTGTGTCACCCCCTTTAACAAGGGGGTGACACACCCACAAAACAAAAAAGAAAAGGATGTTCTAACATTCTCTCAAATCTACAAGAAGGACGGACAGTGTCCCGTCGTTGGACTCCTGCGGACGAGGGAGGTCTGCCCTTGGGGACCCGGTCCCACTTCGCCCCCTGGACGGGCGGAAACCGAGAGCAGGAGACTATGCTACCGCTCCAGTGCACGTGGTCGGCGTCCCTACAAAACGTGCACCGAGAGCACTTGGTATAAAGACTCTTTCCGAGTACTTCTGTGCCATACTCCCGTCGTTTCACTGGGGGCCGTCTTGACAAAACAAAACAAAATTATAAAAGAGCAAAAATTTATTTACTCCTTCCCACCGACCTAGATCTCTGCTAATATGCTTCACTTCAGTCAGTCTGTTTCTGTTTATGACATACTATAGTGAAGTAACACCTGAGAGTTTATACTATGTTTACTTGGGTAAATGTTTTGTCTTCGTCTGAGTGTGTATCTCTTGTCTGGACATTCCAATGGTGCCCCTGTTCCCCCATGCGCTCCCTATTTGCTCCTCGAACCCCAATCGCCTCCGTTTGACGACACGCACTTTATCTACCCGTTGTTCGAAGATGACTATCGTGTCCTCTCGACATAAGTTATAGGCCATTATTTGATATTATCCTTATACTTCTTCTCACATATATGTATGTGCATATGTATGGTCTTTGGTTGGGTTGTAGCCTTTGGTTGGCGATGAAGTTATATTTCTTTATTTACTCCTTCCTTCCCTTCAAAAGTGAACAGAACAAAATCAATTTACCTTTCGGTGTCTCAAAACTGAAAATCTACTTCTGATTTCCACATAGCATCCCGACGGGACCACCGAGTCACCATTTCTTATGCGGACGTCACGTCCTCTGTGCCCAAGGTGGGGACCCAGTCCTTCTGGGGGACCTCTTTCTTTACTGTTGTGTGAGGACATACGAACGGACCCTTTAGGGTACGTGTCCCCTCGGACCGCCTGGATATCAGGTACCCCAGTGTTTCTCCGTTTGTGCTGAATCTGTGATTTGGTGAAGGTTTCCACATAGTAAAAGTGTCGACTGAAGAAAGACAGTTAAAGACACTATCTTAGTCATGGGGTAAGTCCGGACACGGGATTCGGATTAGAATCTCAACTTCCATGGTTGGGGGATTTTCCGAAACTCTAGGGGACTCCCGACCGCTCCCGTCCCTCTTACCCTCTGAACTAACACTAATCAGGATCCCTTCACCGACTCAACTGTCGAACTAGTCAAGTCTCGACCTGATTCCACCCGCGCCGGAGAGTGTCTTTTCCGGTCTGGGGGACTAATATCCAACAAGACTCTGACGGAGGTCCATGACCAAAACTTACTCGGGTCCCCCTTCACCCGGTTCGTCCTTCACTTCCTCTGGACATGAAAACACAAGACTGAATCTAATCTTCTGCTTAAACTTCAAGCATCTACTTCGTCTTACCAATAACTTACCTGTCGGACGTAGGCACTTGTCTACTTTAACGGTAGAACTCTACACTTCCCTCCTCTCCTGGCTTCGTCCCGGTAGTCCGGGGGGCCTACAACTAAAGTTTGTGGATCGCTGAGGGTAGACCTCGACCAAACTAGAGTACCTCTGCGAAGAAGAGGCGTAAGACACTTTTATTTGTCTCTACGGAAAGACCGGAAAAAAGGGAAGGTCCCTTATGAACAAGGACAGTGAGCCCAAGAGACCGGCTGACAAGGCAAACAGACCAATAGTCTGAAGTGTGACTCCGAGGTTGATCTAAATATGAATTCCAACGGTTCTTTAAATAGGTCGGGGGTACCATAATAGGATTTTCGTTGCGGTAGAAAACCTTCCAACGTAAGAAAAAAAATTTTTTTTTTGATTAAATAAATAAAATTGACCTCCTGTCAATGAAATGTCTTGACACTACCAAAGACGGTGTGTAGTTGTATTTAGCGTTATCCACGTGTGTGTAAAGGGGGGTAGGATTTTGGGCGAGGGACACACCAGGGTCTCGTGGTCGACGGCGAAATCGAAGGAAGAACTCTGTTTGAATCGTGTTTTCTAACGGGGGACTTCTCGTCGTATACTTATAAGTGTCCCACAGACTCGATCTACGAGACTCACTCCTACGACCCCCGACCCCAACATGTCGACTTGAGCCGTCCCCCAACACCTACATGGACCACTCTCCATCTACGCAAAGTTCCAGGTCCCCTCATTCCTCACCTACGCACAAGGAGAGGTAGGGGTGGGACAAATTTTTAACTTTATATCAGCTAAATGTTACAACACAATCAAAGACCACATGTCGTCTCACTGACACGTGGTCTTATGTGTGTGTGTGGTGTGTGTGTGTGTGGTGTGTGCGTGCGTGCGCGTGTGTCTGTGTGTGTGTGTGTGTATGAAAAAAGTCTAAGAAAAGGTAATATCCAATAATGTCCTATAACGTATATCAAGGGACACGATCCGTCGCGAAGGAACAACAAATAGACAAAATACATAGACGATTAGGGTTTGAGTATCAAATAGGAAGAGAGTGGGGAAAAAGGGATACCATTGGTATTTAAACAAAAGATACAGACCTCAGACAAAGACAAAACATTTATTCAGGTACACATAGTAAGAAAATTCTAAGACGTATATCCACCATAGTACACTATAAACGTGGAGAGACAGACTGAATGAAGTGAATCACACTGGCAGAGACCCAGGTGGGTACAACGACGCTTATCGTACCAAAGTAACGAAAGATTTACCAACTCATCACAAGATAAAGACCCGAAGGGACTCCCGAATCAGTCATTTCTCAGGTGGACGTTACGTCTTCTGGACCCAAACTAGGGACCCAGTCCTTCTAGAGGACCTCTTTCCTTACCGGTGGGTGAGGTCATAAGAACGGACCTCTTAGGGTACCTGGTTCCTCGGACCGTCCACTGTCAGGACCCCAGCGTTTCTCAGTTTGTGTCGACTCACTGATTGTGTGTGTCATAGGGTTACACACACACACATATATATGTGGAGTAGAAGAAATAGATAAGGCGACAGTTACCTGTGAATCTAACGAAGACACAGAGCAAATAACAGTCACTTGGGACCCCATGTACATAGAAAAGTTTAATATCTAAAGTAGAAAAGGTTTATATACGGGTCCTCACCCTAACGATCCAGTATGCCATTGACAAAATCGAGAAAAACTCTTTGGAGGTGTGACAAGATGTATCACCGACACGACCAAACGTAAGGGTGGTTGTCACAACCCCCCAAGGGAAAAGAAGTGTGGGACAGATCGTAGATATAAGATATCTGAAAACCTACTACCGGTAAGACTGACCACACTCCCTTACGGAGTGACATCAAAAATAAACGTAAAGAGAGTAGTAATCGTTATAACTCGTAGAAAGGCACACGGATAACCGGTAGACATACAGAAGAACCCTCTTTCCAGATAAATCCAGAAGACGAGTCAAAAACTAAGAGGTAAGGGAGAATTAGAGAACAGACCATAGAGGTCAACCACGGAAACAGAAAATCCCTAGAAGACCAGACCCTAGGACCGGTAAAGGGGTCAGTTTGCATGAGTAGTGTATAGACAACGGTGGAGGTGTTTTACTGGAGATCCCCTTAGAAAACGGACGGCGGGTTTTCTAGAAAGAGTTTATGTCTAGACATTACGGGAAGGGTGAGTCCTTGAAGGTACCCGAACGAATACACCTTATCGTATTCCTTAGGGAACTGGGAATCGTCCCCTAAGGTCTGGAGTAGGGGTCGGAGACAGAGGACGGTGAAACGGTGACACTCGAAGGACGGAGGAAGTGAGGAACGAGACCGTAGAAGGAAACTTCTCAATTGAAAGAAGCACAGGTCGTAGTCACTTGAGGATACGTGGGAGGTTACTGGGGAAGACACAATAGAGGAGAAGTGGTTAAACAGTTCCTCGGTGTAAGGAAAGACAACATCCAGAGTCCCGACGAAGAGTCTCGAAAAGGAAAAACACAGAAAAGGAAGGACAGAGTCCGTCGTCCGACCTCTCCGTCTAATGGAAGAAGAAGGAGTGTCGTGCACGGGGAGGTCTAGTCTTACACACACGAGGTGTCGGGTCGGGAGTGTCGGTTCCGGTAAACCGTTTTGGTAAGACACACTCACCAGACCCTCCGTGACCAACCAGAAACTTTCTATTGGTGACAAAGTAAAAGTTCTTCTATTCCGTGGGTTGAGTTAAACTAGTTACGTCGAGTTCACTTTTACATCTTTGTATTTGTTTACCCTGAAGGGACCACCAGGTGACCAATTCTTAGGCGGAAGGTTACGTCCTCTGCACCCAAGTCAGGGGCCAGCCCTTTGACTTCTAGGGTGCACGGCGTCCCGATGACTCGGGTAACCGGTGTCGATGTATCGGGTACGTGAGATCCTGGACGTGTGGTGTTAACCTTTCTTAGGGTGTACGATAATGGTTCTGGACCGTGTCGGTTTTTGTTTATTTATCTTCGCATTCGCATTTACAAAACCCATTACTATTCGAGTAAGGTTTCACTGTCAAGCTTTTAAATGTATAGTTCCGTTTTCTGAATCTTATCGGTTTCGTTAAAACGGTTCTTTGTCTCGACCTTCTCAACATGAAGGATTGAAGTCCTGAATAGGATTTCGATGTCAACAATTCTATCGCACCATAACCACTTTCTGTCCATATATCCAGTTACCTTCTGTCATTGTAGATGTCCATCTGGGTGTGTATTTACTAGTTGACTAACCGTGTGTTCACGGCTCCATTGGGTTGTTTCTTTCTTTTTAGTTTTGGAGTTTCAGAGTTGGACAAGGAATGTTGAACATATTGTTACTCGTTTTCACCCAGTACTCGGATTTCATTTTCGTTATTCATTTTTGAAATATCTTCTTCTGTATGATCCTTTTAGAACACTGGAACCCGGTCCGTTTCCAACGAAGTCTGTGTTTTTCGTAATTCATATTTTCAACCATTTTACCTAAAATAGTTTCAACTTTTGTAGACACGACACTTTTTGGCGACGATTCTTTGTTTTTCTGTCTTTTTGTTTGGTCTTCTTTTATAAAAGTTTTGTGAATAGACTAGTTCCTGAACGTAGGTCTTATGTGCATCTTGAGAGTGTTCACAAACTGTCGTTTCGTTAAATTATTCACCCGTCTTTAAGACCTTGACCACATGAACTGGGGTCTTCTCGACGTCTGCCGGTCAGTCGGGTACTTCTCGTCAAGTCGTAGTAATCAGTAATTCCTTTACGTTTAATTCCTGTGTCACTCTGCGGTAGTACGTATATAGTCTTATCGAATTTATCTTTGTTCGTGTTGTTACTTCGTGTTTTGCGTCTTTGGGACTACTATACTTTCACGACTACTCCGGAACCTCTTCGTCGTCGAGAGTAGGAAACGATCGCCCTTCCTTTTACCACACCGTCAAAACCTTCTGAGACGCCATCAAAGAGCGTCAATCAACGAGTCAGTACAGGCGGACAAACCCTGAGGCACCTGACGTCGGGCGGTCCGAGGAGACAGACACCTTAAGAGGTCCGTTCTTATGACCTCACCCAACGGTAAAGGAGGAGGTCCCCTAAAAGGACTGGGTCCCTAGCTTGGACCCACAGGACGTAACGTCCGTGTAAGAAATGGTAGACTCGGTGGACCCTTTATCATTGTTAATGGAATGACATACTGGGTCACTGAGATAAGGGTCTAACCTGACTCTGTTCTCTTTACTTTTGTAAATGGGTGTGGTTCTGAATATTCGTGTACAGGTGTCGTAGACATAAGTGTCATCGGGGTTTACCTTTGGTCAGGAATGACAGGAAGTGGGTCCTTCAACCTATTTGTTTGAAGATGCAGGGTATAAAGGGACCGTGTAGACATGGACTTTATACTGAGTCCTCATTTTTCCGTGGGACACCTTACTTTCTTCGGTCTAAGTTTTCGTGTTTGACATACTAAGGTAAACATATCGTAAGACTTTTTCCCTCTTGATATCCCTTCTTTCCCGAAGGGACCACCGAGTCTCCATTTCTTAGGCGGACGGTCACGTCCCCTACACCCAAGTTAGGGGTCCAGTCCTTCTAGGGGACCTCTTCCTTTACCGTCGGGTGAGGTCATAAGAACGGACCCTTTAGGGTACCTGTCTCCTTGGACCACCCGACGTCAGGAACCCCAACGTACTAACGCGCTGACTCGCACACGTGTGTGTGTGTGTGTGTGCGTGTGTGTGTGTCCCTTCTTTTGTCCAGTCACCAACACTACCAACTCCCACCCCAACTCTTCCACTGTACTCCCTAAAAACCACCCCCTCCATCTGTACTATAAGATTTAAAACCACCGTCAACGTTCTGACATGTACAAACAGTTTGGAGTTTTGATAAAGGCAGCTTTATCTATTTCGTTTGACATCTCCCCAATCTTACTGGCTTAAGTACGTAGTGTGTTCCATAACAATCTCATAACTTTGTAGTTAAACAAATTTTTGAAGGACAACAAAAACTTGTCTTCGACGAAGTCAAAGTCGTTTTAAATTAAGTCGACTCTTTTTTGATTTTGATACTCGAAAGTTTATCTTTTTTTAGTGGTCGGAGCGTTCAAAGTCTCGTCAATAGTCTCTGAGTTTTCTATGTGGAACCTCCGTTGTTTTCTCCTTAGAAAGTTCTTTACGACGTAGTGGTTGGTTGAACTTACTTTGTCTCTTAGTACACAACTCCTTGTACCTTTTGTTATTCAGGTCCTATTTTTGATTTAAATTGTCTCCATCTGAAATACTTCTTCGAAAATCCCGATACGTCTGATTAAAAGAATTGATTTCAAAAGGAGTGCACTATATACTATTTTCAGACATAGATTCATTTATATTACAAAACTCACTTTTTCGGTATCTTGACATTGTGACTCTTGCACACTTAAAGTGCAACTTGATCTCTCGGTTTCAACCTCTCTCGGGTCCGGGGAGATTCGTGACTCCGGTGGCTCAGACTCCGGCGTCCCTGTCAGGACCGAGGTGCACGAAGCCCGACGTCAGAGTCCCCGAGACGGAAACCTAAATCCGACAAAACACACGAGTTTTACTCCGTAGGTGAGGGAATAAAACAAGGGAAGCGGTAGATGTCATTCCTCTCACCTGTGGAGATTACTCTACGTCAAATTGACCGACCAGAAAACTTCGACAAAGTGTCTACACCAGTCCTGAAGTTTTACAAAATTTTTACATAACAAACTGACGGGACGTAGAAGTAACGAAACGTTTCCAAAAGAGATCAATACCGCTCGTCCCCGGTGAGAAGTACCGTCACACGTCCGAACAGTAACGACACCGAAGAGGACAACACCTCATACCCCAGATCCCGTACACCCGAACTCATCGACTCCGCGGACCCGAGGTCTCGCGTCCGAGTCCTCAAAACCCCGTGCCCGAATCAACGACGTACCGTACACCCTAGAAGGACCTAGTCCCTTACTTAGGTGCAGAGGACGAGACCGTCCGCCTAAGGATAGGTGACGTGGTGGTCTGTACAGGGACGCCCGGAAAAATCTAGGCTTCCACGACCTACCTCACTCTAGGAGAGTCACCCCGCCGAGTCGTTCTCCGTTAAACTAAACTGGAGTAAGAAGTGGGTGTTCCGACGACGGTCCCGTCCCTCGCGACCTCCCCGGTGGTCCCAAATCACGAGCGAGAAGTAGGGGCCCGGGAGACCGGTGATTCCCTACGACCCTACTGTGCGACCCGACCGGACCGAGGGAGGTAGCCCCTTACCTCCGGGGTCACGTCCACGGACCCCAATACAATGCTCTCCGTGACGGGTGGAGTAGGTAGACGTTTTGAGGAACCGACTCTGGACCCCAGGTCCGACGTCGCCGAAGATCTAGAGCGACCACTCTTTCATCACTCTTCTGGCGAGACATAAGGTGGAGGTCGACGAGCCCGCTCACACCGTCCCCAGTAGGATTGAGGGTGAACCAACTGACGAGGTCTGCCGCCCGTCCCGTGGGCCGTGGGTCACTTACCCCGTGGGAGAAGTGTCTCTTGACTCGACCTACTTCAGGTGGCCGCTCTAAAAGTAGTAAGAATCTCTTTGTCAACGAGACGGGTCGAACCGCGATGACTCGTCCGGTCACGAATACCGTCGGGGTTACGCACTCCCCTGTATGTCCCAGAAGATACATAAGGAAACTAGTCGCGGGATTACGGGACCAGGTCGCCCAGTACCCCGTCACCCGCACGTAGTGGGTAAACTACCCTCGTCGCAAACGATTCCGGGACAATCATAAAGGTAATTCACCCTGCCCCGGACGCCAAGAGACAAGTCCGACTGCGGAACTCCTCGCACCGTGTGGGCTCCGAAGAGACACCGAACTGGACGTTCGACCTGACTTCCAAGATGTGTGGAAGTAGGTGTTCCCACAAGAGTTCAAAGAAAAAAAGAAAAAAAAGAAAGAACAATTATAAACAATCGAATTGGGATAAAGAAAGAGGAAAAAGCTATTGGACAAATAAAATAAAACCCCAGAAGCAGCGATGGACGTCCGAAAAGAGGTCACCGTCCCTCGTCGCCGAGGAGAAGCAACACAACGCCCCCGAAGAGGAACATCCCTGAAAAGAACAACGCCTCGTGTCCGAGGTCCATGCGCCCGAAGTCATCGACCCCGAGGACCCAGGTCACCATTTCTTGGACGGACGGTTACGTCCCCTGTTTTCTCTGCACCCGAGGTAGGGACTCAACCCTTCTAACGGACCTCCTCCCCTACCGTTGGGTGAGGCCATAAGAACGAAACTCTTAGGGTGCCTGCCTCCTCGGGCCACCCGATGTCAGTCATCCCAGGATTTCTCAACCTGCACTGACTTCACTGAATCGTGTGTCCCCACAATCTCGTCCTTGAGTCATCAACACCGAGTCCCGGAATGATAGCGGTCTCGAAAATCCCAGAAGTCTGGTCCCTAGCTTGGACACAGGGGTCGTAACCGTCTGCCTAAGGATAGGTGACATGGTGGTCCCTTCAAGGACAAAGAGTTCGAAATTACGTCAAACTAACCGCTTTCCATTAGGACGCTGACAATGTGATCGGTGTCTTTAAGACATAAGTGGAGACTCAGTAGTTCTATGGAACAAATACTTCGACAACACACACTTACTGTAAAACCGGAGAAGACACTGAGTCTGACGCACCTGTAGTTTTTAAGACGTCTGACATTTAACGTGTCCCCTTACCCGGAGGTCCCGTGGACCCCAAGGAGGACTTCCCCTAGGAGGACGCACGGTAGACGACACCCGGGTCACGTTCTCCTTAACACGGTTCCGTCGAAAAAAAAAAAACAGAAGGACTACACAGAATGGTGAACTGACACAAAGGACGACTCCAACCATCCCGCAGTTCACGGTACGTCTCTTCACTCCTACACTTAAACACGTGGGGGTAGGAAATCTTCCATCTGCCCTGATGACGAGCTTCACCGAGCGAGACAATACGGTCTGTCAGAGATGGAGGACCCTCGGGCACCCCCACCTCCACCACTACCCTCGAACTCCGTACCTTCCTCGAAGTACAGGAGCACACCTCCAGCGGACTACCGGTGCCGCAAAGAGCAGACCTCTCGTTCGACGACAGAGTAGGAGTGGGGGTAGGCACAACCAGAGGGTGAAACATCATGTACACACCAATAAATAAATGTGGGGTTCTGGTCACCAAAATGTGACCCCACTAAAATGAAGGGCCCCTATAGACCACTGCAAAAGCCAACTAGGTCCTTCCTCCACCCCGTGGTGACCGTAGGTACCGGTTCCTACGACCCCTAATAGGGTGTTCCGTGTACCGTCAGAGAGGGGTACTTCTGTCAGGGTTCCACCTCTTTCTGACCCTCGGAGAGTTCCGGTCGTCTCATAAGCAAGGAGAAGGGCAGGAGTCCCGACCGTCCATAGTTCGTGGGTCATCGTCTCTAACTCAGTCTAGACAATAATTCTCCGGGTACTCGACACGATCGAATACACAACTGTTTTGTGGTCGATTATAAGGGACTTTTAGCAAACCAAGATAAAATAGAAAAACGAACAAACAAATTTGTATCTTTGATTTAGTCCTCTCTTACCACCACCAACAACAAATCAGAGATTCAGCACAGACTGAGAAACACTGGGGTACCTGACATCGGGCAGTCCGAGGAGACAGGTACCCTAAAGGGTCCGTTCTTTTGACGTGACCCAAGAGTAAAGGAGGAGGTCCCCTAGAAGAGTTGGGTTCAGAGAACGAACCGTCCACCTAAGAATTGGTTATACCCTTCGGATATAACAACGTACCACCACCCCCCCTCCACCAGGGACCTCTACTGAGTACACCGAAGGTTGGAACAAGGTCGGGGTCGAGGACCCCTTCCCACAAACAAACATTAATTTAATTTACTAATTTAATTTAATTTACTACTACAAACGCGACCTTCCCGTCCGATACGACTATCCTTTAAAGGTAGATTTTATTTAAATGACTACACTTTTGACTCAACTAAATACCTTCGTACAATTCCTCTGAAGTCCACCACACAACTATAGTACCTTCGGTAGGTGTCCCCGACAGGTACTCAATCTCCAGATCTTTCGGACGAGTTGGGGTCCCCTCACCCCTGGGGAAGAGTTCACTAGGTCCTCCCTGGTCCCAAAAGACTCAAAAGTAAAGCAGGGAACTCTTCGCCTCCCTCGTCACCGGGAACAGACAGACCACGTCCCAATACTCAAGTCTCTGGCGACGAGACGAGTGGACCAGGGAGTCGGAGGGGCTGGGGCTAGAGAGTGCGGACTACATCCCGAACCCCGGTCCTCGACCCCCCTCCTTGGTGGTTGGACCCAATGTTCTTTGAGAAAGGGTCAACTCTCTCAACTGACTGGGGCTCCTCGGAAAGTAAGACTTCCTTTTGGAAAGTCACTGAAAAATAATTAAAAGAAAAAAATTTTTAATAAATAAATAAATAAATAAAAAGGAAATGTTACGACATAACCAAAACGGTATGTAACTGTACTTAGGCGGTGACCACATGTACTCAAGGGTTAGGACTTGGGAGGAGGGTGGTGGCAGGGGTATAGTAGAAAAGAAAAAAATTCAATTAAAAATAACCTCATATCAACCAAATGGAACAACGTAATCAAAGTCAATATGTTGTTTCAACTAGTCAATATGTATGTGAAAAATTTATATTTACATAAATAAAATTAACCTCCGATTAATGAAATGTTATAACATAACCAAAACGGTATATAACTGTACTTAGGTGGTGTCCACATGTACACAACTAGTTAATATGCATATGAAAAAATTCTAAAAAAAAGACATAAACAGTAATGTCTCATGACTCATTTCAAGAGACACGATATGTCGTCCAAGAATAATCAATAGATAAAATTATCATCACACACAGATACAGTTAAGATTAAAGGTCTAAATAGGGAAAGGGAAGGGAGTGACCATTGGTATTCAAACAAAAGATGTAGACACTAAGACAAAGACAAAAAATTTATTCAAGTAAACATGGTAAAAAATTTCCTAGAAGAAAAATTAGCGTATGGGAAACACTACTTTCAACTACCCCCTCTTTCGATATAATCCGTAATCTCGATTCGGACAAGTATCTTTTCCTTTAACACAACGAAAAAGAAATATGAACAATGAAAAAACATATGGACTTTGTCCCATTTTCTTTTTTTTTCCCCATGATGATCAAGGATCGTCAATTGGAACTGGATCTTCGGTCAGAACTATACCTACTTTACCTTCATACGATACGAAATCTGTGACATCTGTAGAGGTAAATTCAGATAATCGGGGATTCTATTCATAATGACTAAGACAAAATATCCGAGTCTCTCCAACCCCTTAAACTGGTTCCGGTGTGTCGGTGAATTATTTCTGGCCCGAGAAATGCTATATAATCCTTGTGGGTGATTGGACACTTATGTTATATGGTAAACTCTTTTACGAGGTTTGTTTAGTTTCTCGTAGAAATGTACTCTTCTATTTTCTATGTGGACTAACTACCAGTTGCTATATTTGATGTCAACAGGGAGACACAGGAGTCTATTACTTAATATCCTTGGGAGCCCTATGATTTTAGGTTCCTACGAGTACAGGACATATACATTTGTCGTAAACGTATTTTGAATACGTGCAAAGGATATACGTCACATGTACGATACATATATCGAGGACCGTACGTTGTTTAAGTTCAAAACGAAAAACCTTGAAATGCCTTAAAAAAAGTTTATAGAAACTAGATAACAACCAACTTAGGTGGTCGCACCTTGGACGTCTAAGAATCCTAACCTACACGTGTTACACATTAACACAGACTGAGAAACACTGGGGTACCTGACATCGGAGGCACAGGAACCCTAAAGGGTCCGTTCTTATGACCTCACTCAACGGTAAAGGAAGAGGTCCCTAGAAGGGGTGGGTCCCTAGCTTGGGCACAGAGGACGTAACCGTCCGTCTAAGAAATGGTGACTCGGTGGTCCCTTTAGGTCTACATGTGTTATACAAGGTACTTTATTCTCTCTTCCGGAACATACGATTTCCCTATATGTTCCATTTAGAGTTCAGAACGAATCTTGTTGTCGATACGACTAAAATGAATCTACGACTACAGACTATTAAGAGGGATACACAGTCAGAAGAAATAGGTAAGAACAGAACAACGTGACTCAATAAAACATAGTTCGTCCTACGGAAATCGATACTCATTGTCCTTTGGGACCGACTGGACAGAATTCACCACTCACCCAACAAAAGAGTGAATGACTAAAGACTGTACTCCGTCAAAGTCCCACCAATAAGTACTCCCGGCTCCGTAGGAGTCCCTGGTTCCAACGAAACCAGGAAGGAGAGACGTTAGGAGTCGTACAACCACAACAGAAACTGACTGAGGGAGTACCACTGTTTTACTGACGACTCCAAGAACGACAGTGTACGACTATGTTGTTGTAAAACGTCTTCTCACAGATATACAGTGAAACATCGTCAATGAAAAAAGGGGGGTTTAGGAAGTTCTTTGGAGGGGAGTAGAGAGTAACCGGTCTATTTCATAGACAGGTAAGGATTCCGGTAGTGACTTTTCCACTCAAACTTCGTGTCACTGGGGTGCCTCCTCCCACTACTGTACTTATTTTTGACCCTGAGCCTAGGATTCCTCCCAGCCTTCTCCTTAACCTGGTGTTGACCTTTACTACGTATAAATTTTGTAAAAAGAATACCGTTTAGAGTATGTGGTCCCCGTATCGTATCCATTAAGGGTTTATGAGTAGAGGACCAAAAATCAAGAATTATAAAACTGTTAAAATCAAGAAGAGACAGGACGGGAAGAAGACGACTTCATGAACTTTTCCTTAAGGTCTAAATAGTACAAATACACGAAACATATATAACGACAAATCAACGATTCAGTACAGGTTGATAAACACCGGGGTACTCGACATCGGGATTGGGGTACCTGACATCGGGTGACCCGAGGAGACAGGTACCCTAAAGGTCCGTTCTTATGACCTCACCCCACGGTAAAGGGAGAGGTCCCCGAGAAGGACTGGGTCCCTAACTTGAGCGTAGAGGACGTAACCGTCCACCTAAGAAATGGTGGCTCGGTGGTCCCTTCGAGCATACATAACTCCGGAAAGATATACGGACCAGTGAGTGGTTTCTCCTTTCGACAAAGTCCCTTTTCTCTAATCACTTCTGACTGGGCCCTAATTGATGGAAAAACGATTTCTCTTTTCTGATTTAGGGAACTTTGTTTCCTCGTGCGTCATAGGTCCCTAGTCCCAAAAGAGGGGTCGAAAACAAGACCGACGTAGACCTCAGGAACCTTTTACTCCTTTGTCCACAGGACCCTTCTACCCCCTCGACCCCCTCCCAGGGAGGACGGGGGGAACAGTCTGTACCTTCCACTCACCTTCACGTCGTAGAGTAAACAGTAAAGGTAAGAGGCCGCCTACTCCGCTTACGAAAGATTCTCACCCAAAACCAAACTACCGTGGACAAAGAAGTACAATTATCTGAAGACCCCACTCTACCTCGACCCACTGCAGTGGACGTCCACGCCCTCGGGCGCCGTCGCCAGACGGCGGACCGCACACAAAGGGACCCACGACACTCGGTGTAGACGAGAACTGATACTCCCGCATAAACGGTCGTCCGATTTCTTTCTCTACAAAAATTGGTCTTGTCTTTCAATCTCCATTGCTCAACTGAGACCCGACCCAACATTTGTGTACATGAGAGGAATACTGAAATCGAATAAAGTAAATCAATACCTTGTTTTCTGTGCACAAATAAAAAAGAAAGTTCATAGTGGTACAGTCATTCTCAGACAAAGGTGTATGGGAAAAGACATAAAGAACTTGGGTGGACAAGATCATATCCAAATTTTCTGGGGGAGAAGGAGGCGTTCGGACGGAAGACCACAAGGAAACCAAACATTCGTAACCGAGGAAACTTCTGTCGAGTGTACGAAGTCTCCCCCGTCAGGGATACATATATTGTAGTTTTCGTTAAGTGGTAAAGAGATTTAGGCGAAGAGTAAAGACGTCCTGTTAATTTCCAGTGTAACGTTTCGACTTAGTCAATATCGAAGCGCAAGTTGGACTCGACTACAATAGATGGACCCGACCCATTTTACAATCACAAACGTGTCACTCAAAATTTTGTCTTTAGAAAACGTATTGACATAAACTTTTTAGAATTTCTTTTCTCTTTCTCTTACCCCGTTATTATACTCTCCTACGGTGGACTGAGTTATAAAACCATTGGGTCGACCGAGAACCTCGTCAGGGTGACAAGAAGCGTCTTGAAAGATCTTATACTCATAACACCAACACCAACCCACGGGAGACGAACCACGCGACACATAAAGCCACGATACACTCTTAGGCAGACTGGGGTCATGTAAAGTAAACTGTGCGTGTCGACCCAACGACCGTGTACCACGTCCGGCAATTTCTCTTACCATTTCTTTTGTGTCTGGTAGATAAGTAGTCTAGTGACACTTTCCCTCTAAGTGACCCCGCCGGAGCTCGTCCGCAAGTGGACGCCCCCTCCCTCCCCCCGGGTGACCCGAGGGTCCTCGTCCTTTGTGTCGACGGTAACTGGAGACTACACAGGGTACCGGTTCGCCAACCGGTTTACACTTTGGACTACCGTAGAGGTTGAACACCTTAGAGTGAAATCCCACGAAACGTTTGTCCTCCCAACCTACCGACCCGACTAGAGAATAAACGACTCACATACACGAAGGGTCCACCGCGATCACCATTTCTTGGACGGACGGTTACGTCCTCTGGATTCTCTGTGTTCAAGCTAGGGACCCAACCCTTCCAGGGGACCTCCTCCTTTACCGTTGGGCGAGGTCATAAGGACGGACCCTTTAGGGTATCTGTCTCCTCGGACCGTTCGATGTCAGGTATCCCAACGTTTCGCAGTCTGCACTACCTTCGTTGAATCGTGTATACGAGGGGTCCGCGAACCGTGGGTAACCCTTGTGACTGGTTTTGCAAACGTACCCCCGCTATATAGACCGGGACCCCTGGTACGACCCAGAGGGGCTCACGGGGAGTCAGTCTCTGTCCTCTCTCCTCCGTTGAAGATCTTAAGAACCCTTTGGAAACAAGTCGGTGTTCCTACAAGGTTGTTAGAGTCGGGTCAAGTGCGTTGAACGAATCGGGAGTTGTGTGGCAGCAGAAAAACGAAGGAGCCCCGCAAAAACGTGTTCCGTCACGTGCGGACCGTATCTCGGGGACCCTCCTCCGTCGACCCGAATAGACTCAGAACCCCTGTTACCTCGACCACCTAATTTTACAGAAGGACTCCCCTTGAAGAGACCACCAGGTCACCCATTCTGAAGTGGAAGGTTCCGTCCCCCACGGCCAAGCTAGGGAACAACCTCTCGATTCTAGGGTGCATTGAACGTCGGTTTTGTTTGTCTTGTCGGGACCAAAATGTGGACAAGAAAATAGGTCACGTCGTTCGAAAGGTGACCACAGACACACGTACTCCAACAACGGATCTGTCGGTAAGACATTAGGACACATTTCCGACCCCGTCCGGGGAATAGTGGAGGTGACACCGTTCTCCGACGGCACAGAACTTATTGTAGTGAACAGGACTCACTGTAGTAGGGAAAGTCTCGTAGGTGAAACTCGGACTGGATCCGACTCTACACCGGAGACTGGGGTCGACCAGGTGGCACACATAAATTGAGTTCTGACACCTAGAATCACGTCTTCCACCCTACGACCCCCTTGGATTCTCGGAAGCAGACACCAATCTCGAGGTGGGTCGAGACGTGACATCCCTGGTCCTTCAAACCTCTCCGTCCGAACCCAAGAATAGACAAGGAGATGAGGTATCGACCCACTAAGACACGTTCCGTTCGGACTGTGTCTCGTGGGTCCTTTGGTGTCGACCCGAATAGACGCAGAACCCCTGGTGTATAACTCGATCAACTCCTTTTACAGGGGGACTCCCCTGAAGGGACCGTCAGGTCACCAATTCGGAAACGGAAGGTTACGTCCCCCACACCCAAACTAGGGATCAGTCCCTCGATTCTAGGAGTTTAAGGTGTGAGGATCTCTGGTTTTCTGGTTTTGTATTTGTTGTCTTAGTTACAACATTGTAAGTTATTTCTGAAATTTTTACCGGGTATAATTTGTTTTATGTTACAGAGGGACCTGGGGACCCGAGGGGGTAAGAGGGTCACCTTCGCTAAGACCTATACTCACGTGACAGTTTGGTTTCAACTGTCATTTAAGATGTTCCCAACGATCTTCAGAGTTCGATAAGACAAAGTCTTTACCTAAACAAAGTCATAACAAACTGTTTTACAAGTACGGAGGTTTTGGTTTGGTCCAAGGCCCGAGTATTCCGTGAAAGTCTTTGGGAAACGAAAGGAAAATCAACGAATAGTTCGAGTTCACTTTAAGACGTCGTATAATTCTGATCTTTGTTGTTTTTGTTTTGGTTCTTTGGAGTCAGATCCTCATTCGTTCGAGGTGCTCTACCACTTCCTGTCCCTTCGGACCACACGATGTTCAGACACCCGAGCGTTTCTCAACCTACACTGACGCGCCGGCTCGTCGTTGTTCTTGGAACCGTCTATGTCGAACTGTCCCACCTGAACTTTTGTTTGTGGTGGTTTTGGGTTTGGAGACTTTTGCACACACCGAAAAGGGTAACCCTGTCGTCACATCCCATAGACAAACGAATCGACTGGAGACCCTTTCTGGTCCTACTATGCGGGAGCGACGATGAAAGCTACGAAATAACTAAGGGACGGGCAAGGGGGAAGGAGTATAAACAAGACGAAGGACTGGATCTTACCCCCTTTGATTTTCAGATTGGGACCGGTGTAATAATTTGACCCGAACACCTTTAACCGTGTCCCATCAACTACCCTTAAAGTTTTGTGTCCCACCCCTGAAGACGAGACTGTTTCTACCTTGCTTTCGGGAGAGACAGAAAACCTCCAGTGATTAGGGTACAAACGAGGAATAACAGTGATGCATTACAGACTTTGTGAACGTCAATAAAGGTCAATCACCCAAATTCACGCAGAACGAGAGACTCGACCACTGGGGAGTCACAAACAAATCACCCTAAAAGAGCGGCCCGAAGTGGAACGACGTGTAACAAACTGACAGTCCCGCAGAGTCGACGAGACCACTGGGACAGTCCTTACAGGCACAACACTCTGAACCCCTTGGCAACACTCAAAGCACTACTGTCTACCGTCTACATATTTCCCGTGGAGAGCCCGAAACACTTTTCCCTAAACTCAAGAGTCTTAACAAAAAAAAAGGGGGGACAAAGAGATAAGACCCCGTACAGACCCTAACGATCGTCTCAACACTACACCGGGTAACTCTTAACGTTCCGGATCCTCCGGCTCTCGGGAACACACAGCGTGTATGGATGAGCCCCTGTGTACACAGGGAGGGTCCGGTGGGTCTGACCGGAGTCGTCTGGGGTGCCCGAGCCGGTGAACGAGACAACCTTTTTATCCGAGAAGGCACGTAGTGACCCCAAAGTAAGTCCGTCCTGAAGACAGACTAAAGACTTCTACCTACCCTCCCGTCTTACTACCTCCTTCTCTCGTTTTCCTCGGAGAATCCAAGACGAAGACTTGTCCGTAAACATTGTCGACGAAGGGGACGAGGTCGACTCTGAATTTTTGATTTTTATTGTGATTGTATACTGGGTCGTTAGGGTGAGAACCCACATATAGGTCTCTTTAGATATTAATTTTTTCTATGTACGTGGGGATACAATTATTGTCGTGATCAGTGTTATCGGTTCTACACCTTTGTTGGATTTACGGGTAGTTGTCTTTTTACCTATTTCTTCTGCACGTAGTCTATATGTTTCCGTACAATGAGTCGGTCTTTTTCCCTATTTTAACGCGGTAAACGTCTCTGCACCTGCCTGGATCTCTGACAGTATGTCTCACTTCATTCAGTCTCTTTTCGTTTATAGTATATAATTACATATATACAGTGGGACGAATAAATTGAATATACGTCTCATGTAGTACTCTTTGCGACCTGACCTTCTTTGTGTTCGACCTTAGTTCTAACGGCCCTCTTTATAGTTATTGGAGTCTATACGTCTACTGTGGTGGGAATACCGTCT
>SJYO01040405.1:1355207-1367072 GCA_006410555.1 Capra ibex | reverse complement strand
CTTTGTCACAGTCTGAAATAAAACCCCCCGAGGTTTTAGTGACGTCTACCACTAACGTCGGTACTTTAATTTTCTGTGAATGAGGAACCTTCTTTTCAATACTGGTTGGATCTATCGTATAAGTTGTCGTCTCTGTAATGAAACGGCTCCTTCCAGGCAGATCAGTTCCGACACCAAAAAGGTCATCAGTCCATACCTACACTCTCAACCTGACACTTCTTCCGACTCACGGCTTCTTAACTACGAAAACTTGACACCACAACCTCTTCTGAGAACTCTCAGGGAACCTGACGTTCCTCTAGGTTGGTCAGGTGAGACTTCCTCTAGTTGGGACCCTAAAGAAACCTTCCTTACTACGAGTTCGACTTTGAGGTCATGAAACCGGTGGAGTACGCTTCTCAACTGAGTAACCTTTTCTGAAACTACGACCCTCCCTACCCCCGTACTCCTCTTCCCCTACTGTCTCCTACTCTACCGACCTACCGTAGTGCCCGAGGTATCTGCACTCAGACTCACTTGAGACCCACAACCACTACCTGTCCCTCCGGACCGTACGACACTAAGTACCCCAGCGTTTCTCAGCCTGTGCTGACTCGCTGACTTGACTTGACTTACATATATACACCGGAGATCTTTTTACTGTACCTACGAGAAAAAACGTCTTCAGTAAAGTACGGTGTCTTTTCAAAGAGAGGTAATGAGGACTAAATGTCGTAACCTTTGTTGTATTGGTCCCAATTTAGTTAGCACTACGTAAGGGTGTCACCTTACAATGTACCCGCGCTTTCATTACGTATCCGTCAAAAATTATTGTACCTTTCTACGAGTGTTATATTACAACCCAATTTTGTTTTTCGAACTTACTCAACACAACATGTCACATGAGATCGATGTAAGAGTCTCCGTTTTTCGGTACAGTTGTACACATTTTGTTCCGACCTCTCTTTAAACAACTTGGTACTCGTTACGAACGAAAAACTGTCACTTTAATAGGTACTAATAGAGGAGAAATAGAATGAGACCCGAAAGACGTATAAGATGTGACTTACACGTAACCAAATAATGTAACCAAAATAATGTAATCACACCGTATACCTTAGATCAAGGACCTGGTCCCTAACCTGGACCCGACCTGTAACCCTTGAGTCTCAGAATCGGCGACCTGGTGGTCCCTTCAGAGTGTAACCAAAATATGAGTCTTGTTTTATCATCCTTTATCTCTTCTTTGTCTTCGGATCTTCTAATTCCCCAAAAAGAGACTCAGAGGGTCGACAAACCACTGTCCCGTCTTTGTTTTACGTTCACAGGACTGAGACTAGACCTACTCCTGAGCAGAGTGAGTCCTCCCAGTCCTACGGGCGTCGGCACACGGACCGTGCTTGCCGAGGTCCCAAGAGTGGGTCCTGGGACGCGGAATGCACCTGGACGAACAGAGATACCTCCGTCGATAAGGAAATCCAGAGAACAAAAAGGAAGTAATGAGTGACAAAAAGGTCATCAGTACATACCTGCACTCTTAACCTGACATTTCTTCGGACTCACGAGTTCTTGACTACGAAAGCTTGGCCCCACGACCTCTTCTGAGAACTCTCAGGGAGCCTGTCGTTCCTCTAGTTTGGTCGGTTAGGATTTCCTTTAGTTGTGACTTATAAGTAACCTTCCTGACTACGACTTCGACTTCGAGGTCACGAAACCGGTGGACTACGTTTCGCGGCTGAGTAACCTTTTCTGGGACTACGACCCTTTCTGACTCCCGTCCTCCTCTTCCCCTGCTGTCTCCTACTCTACCAACCTACCGTAGTGACTGAGTTACCTGTACTCAGTTTGAGACCATCTATCACTTCCTGTCCCTTCGGACCGTACAACGTCAGGGATCCCAGCGTTTCTCATCCTGTACTGACTCACAGACTTGTTGTTATTGTCGTTGAGCGACATTACTCGTCGGAAACCCTTGAGTTGTCGACCCGGGGACTCATCTTTAGTCTCGACCAGATCCTCAGGGACGTACCCTACGAGCAAAATATTAAACACACTGAACACCTACACAAAGGTACCCCCGTCTTCATCCGAAATAGAAGAAGTCAAAGACGAGAAGGAGGGAGAAGAAACTGAAGAAGAGGTAGTCCCTCCTGTTTAGTCTCGTTGAGTCTAGGGAAGTGACCCCACCCCTTCACTACGACGAGAATCTCTTTCGGGGTGATGTGAGGAACTGAGACGTGGTCTTACCGTCGGGAAAGTGGTTCACGAAACTCTAGGTCCACGAAACTCTTGTCTGACTCAGGGGAGAATTGAGGACAGTAATTGACGAATCCACTGGAACCAGTCGAGACAGGAAAGAGTCTCTTAGAAGGTGTCACTCTTACCCTTCTTAGAAAGGACCACTTGTTGAAAGAAGTCCCGCACACCGTTGTCAGACTACCTGCTGTCCTTTCTAAAAAGGTCAAGGGTCCTCCTCCTCAGGGATCTTGACTTAGAACGTTCCCTCAGAAATGGAGAATTCCCGTCTGAGTACAAAGTGATTCGAGTGTCCCTGGGGGTCGACAAGTAAGAAGAGGTCGTTCTTTAAGTTGACAGGTTACCAAGTCTCCAGCCTCCGTCTGGGTGACCTTGTAAGGTAGGAACAACTGTACAGGAACCTTTCAACTAGAGTCCAAACGACTCAATACCCTAGAAGTCTACACGGAAAGTTGAATCCTTCTCCTCTACGAGAATGGGTGTACTCTTATCGGGAAAGTTCCCCTGTCCTCGAACGAGGGGGATCGGTCCTGACAGAGGGTTTCTCCCTCGGGACGGTTACAAACGGACGTTCTAAGTTGGAGTCGACACAAAAGGTCCTACTCATAGAGAGGGAAGATCCTACCAAAACATCTCAAGCAGTCCGAAAGTGACTGACAGTATGTCGGACCAAGAACCAGAACTCTGACGTCCTGTTCCACCGAGTGACTAACCTCGAGTCCCGAACCCATCTGAAACGGTCAAAGTAGGACTCGTCGGGACACGGGTCTTAAGAGGTCCAGCCTTATAACCTCACCCATCGGAAAGGGCAGAGGTCCCCTAGAAGGATTGGGTCCCTAACTTGGGTCCAGAGGGCGTAACGTCCACCTAAGAAACGGTCAACTCGGTGTTCCCTTCGGGTTCTTATGACCTCACCCATCGGATAGGGAAGAGGTCGTCTAGAAGGGCTGGCTCCTTAACTTGACCCGAGAGGACGTGACGTTCGTCTAAGAAATACTTGACTCGATAGTCCCTTGGGACAACTTTTCGATCTGAATTAACATGCAAAGGTCGACATTTACGACTTCCTTCCTTGTCCCGGACACAGGGATAGTGGCCTGACCACACCCCCAGTCTCGTCCTGTCGTGGGTCACGTCCCACCACCGACTGAGGACGAGTCTAGACGAAAAGCTTGGGAAAGTAAAAGTGAGATGCAATTGAAACGTAAAGATCCACCAACTTGGGACCGGACTAAAGTGTAAGACTTTGATTCGGACAAAGAGTTAAGAGACTTCTTTTCCTACAAAGTCTCCTCACTACTGAGTGGAAAATAAAACTTGGGTCACTCTTCTTAGGTCAGATTCTGTGTGATTTCCCTAACGACATAAAGTTTTACCAATATAGATACAATTTTAAATAAAAATTTCACTATGTCCGTGTGTAAGAATATCTTAAGTCAGTAGGAACACGGGGGGGGTGGGGGCGGTGTAAGGTCCGGGGAAGGAACTCTAGTGGAGACAATTGTCAGACTACCCACAGAAAGGTTCTACACATACGTAAGCACACACACACACACACACACACACACACACACACCTCTCTCTCTCTCCCTCTTGTACATCACAATGAATACACAGTACATAAAAAATTTGTCACAATCAAGACCGACACGTGTCCGAGAGGGACCGACGCCGTTCGCCCCCGACGAGGGACCGGCACGACGCACCCGGGGAGCGACGCCACCGGAGAGACCAGCACTTTCTGTCCGGGATCCACGTGACCGAAACCATCAACACCTCATGGCCGACTCAACGAGGCACCGTACAGCCCAGAAGGGTCTGGTCCCTAGCTTGGGTACAGGGGACGTATTCGTCCATCTAAGAAATGGTCACTTGATGGTCCTTTCATGACAGAACATAAAAACGTATATTCACTATCGTATTAGGTTAGTAACAGGATGTTGAGTAAAACAAAGGGTATCTTGCTATATAGAACCTTTGGTAAGGTTCAGTAATTTATTTCTAGATGGAATAAAAATTGACGTCTGAGTAGTACAGGATACCATCTAAATAAATTGAATACGGGAGAACTAGCGATCTTTTACTGGCATAAAGAGTCACACGGATTCACTTCGAGACAAAGTTACTGTCTTCATTTCAGTCGACAAAGGGAGGGGTCTTACCATCCATAGTTATGATAATTTTTTTTTTTGTTTCTACTGAGTGGTTATCTCCTCTCCACCGGTCCGACCGGACGACTGTCCCGGGTGCCGGCGTGTCCCCCGGACTAAACGTCGGGCACCTGACACCCCCAGTACACCACCAGTACCCCACTCGGTCCGCCCCCGTGACCCTCCTCGGGACCAGGTCCCCAAGGGAACCGACCCTCCGTCCCAGTCCCGAAAGGACCCCGCCGAGTTCGTCTCCACTGTCAGAAACTCCACTCCACCGGTCTCCAAGCAAACGCACAGAGAAACGAGTCGTATGTGACACAAGGTTCGTACACGTTCCCCCGACCCCCAGACGCCACGGACTCAAGTCCTAAGGTAGGAGAGTAGACCAGTCCCTCCTCCAACACGTGTCCACACACCGTCTCTCCACAACCTATCCTCAACTTGGAACTTCCCGCTCGTGTCATCTCCCTCAAAGACGAAAAATTTAAACTGAAACGGATTAAAAAAAAAAAATAAACCGAAATGACCCAGAACCAACACCGTGCACCCTAGAAAAATCAACACGGTATGTTTGTTCATGAATGTCGGACACCCTAGATCAGGGGACTGGTCCCTAGTCTGGACCCAGGGGACGTGACCCTCACACCTCGGAATCGGTGAGCTGGTGGCTCCTTCAGGGTTCCTCAAAGATTACATTCGGACAAAAGTTTCGAACTGAAGAATGTCGACGAGAAAGACCGAAACGGTAAAAGGAATTAAGGAGGTCTCTGGTAGTACCCACCATGACCTCGGAAAAGAGACCCCGACCCCGGAGGCTGAGGACCAAGTTCTAAGTCACTACTAGACGGAAGAGGGACGATCCTTTTCTTCAGTCGGTGGTTGTCCTCTTTGTTTCCAACTAAAGGAAACTACTCCTACGAGAAGACCCCTGAAGGGACCACCCGGTCGCCGATTCTGAGGTACGAGTCACGAGTTACCTGACGTACCTGAGTCACCTGAGAGTTACGGACCTGAGGTACAAGGTCCGAGTTAGGAACCACTCCCTTGATCTGGGGTGTGTGGTGTTGATTCTGGACGGTATCGGTTTATTTATTTATGAGGGTATTTTTTATAAGGAATTTTTTTTTTCTTACGAGAAGACATAGCTGGGTCACGGAGGAGTTTCCTCAGAATGAAGACACTCAAAAGAGTCGTATTGGTCGATTGGACCGGAAGTAAAAGGTAGGAGAAGAGGTATGCATAGAATCAGTAAACAGAGTGGTAACGAGGACGACCTTAAAGAACGGGTATGAAGGGTGTCCGACGCGACCACACAAAGGGTTCCACCAGGGAGACCTTGTTGGTAGATTCCCGTGCAAATGGCGACACCTTCGTCGTCTCACTCCCACCGCCGGTCGGAAGTGGCTCACGAGTGGGATCTGTCCACTACTCGATTTGCGACGGGAGCATAGTAGATACAAAGAGTAACGTCGTTGAGCCGCCCATCTATGGGGAACGGGATGAAACATCAAGCCCACTGACTCCGTGTCTCTCCCATCCGTCGAACCGGTTCCAGTGTGTCGACATTGCCACTCACACGGGAGGCGAGTCGCGAAGGGCGGGGGACGGAGCCTCGGGTGAGAACGACACCTGTCAACCGCAGAACTCAGAGTAGGGACCCCCGTCGAGACACACGAGACAGAACTTTTGATAATTACGACCAACAACCACCTCCACAATTTTCGGACCTGACCTGGGTGTCTCTGAAGGTCTCACACACTACCTTCCGAAGTCCTTTTGTGCAAAGACGTCAGCCAGTGGGACTTCCGGAACTACTAGTTATCGAAACGGAAAACAAATTCAGAGAGAAACCCTTTCCAGTGGACTCACCTGGCGGCAAAAAGTCGGAGGGCACCACCACTCACTCACTCTCCGGCCGAAACCCGAGCCCACGAAAGACAGGTCTAAAGTGAAATCTCCCCGGACAGGGGGTCCCTGGGCGGAGGGGCCCGGGCACCGAGGGTAAGGAGGGTGACACAGACTCACTTAGAGCAATGTCACCCAGGTGTAGCTAGTTCCGAGACCCACGTCCCTTGAAGCGGAAGTCGGTCTTCAAAGGCAAATTCACCTTTGGGAGGTAGTTCTTATTTGATTCACTGAAAGATTTATTAGGCGTAGACACATTTAGTTTCATACGAAACCAGATAACGTCGTAGGGCAATTTTACGGACCCACGTAAAAGTGGATCAAATCTTCTACCAGACTGAATTTCATATCTTGTGTACTACTAGGGTTTCACTCCCCTAACCTGGTGAGTGGACAGCCGTCCACGATACTGGTGCACGACCGGTGTCTCAGTGTGGGAGGGACTCGGACCCGATATCCATGGGACACGCCAGTGTGGGGTGGAGTCGCTGCGGAGAAACCCTCCGTAAATTGAAGTCTCCGACGCCCCTTCTTCCCCTACCTTTTAGGGAGTGGTCAAGTACGTATGAAAGTTTGACCGGGAACTAGAGGAAAACAGGTTCTCCTCCTTCGAGAATCACCTTTACGTCTCCTCGATGTATTTACGAACTGAAAGACTTTCGGTTCTAGTCTCCCTACATTGTATTCAAGTTCTCGTCAAAACTAATACCTAGAAGTAATAATGACAAAGAAAAAAGAAGTAGATCAGTGAAAGGACCACCGAGTCACCATTTCTTAGACGGAGGGTCACGTCTCCTCTGCCCAATCCAAACTAGGGACCCAGTCCTTCCAGGGGACCTCTCCCTTTACCGTCAGGTGAGGTCATAAGAACGGACCTCTTAGGGGTACCTGTCTCCTCGGACCCCCCGATGTCAGGTACCCCAACGTTTTCTCAGCCCGAACTGAACAACTGATTTGTTGTCAAATGAAATCTTCGATTGATTGTCGTGGGTTTAGGAGTGAGGAGCGGGGCGATGTAGGGGACACATGACACGTTAAAATACCTTGACCCGTTACTTCGTACTACGAAGGACGTACGGGCCGTTCCCCGTGTGCGAATGGACAAATTACCCACATGTAACCAAGGTATGTACCCACTCTTCGGGGCGAATAAAAAGTATTTACTTTATCGAATAAGACACGGGTACCGACCAATCGTCACCCAGGGGAACAAGGACGATCGGACCCCACCGTGATGGAAGACCCTGATATCACTACGAATCCCTGGTCCCGTCCCGGTGACAGTAGTGGGAGATTCCCCGGGACCGGGAGTGGTAGTGGGTCGGGACTAGCAGACTGGCCCCACCCCCCGTCTCTGGGACATTCCGGACACGCTTGGGAGGTCCAGTATAAGTAGCCAGTGTCTCTCGAACCCACTGGGCACTCATTAAGTTCGGGTCCCTCAGACAGAGGTCTCGGGTGTGGGAGTCGGCGACCCACGAGGGCTGGGAGTCGGAGGACAGTTGACGGTGGTCGGGGAGACTGAAGGACCGATATCCTACGAGTGTGGGGCCCCACCCCGTGTACATTGGGGAACGACACACTCTGAGTCGGTCGGGAACTGGACCGTGGGAAGTAAGTAGTCTACCCGAGTTGAAAAAAAAAAAAAAGTTCTAAAAAAGAATACACCTGGTTAAAATTTCAGAAATAACGTAAACAATGTTATAACGAGGACAAAGTACAAAACTAAAAGACCGGGGTACCGTATACCTTAGATTTCAGGGGTTGGTCCTTAACTTGGGTGTCGGGTACGTAACCTTCCGTTTCAGAATTGGGGACCTGGTGGCCCCGTCGGGACCCGAGTTGAAGGATTAGATTTCTCGACACGGGGAAGCCCGACCCCGAAATTGTCCACTGGACTCGTTCACCAGAGAATCCTCGGAAGTCTCTTGATCCAAGTAAAGGAAGTGTCGACCAAATTCGGGTATCCCGGTCCAAGAAGAACACGGACCCCTTTAGTCCCACCAAGGGTACTAAAAAAAGAAAAAAAGGACTCTCCTCTTTCTGAAGTTTCGACTGAGAGGGCATGTCGTACAAGAGGACTTTGTACGGACGGTAAAAAGTTCCCAAGTCATCGGTGTACCCCGACCACGACTCGACAACCTTTCGTGTCTTGTGAAGACAGGAACGTCTTCCAAGACATCTGTCACGACGACATCGATCGATACGAACCCGTCCGGGACACGTCGGGTTATAGGGACAAAAAGTTCCTTCGAACTTTAGAATAAAAAAGAAAGTTACTTTTGAAAATTTAAGAATTGTTAACCGTTGTTTAGGTTTTAAATTTTGTTGAGTTCTACACCCGTCTGGTGTCCATATCTGGCTTAAGATCCCTACCCTACCCGTCTCATAATTAGACACAAAATTGTTTCGAAGATCCTCCACGACTACCTCCAATTTCCAAAAAAAAACAAATAAAAACCAGTACGGTACACTGTACACCCTAACGGTCAAGGGGTTGGTCCCTAGCTTGAACGGGGAGGAAGTAACCTTCGTGTCTCAGAATTGGTGACTTGACGGTTTCTTCAGGGAACTATTTCCGGTTTCGAACTTTTTGTCGGACTTTGCAAATCAAACGAAGATCAATACGGTCCTTGGTCTAGTCCTGATCTCGGTCCAGAAGACTAAACGTCAGTTGGAGTACGATTACTCGTTCTAGTTTGTAAATCCCCACAAGGGGAGAGAACTGTGGGCAACCGGTCTCGTCCACGGACGACCCCCGGGGGGCGGAAAGAGTCTCCCGGATCTTCGAAGGACTTAAATCTCGAAGGGGACACAAAGGACAAGTTTTGACTCGAGGAGTAGAGTCTTGCGTCCCAAAAAAAACTAAGGATCCTTTAGGACCCCTCCTCTTGAGTACATCCCTATGGTCCAGACACAGTACACTGACCACCCCAAAACCAAAGTCACTCCAGTACCATCACCCCCTTCCCGTTCTCTCTCGACAGTCCGGTCAAGTCCTCCGCGAGTCTGGGTGGAGAATTTAGTAGGGTCACGACCTTTTAGACAAGTGACGGAGCACCCTAGGTGAAGTCTCACGATCCTATTATTTACTGGAGTAACGTAAGGAAGGTCTTAAACTTTAAATACAGTACAACCTCTCACGACATAGTTCGGTCATGACGACCAATCTTGAAGAAGCTACCCGTCTAAACTAACCCGTCTACTTGAAAAGTATAGGATCTCACTCTATCATGTCCGACCTTTCTTGGGAACATCGAGAAACGGGTCGACGACGACGACGATTCAACGAAGTCAGCACAGACTGAGATACACTGGGGTATCTGCCGTCGGGTGGTTCGAGGGAGGGACCCTAAGAGTCCGTTCTTGTGACCTCACCCAACGGTAAAGGAAGAGGTTACGTCCTTTCACTTTTCACTTTCACTTCAGTGAGTCAGCACAGACTGAGAATCGGTGGGGTACCTGACGTCGGGTGACCCGAGGAGGCAGGTACCCTAAAAGGTCCGTTCTCATGACCTCACCTCACGGAAACGGGTCGATCTCGTTAGGTAAACCTTGACCGAAACAAACCACCAGACCCCTTCCCGAGTCTCCACAACATTTACCAAGAACAATACTTCCCTGGCACTACGGGGCATCCGGAACGGTCGTAAGTCGGAGGTCCTCTCTTCGTCCGTTGGTGTGTTGTCTTACTTGGCGACAGAGTCGCTCTACCGCCACCCTCCCCTCCGACAGAGAATATGTNCTTCCCCGCTTGTGGCACTTCGAACGTGGTACCTCTCGACTTTAGACTCTTTCAGTACTGGCGGCAAGTAGAGTCCCCTCACGTCTAAGTTGAGCAGTCTAGGAACAGTGTCAGAATGAGGAGCCCTCATACTGAGTTCTCTTTAGAGGGTCAATTACACCCCCGTATGGTATCTACAATCCAGTAAAAATGATTCTGTTTCAGTTCAAGTCCCAGTTCTAGTAGCGATAATTCTATTTCCGGTTCTTTCCTTTGTCGAGACGGAGGTCCCCTCGGTCTTCGTCGTCGAGGTGAATTGGACCCCAGTGTCTAATGCCGGGATATCGGGTGACTCCATAGAGGTGACTGGGGTCGAAAAAAACCATCGTTAATTTTTGGTAAGTCAAAAATCGTACAATTAATCGTATATAATTAAAGTGTATCTCAGATTTATTTCGGAAAATGTTAGGTAACACACTAGGATCTAGTTTTATGTCTACTGTTCGTATGTCTTTGCAAAAATGGAAAGACTATATTACTAGATTCTTAACACTAAAAAATTTACTAAACGTTTTGTCTCTGATCAAGACATCATTCGTACCTGTATATACTTAATATACTGAAAAGGTCTTTCCCAAAGGTTATGAAAAGAACCCACAGTCCCATAGAAATAAAATTGGTACAGTTCATTGTAATTACTGAAGACAGACAACCACAACATTTCTATGTAACCCTAGACTTACGTGACAGTAACAAAATAAGTTTTCGCTCACTGTATTGATGGATTATAAATCTTATTTGGAGACAGAAGGCAATCGTGTACCTTACTGTGGACCTTATGAAGGTGACCCGCGACAAAACCTCCGGTCGAAAGTTTCACTGGACCCTCACTCCCTTGTGAACGAAACCAGCGGACGAAGGACGGACAGACCCTTGTGAACACGGGGAGGAGGGGACACACGAACGAAACGGAAGGGACTGAAAGTACTAGTGCCTACTCGCAAAGTCGATAAACGACCGTGTATTACTTGGTGGGGTTTGAGTCCCGGATTTGATCATTGCTAGTAATAAAGAGTACTTTGTACCCACTCCTCAGACCGTTACAGCAGTCCCCAAGGAGTGTGTCGGCGTAAGTCGACCCTCGAACTAGCTCAAACTCTGACCGGTGTTCAACAGGTGTAACCTGAAGGACCGTCGACCCGAAGTAGGTCCTCCGTCCTTCCCCTTCGACGGCCCGGAGACTTCTTTGTCCGGACGCGACCGGGACACGGTGAATGAGACACAAGAAGCCCAGTTTCGTTCGGACTCCAGACGAGTCTAAGTTCTCCTCCTCCCCACTAGCGCACGACTTCCAGAGTGGACCCGACGGGGTCCACTCTCACCGGTCGTCCCTCCATGGACCAACGACCAGAGTAACTACCTACTTCCCTCTCGAAGACCGGGGTGACTACCTACTTCCCTCCCACCAGGGACGTCGAAGAGTCCGGACCTCCTCTTGTCACACTGTGACGGGTAACGAAACCCGAGGTCCTCCGACGTCCATCACCGGACTGAGGTAGACGAAATTCCGAGTTAGTCTCTGGACACAAAGTCAAGGAATTTACCACGCACTGGTGACGCTGCAAAGGAAATCGGACCTTAAACCTTTGGGGACCGACCACCTACAACACCCTCTCCCTTACCTACCTCCCCTGACTACCGACCAATTGGAGGTTGGGAGGACATCTCGTACTGAAACAGGGAACAAGTGTCAAGGTGTCTCTACAGTGGTTTCTTACCTCCCTCACGCCCACCACCCGACCCATCGAGGTCCAACGGATTTAGTACTAGTCTTATATAAAAGAGGAA
>SJYO01040405.1:1296668-1355060 GCA_006410555.1 Capra ibex | reverse complement strand
AAGGGGCGGTGGCGGGGGCTGACGGAGTACAGGGACACTTCTCACTGCCTCAAACCCTTCGAGAACAATGTTTTGAGAGTGCAGGGGTGGTCCAGGTGACTTCCAGTGGAAGGGGATCCCAGGACAAGTATCGGTGACACTCCTGGGAGTCCACCACTGTCCTACACCCGTGGGTCCAAACCACGGTCCCTCGGGTCACCGTCGTCTCAGTCCTCCAAACCGGTGTTGACCCCCGGACCTAAGACCCTCTCGTCACAACGTCTACCCCAGGCGTCCTACGATCTTTAGGGGGTAACGACATTAAATAACTCAGAAAGTTCGAAGAGTTTTGTAATGGAACTATTGAATACGGAGAGACGTTGGGAGACTGTCTCTAGGATCTTAACAGGAGTAGAGAGAAATCCTATGGACCTCCCACTCACCCCCCCTGTCCTAAATTGAGGCCACGGGGGAGTTGGTGATCGGGGTGACGGAGAGAGGTCTCGACCGTTCGTCCCGGTCTCCCCGACAAACTCGAGGAGACGAGTCGGGAGGTCACCGGGACCGAGTACGTCACCTCCCCCACTTCCTCGGAAGGGGACCTACCCTTACCTCCTCGAGACCGGAACGTCGGACTTGGACAAGTTTACGTAATAGACGTAAACAGGTCGTCCAATCTAAACATATGTCCTCTGTCTGGATGACCCTTTTGTCGAGTCGGAAGGTTCAAGGCTTCACAGGTACTCCTTCCAGAGATAACGACGACCTCTCCACGAACCCTTCACCAACTCTGCTCGTCGTACACACCCGGGGTTCGAGAGGTGTCTCGTACCCCACGCGACTACAACTAGGTAGAGGGACGTCGCCCCGGGAGCGGGGAAAGAGAGAGAGTGGTCGTGACACCCGACTTCTGTCCCGTACCCCAGGACCGTAGATGGTGTACCCGTGGTCGACGGGGGTCCCGGGTAGACACGTGACTGGTGGGACATCCCCCAGGTCGGACTCCGGTCCCCGTGACGCGAAGACCCACTCTCTCCAAGACTCGGACCGTCTTTTTCGTTTGAAGGGGTCTCGTTCTTCCCGAACCCCGTGAGTTCACACGTCCACCCGCACCGAGTGGAACCCTTGCACCCGACGTCACCCATCTGGAGGGGATTCCGGTGGACACCCGAGACTTCCGATCGACCTCCGGCACCTTCGGCGTCTTTCGAGGCTCCCCCACTCCCCCGACGGGGAACCACCGCCTTATCCGTACTATAAACACCCGAGTCCAACCATCCGTAGTCGTTCTACTCTTCAATAAACTAAGATACCAACCAAAGTACGAACAACGTTTTACGTGGAGAGAGTGGGACCGACGTTGAAACCACAGGGAGGTCCACCCCGACCCGACACCAATCTCCCACCTCGTCCGTCCTCCTCCCCCACTACTGTAGAGATCCCCTTCTCACTCGTTCTTCCTTCCCACTCTCCGTGGTTCTCAGGTAGGGGCGGTGAGACCCTAGCACTGGAGGTCGTTCAGGCAATGGAAGAAGGAATCCTTCATTCACCTCCGGGCCTACTTGTAAATACTTCACTGAGAGACCGAAAGGTCCAATCGTACCCCCTCTCCACAATTTTAGTATCACACACACACACACACACACAATCGACGACTCAGTACAGACTGAGAAACGGTGGAGCATCGGGTGGTTCGAGGAGACAGGTACCTTAAGAGGTCCGTTCTTATGACCGTACCCATCGGTAAGGGAAGAGGTCCCTAAAAGAACTGGGTCCCTAACTTTGACCCAGAGGACGGAACGTCCACCTAAGAAATGACAGATTCTGTGGTCGACGACGACGATTCTCCGAAGTCAGCACAGGCTGAGACACGCTGGGGTATCTGCCGTCGGGCGGTCTGAGGGGGCAGGGACCCCAAGAGGTTCGTTCTTGTGACCTCACCCAACGGTAACGGAAGAGGTTACGTACTTTCACTTTTCACTTTCACTTCAGCGAGTCAGCACAGGTTGAGAAGCGATGGTGTACCTGACGTCGGATGGTCCGAGGAGACAGGTACCCTAAAAGGTCCGTTCTCATGACCTCACCCCACAGTAGTGGAAGAGGCGACTCTGTGGTCCCTCCGTGCAATTTCAGTATTATTTGTACCTTACCCTTCTCCTTGATTTTTCGAAGGACTACTTTCACTTTCTCCTCTCACTTTTTCAACTGAATTTCGAGTTGTAAGTCTTTTGTTTCTAGTACCGTAGACCAGGGTAGTGAAGTACCCTTTATCTACCCCTTTGTCACCTTTGTCACAATCTGAAATAAAAAAACCCGAGGTTTTAGTGACGTCTACCACTGACGTCGGTACTTTAATTCTGTGAATGACGAACCTGCTTTTCAATACTGTTGGATGTATCGTATAAGTTTTCGTCTCTGTAATGAAACGGTTGTTTCCAGGTAGATCAATTCCGATACAAAAAAGGTCACCAGTACACATATACACTCTCAACTTGACACTTCTTTCGACTCCCGGCTTCTTAACTACGAAAACTTGACACCACAACCTCTTCTGAGAACTCTCAGGGAACCTGACGTTCCTCTAGGTTCGTCAGGTAAGATTTCCTCTAGTCGGGACCCACAAGGAACCTTCCTTACTACGATTTCGACTTCGAGGTCATGAAACCGGTGGAGTACACTTCTCGACTGAGTAACCTTTTCTGAGACTACGACCCTCCCTAATCCCCGTCCTCCTCTTCCCCTGCTGGCTCCTACTCTACCGACCTACCGTAGTGCCTGAGCTACCTGTACTCAAACCCACTTGAAGTCCTCAACCACTACCTGTCCCTCCGGACCGCACGACGCTAAGTACCCCAGCGTTTCTCAGCCTGTGCTGACTCGTCGACTTGACTGACTGACTAATATAATCTCAAAGTTTCCGAAGGGACCGATACGTCACCAATCCTGGAGTGGAAGGTTAGGTTCTCCACATCCAAGTTAGGGACTAGTCCCTCGATCCTAGGGTCTATGGAGCTCCCGTCTTTTGGTTTTGGATTTGTGATGACATTGTCTAAGTTATTATTTCTGAAATTTTTTTACCAGGCATAATTTTTTGAATTTTCACTTATTTACTTTGATAATTTCTTAATATTTACGGCGGAGGGGTGCCACAGCACTAGTACCGGACCGACTGCCACTTCCGGAATATTGTAACAACTAAAATAATAAACGTAGTCACAGATTTGAGACGGGACCGACGGGACGTAGTCGGAGGGACCCCCACCCCAGCCTCTTGGAAGAAAAGTCCTTTTTTCATGAAACCCGGGGTCTGGGAGCTCGACCGTCCACCGACTCAAGGAGAGTACAGGGACGGCCGAGGTAAGGGAACAGGACGTAATCGTGAAAGGACCCTTCTTTTGTAGGAAGTACTAAAGTATGTTGCATGTCACTGGCGAGATTCGGGTCCATACCGGGAGTTGGGCACCCGGCCCTCGCGGACCTCTGTCGGAGGCTCGACCCCAGTAAAGACGTGGGGCTACTACTCTCTCAATCCTGTGAATACCACTGATCCGTCACTCGAGTCAAAGGTACCCTGGTTCTTAGGAGAGGTCTGTATTTACTTGATCAACTTTTACAGCGGAAAACTTTATAAAAGGACCCAAGAAATGGACCGTTCCGGAGGAGGGGGCTCTCGTCCCAACGTCCAAAGACACTCAGTGCTTCGTGACCACGAAAGAAACAAGGATCTCAGAACCCCCTTTCTTCTCTCACTGAAACTTTTGGCCAGTGGTGTTCGGTGTTCCGATACCGTCGGGAGGAGAAATGTCGAGACCGAACACTCCACGTCCATTCCCCGACACGGGGTCCTCGGTGACCGGGCCGTCCACACACACACAAGGTCTGCACATCCACTACGACACCGAAGACCGACTCAAAGGAGATGAGACCCTGGGGGAAAGGAGAGTGGAGTGAGAATAGGGAGGTTTCCCTTCGAACAAAAAAAGAAAGAATCGTCGGGTCCACCGTAACGGAGGACGTCGGACCGAACTCCGGTTCGTCCCCAGGGGGCGACTAGGACCCCACACACTGTATCCCGTCCAACCGGAGAGACTCGGAGTCCGAGAAGTAGACATTTTACGTCTCATTTGAGGTCGACGCCCCATGGATTTACTCCGTACACTTTCTACAAGAACAACAGATGTTTTCTACTCTACTCCTGTGTCTCACCGGCTCAGCCACAGAAATCCTGTACGCCCCTCCTTTGTCGTTTACACAAAGACCCCAGGAGACAGGGGGGCCTGGACGTATTTGGGTGAGTCGACGCAAAACATTTTATGGCCGAGAGTAGGTGTTTCTTGTCGTCGCCGTGACCTTCATGGAGACAGGTTCCTCTGACCGCGTGGGAGTATAGGTACGGAGGAAGGAGAACCTGGAACCCCACGGTACTGTCTGTAGGGAGTGTTTCAGGAAACCCACCTCGTGTACGAGACACTACCTTTCCCCGAGAAGACTCCCCTCGACTCCGCGACCCGGATACCCTACCCTACGAAGGCCGGTTCCGTCCCCCGGGACACCCTCCCTTCCTCGTCCGTCCCACTGCCGCCAGTCCACGTGGGTCCTCGGTCGGAGACACTCCAGGTCCCCCCGACAGGACACACGTCGAAGAGAGAGATCAAACGGGTCCTGAGGACGGGACGCCAAGTACCCGACGACCCCTTGAAAGGTCTCCTGACTCCCCCGGAGACGCGAGTCCTCAAGTCAGAGTCGGACTACCCGGGGGTCAGGTCCACCGTCGTAGACTAGAGTCGCATGCCGTCGACTAATCAACTTCTACCACCGTCTTTGTTCAGCCTTACTCACTGTCCGAAGATTTTCTAAAGAAACCCAGGTAAGTACGGTAGAAAGAAATCCTTAGTAGGGTCCACCACGATCACCATTTCTTGGGTGGGCGGTTACGTCCTTTGTGCCCAAGCTAGGGACCCAACCGTTCTAGCGGACCTCCTCTCGTACCGTTGGGTGAGGTCACAAGAACGGAGCTCTTAGGGTTCCTATCTCCGCGAACCGCCCGACGTCAGGTACCCCGGCGTCTCTCGACCTGTACTGACTCGTGTGTGTGTGCGAGTAAGTAAGTAAGTGAGAAGGTCGCAAAAGCGACTCCTGGACGACATACCGTTCGGGACAAGATCAGTGACCCTTATGTCGGGACTTGTTTTGTCTGTTTTTAGGGACAGAGGACCTCGACTATGAGAACTTCCTTTGTCTCTTCTCTATTTCTTCATTTTACACTTAATTTTCTACTTAACAGACATCACCATAAATTTGACTCTCATCCTCCGGTCTCAGCCTCTGAGGGCCGACTCACGGGGGAGGTGCCCATGGGGGTACCGGCGACGTAGGGGAGACCGTCGTCCCTGGGGACCCGGTACGGACACCTGGGATATATCAGAGGATGTCGTGTCTTAGGACCCTCCGGGAGTCTTCCGCTGTCAATTCACTTACCTTCTCTCTAGTCCCCTCAGAGCAACAAACACCGTCTCCCTGTGAGGACGGGGGGCCCCACCGACAGAACGACACGGAAGGAGGTTCCGGTCTGTCGCCAGAGCGTGGTCGTCCATTTTGGCCGACGAGTCCCCGAAGAGTACCCGTCGGGAGGCTACCGACGACACGCAGGAGACACGACGTCCCTCGGCCCGTAGAGACGGAGAACTACGATCGATGGGGCCTGAGGATCGTCTAGACCCTAGTGTCCGGAGGTGAGGTGAGGTCATATGAACGGACCTCTTAGGGTACCTACCTCCTCGGACTACCCGATGGGGCAGATATCCCGGTGTTTCTCAATCTGTACTGACTCCGTTGACTCGTGCGTGTGTCGTTATCCGACCCGAAGACGCCCCCGAGTGGATGATCGAAAAGTCTACAAAGATCTTTCTAGATCTTGAAAACAGGTAAAAAGACAACCAGATTATTCTTTAGTGTGAAAATGTCCTAGACACGTTTACCCACAAACAAACCAACGACAAACAAGTCTACGGTATCTAGATCGACTTTTGTCTGTCTTGAATCGGGAAACTATTATTGGTGATGTAACTACGACGAGTGTTCGTGAGTCATAAAGGGAAAGGATGTCTGACGGTGTCAGTGCTGCCTGTCACTTCAAATGGTGTAATAGAGGAGAACTGTTTCCAGTCTGGGAGACGGTTGTGACTCCGACACGGACGGAAACGATTTTACAATCTCCGGTCTTTCAGGGGGACCCTACTCTGACCGAGGACCCCACCATTTCCACCCTGGTCTCCCGGACGACCACAGAGCGAGTGACCACTGGTACGGAAACGAGGGTACGAGACACTACGAGGAGACCTTCCCAGTTGCGCAGGAGGTCGACGTCATTAGGAAGGACTCGCACACAAGGTGCGGGAACTAGACCTCCTCCCCCAGGGGTCGGAGGTCCTAGACCACGGACTACTAGACTCCATCTCGAGTACATTATTACTCTCTTTATTTCATGTATTATTTACATTGCACGAACTCAGTAGGACTTGGTGGAGGGTGGAGAGTTAGGCGCCTTCTTAGCAGAAGGTACTTTGGCAAGGAACCCGGGTTTTACCAACCCCTAGAGTCTAGACCTCCTAGTCTACCGAGGTTCGAGAGGGGACCGTGAGTCCAACGCACTCCCTTTTAGTCTTCCGATCGGTCTGTCCCGGTGAAAACCCCCAATTAAGAGTCTCAAAATTTAGTTTCGAGTAAGACTGATACAGTACTCAGAGAATACAGTTTTAAACTTTGTTAGTCAGGATGTAAAAAACTTTGAGTACTCAGAAAGGGTTCTAAGACGAAATTTATTCTGTTATTTCTTGGAACCAAAAATGTTTCTCAAAGTCGAACCTAAAAGTTTCTACAACTTTATTAGTGGAAGAACCGTTAATAGGAAGTATCGATTCCCTGGCCTCTCCTCGTCTTTACTGTCTGTACGGACAAAGTGTCTAACCCTTTTGTATACTATCTCCTTTACAAAAGAAAGGTCTGTGAGAGTTCAAGTTTCCCACCATGTGAAAAGACGTTTCCCGGTCTACTAATTATAAAATCTGAAACTTCCGGATCACCAGGGACAATGTTGATGAGTCGAGACGACAACACCTAGTTCTCATCAGCGTCTATCAGATGGTTATTGACTCGTACCGACCGAAGTTGTCTTTTAAATATGTTTACCCGTCGGTCGACCGGTCGGGGTGGGATCGACTACCGGTTTACTCTAGTTCACGAGTCTGAGATTCTCACGGGTCCGGATTTACGAGAGAAATGTCCTTCACACAAGAGAAGTCTTTTGTGTAAAAAAGAGTCCACGTCTCATCTATTCTTTGAAGTGCATCGGGAAGGTCTTTCATCACCTGTAGATACGACACCACGACCTCTTCTGAGAACTCTCAGGGAACCTGTCGTTCCTCTAGATTGGTCAGGTAGTATTTCCTTTAGTCAGGACTTATAAGTAACCTTCCTGACTACGACTTCGACTTCGAGGTTGTGAAACCGGTGGACTACACTTCTCGACTGAGTAACCTTTTCTGGGACTACCACCCTTTCTAAATTCCGTCCTCCTCTTCGCCCGTTGTCTCCTACTTTACCAACCTACCGTAGTGGCTGAGTTACCTGTACTCAAACTCGTTTGAGACCCTCTATCACTTCCTGTCTCTTCGGACCGTGCGACGTCAGGTACCCCAGTGTTTCTCAACCTGTACTGAATCACTGACTTGTTGTTGTTGTACGACCTATTTTACATTTTTGTACAGAAAAAACTTTTTATGAAACGTTTTGACTGTCTATTGTACTCAACTTCACCATTCCTTTGAGGTAAGGTCTCTTTATCATATTTACCTTTGGTTACTACGGGACCTCCACAGACGAGTAGGGTCAAAAGGGTCCGTGTCCCCTACCCTAGGTTTTGGGTACCGACTGTATCCTAGTCCTCAACCTAACTTTTAACAGACATTTTGACCCTGGACCGTCCCACCGTAACAATTACTTTTCATCTTGGTTCCATCCCTGAAGGGACCGACAGGTCACCATTTTTGAGACGTGACGGTTGCGTCTCCCGTCCCAGGCTAAAGACCAGTCCTTGATTCAGGGGTGTACGACCCTCTGAGTCGGTTTTCCAACAAATTTTTAATTTTCTTTTACTACCCTTACTGTTCCTTTAAAGGACAGAACTGGAGCCTATACTACCTCCCCGGTCTTTTGGGTTTACCCTGGGTCCCATCTCAAGGGTATTGATATTAGGACTGAATCAACTTCCAGTAGGATCCAACTCTTGTGTGGGGTCCGGGACCTTTAGTTAGGTTGTAAAGACCTCTTTTGTGTAATTTAGAGTTGAAAGTCTCGATTACAAATTTCCTTGTACCTGAGTGTCAGATTTGAGTGATCGTTTGCTCCTTTATTCGGTGTTACTTGATCAACCGTTTTCATTATTTGTTATCACAGTCTGGATGTTTGTGACGTCTATAGTCATCCACGGTTTTTACTTTACATATTTATCTAAAGTAAATATGTACCCTTGAGTACATATGGGTACCACCTAAGTACAGTTACATACCGTTTTGGTTATGTCATAACATTTCATTTTATTTCATTTTTATTTTTAATTTTTTTATTATTTTATTCCATAATTTTGTTACTGGTTCCTTATTCTCCGATAGTCTTTGTTGGTTCTTGTGATTTTTGTTTATCTTGAGAATCTTTACTTTTTATATTATTAACCTTTAACTTTGAGTTTTCTAGTCAATTCATCTCATCTATGTTGATTTCTCTTTTAACCATTTACTCTTCAAGATACCTCTGTTTCTACACCTTTTAGGTATTCTCCACAATCCTTTGTATATCCTTGTTCACTCTTTAAATGTGACAACAACTTAACCATGTGGTCTTTATTATTTATGTCTCTTCATTTCCCTCCTTCATCATTGTCTTTAGAACCAATTTTCACAAGGCCTTAACTACTTTCTGTTTAAGACTCAACTTTCGGGTTGGACTTCTCTTACTTATTTTCGTTTAGATGTAGATTAGGAAAAAATTTTTTATTTATAAATAAAAATAAATAAATAACCCGACACGGTCCAGAATCGACGTCGTTCAGTCCGAACAAAGGACTTTTGATAAAAAAAAAAAATTACTTCATAAGTGAATAAATCGTCGTGACCCAGAATCAACATCGTATACTTGAGAAAGATCAAGGGACTAGGTCCTGGTCTGGACCCGGGGGACGTGTCCCTCGTGTCTCAGAATTGGTGACCGGGTGATCCGTGTGTTAAGCGTCAAGTCAGAGAGTCAGCACAGGCTGAGAAGTTTTGACCGAAACCCGATTACAAAGAGTACGAACGACAACTTTAGACGGTCGGCGAAAGGGTCCCATATAAGTACACCCGACATAATGGGAGTGACACAACGGGGGTTGCAAAAAGTCACAAAGGACAGGGTACCGGGACTCTTATAACAACAAAAATGTCTCTAGACGTCTTACGTCAAACCCTTTACGACCGGACCACACTCACCCAGGGTGACAACAAAAACGTTCGTCTACCGACGGAAGTGCATAATTTCTACTACTAGACCCTACGCACTTGCAACTAGACTTTCACTTTAACAACTTGTACAATCGTACACGACTTAAAAGTCCAGTACAACACTCCTCACCTTTAAACCGAAGAAAATATTTTTGTGTAGTTTTACGAAAACAGGCCCTGGTCCGTCGACTGTGTTTCGTGTCCCTTGATTGAGAGCCAAAGAGACGTAGGAAACTAGTACAAAGGGTGGAAAGTTACTCTTGTCTCTCGTTTTTTTGGGTCGGGCCCCGGAGTCCGAGTGTGGGTGGTACTGTGTGTCAACGACACAATCGGTCAATGGTCTCCAACAAAGTTAATAAGGTTGAACTCCCCAATTAAATGACACTGAAATTTTCAGACACAAAGGAAAGATGAAACGTGACTTTCAGGTTGCATGAAACCTACTGTAGGTTCAAAACGAGAAAGAAACAGTATTACTACAAAATTAACGAGCGACCGACTGTTGTTTCCTGTAGATAAATGGAGAGGAACATCCATATATCTTAAGGGTTATAAGTTGACTTCTCTTTTTGTTAACAAACTATTAAACTTATTTATTTATAAAATTTACTAAGGGTTTTCCGAAAGTCAAGTCAAGTCAAGTTAGCGAGTCAGAACAGGCTGAGAAACGCTGGGGTACTTAACGTCGTGCGGTCCGAAGGGACAGATAGTGGTTGAGGGCCTCAAATGAGTCTGAGTACAGGTAGCTCAGTCACTACGGTAGGTCGGTAGAGTAGGAGACAGCAGGGGAAGAGGAGGACGGGAGTTAGGGAGGGTCGTAGTCTCAGAAAAGGTTACTCAGTTGAGAAGCGTACTCCACCGGTTTCATAACCTCAAAGTCGAAGTCGTAGTCAGGAAGGTTATTTTTGGGTCCTGACTAGAGGAAATCTTACCTGACCAACCTAGAGGAACGTCAGGTTCCCTGAGAGTTCTGAAAAGAGGTTGTGGTGTCAAGTTTTCGTAGTTAAGAAGCCGCGAGTCGAAAGAAGTATCAGATCGAGAATGTAGGTATATACTGGTGTCCTTTTTGTTATCGGAACTGATCTACCTGGAAACAACCGTTTCATTACAGAGACGAAAACATATACGATAGATCCAACCAGTATTGAAAAGAAGGTTCCTCATTCACAGAAAATTAAAGTACCGACGTCAATGGTAGACGTCACTAAAACCTCGGGGGGTTTTATTTCAGACTGTGACAAAGGTGACAAAGGGGTAGATAAAGGGTACTTCACTACCCTGGCCTACGGTACTAGAAGCAAAAGACTTATAACTCGAAATTCGGTTGAAAAAGGTGAGAGGAGCAAGTGAAAGTAGTTCTCCGAAAAATCAAGGAGAAGTGAAAGACGGTATTCCCACCACGGTAGACGTATAGACTCCAATAACTGTAAAGAGGGTCGTTAGAACTAAGGTTGAACACAAAGAAGGTCGGGTCGCAAACAGTACTACATGAGACGTATCTTCAATTTATTCGTCCCACTGTTATGTGTCGGAACTGAATGAGGAAAAGGATAAACCTTGGTCAGACAACAAGTTACAGGTCAAGATTGACAACGAAGGACTGGACGTATGTCCAAAGAGTTCTCCGTCCAGTCCACCAGACCATAAGGGTAGAGAAAGTCTTTAAAGGTGTCAAATAACACTAGGTGTGTCAGTTTCCGAAACCGTATGAGTTGTTTCGTCTTTATCTACAAAGATACCTTGAGAGAATGAAAAGGGTACTAGGTCACCTACAACCGTTAAAATAGAGACCAAGGAGACGGAAAAGATTTTGGTCGAACTTGTAGACCTTCAAGTGCCAAGTGTATAACGACTTCGGACCGAACCTCTTAAAACTCGTAATGAGATGATCGCACACTCTACTCACGTTAACATGTCATCAAACTCGTAAGAAACCGTAACGGAAAGAAACTCTGACCTTACTTTTGACTAGAAAAGGTCAGGACACCGGTGACGACTCAAAAGGTTTACACAACCGTATAACTCACGTCGTGGAAGTGTCGTAGTAGAAAATCCTAAACTTTATCGAGTTGACCTTAAAGTAGTGGAGGTGATCGAAACAAGCATCACTACGAAGGATTCCGGGTGAACTGAAGCGTAAGGTCCTACAGACCGAGCTCCACTCACTAGTGTGGTAGTACTAATAGAACCAGTACTTCTAGAAAAAACCTGTCAAGAACACACATAAGAACGAAGGAAAAGAATTATAGAAGACGAAGACAATCCAGGTATGGTAAAGACAGGAAATAGTTCGGGTAGAAACGTACTTTACAAGGGAACCATAGAGATTAAAAGAATTTCTCTAGAGATCAGAAAGGGTAAGACAACAAAAGGAGATTAAGAAACGTAACTAGCGTACCTTCCGAAAGAATAGAGAGACGATAAGAGACCTTGAGACGTAAGTCTACGAATATAGAGAGGAAAAGAGGAAACCAAAAGTACAGAGAAGAAAAGTGTCGGTAAACATTCCGGAGGGGTCTGTCGGTAAAACGGAAAAACGTAAAGAAAAAGAACCCCTACCAGAGGACATCTTACAGTGATTGGAGACAGGTATCAAGTAGTCCGTGAGACAGATACTCTAGATCAGGGAATTTAAATAAAGAGTGAAGGTGACATATTAGTATTCCCTAAACTAAATCCAGTATGGACTTACCAGATCACCAAAAGGGATGAAAGAAGTTAAATTCAGACTTAAACTGTTATTCCTCAAGTACTAGACTCGGTGTCAGTCAAGAACCAGAACAAAAACGACTGACATATCTCGAACGACGACGACAACGATTCAGTGAAGTCAGCACAGACTGAGAAGCGCTGGGGTACCTGACGTCGGGTGGTCCGAGGAGGTAGGTACCCTAAAAGGTCCGTTCTCATGACCTCAACCCACGGTAACGGAAGAGGCACATATCACGAATGGATGACTACTTATAAAACACTTGAATATTACTTATCTGACGTAACAAAAAAGGAAAGTCTGGTCTGGAAAATCTCAGTTATTCCAGAGATTATAAACTAAGGGGAGTTTCTACTATTGAAGTTCCAACTGGGTTTAGGTCAGAGGTAGTGGGACTAGTCACTGATCAGGTACACTGATGTCCTCACGGGGTCGTCTCCCGAACTTCCTACCCTGTTCCACTCCTAGTTCAAGGTTGTACCGGAGTCCGTTTACTAAAAAGAAACGAACCTAAACTAAAGAAGAAGATCTTTACACCCCGAAGGTCCCCGAATCGTGAACAACAATCACCATTTCTTAGACGGACGGTTGCGTCTTCAAGATCACTCAACGCTCTCAATAAATATATGAGACAGATGTTAAGGGAATAGTCTATGTACGAGACTTTTATAAAGAAGGGTAAGTCACCCAACAGAAAAGTGAAAGGTCTATTACGGGAAACTTTGTATTTTCAAAAATAAAAACTACTTTAAGTCGAATAGAAAAAAAAGAAACAACGAAAACGAAAACCATAGTATATATCCTTTAATAATGGATTTGACTCTAATACTTCTAAATCCGAAAAAAGATTCTCACAAAATCAAAATCCAGGATATGAATCCAAATACTAAGTAAAACTCAATTAAAAACACATTCTTTCTTGATGCCAAAGTAGGAAAAGGTTCACCTCTAGGTCAACAGGGTTGACAAACAACTTTTTTGATAAAAAGAGGTAACTAAACAGAACCGTAGAACAACTTTTTAGTTCCCTGGTGTTTATATTCTTAAATAAAGACCCGAGAGTCAAAACAAGGTAACTAAGTGTACAGATAGGATATGGTCAGGGTGTGAATTATCGATACACCATTCAAAAAAGCTTAACTCTTCACACTCAAGAGATTGTAATAATGAGAAAAAGTTCTAACAAAACCGATAAGATCCAGGGAAGATAAAGATACTTAAAATTTTCTTTACACAGTAAAAGACTTTTTTTTCCAACGAACTTAAAACTAACCTTAAATTAGTTTGGACATCTATTTAAACCTCTTATAACGGTAGAGTTACTATTATTTAGAAGGTTAGGTATTTGTATCCTACCGAAGTGTAAATGAATCTAGAAGTAAAAGAAAGTTGTCATAAAGTATCAAAAGTCACATGTTTAGAATTTGAATAAAACTAGTGAGTCAAGGATTCATAAAATAACTGAAACCACGATAATATTTACCTTAACAAAAGAATTAAAACAAACTAACAAATAGCAATCACACTTTCACTTTCAGTGAGTCAGTACAGGCTAAAAGACGTTACACTACCCCATATGTCAGACACCTCAAGAGGTCCGGTCTTATGACCTCCCCTATCGACAAGGGAAGAGGTCCCCTAGAAGGGTTGGGTCCTTAGTTTGGGTCCAGAGGGTGTTACACCCTCCTAAGCAATGGACGACTCGGTGGTCTTTGCGGGTAACAATCACATATATTAATTAAAAACATATAACTAAAACATACGTCGTTGTTAAAAATACAGAAGTAGAACATACGAACATAGAACCATTTGAACAAATAATCAAACCTGTCTAAAAAACAACAACAACTAAGTAATCCTAAAAGATATATGTCTTAGTACCGTAGACGTTTGTTTATATCGAGATGAAGAAGGAAAGGTTAGATCTATGGATTTCATGTTATTTATAAAGAGAAATAGAAGTCACTGTAAAAACAAAAATTTGGATAAAAGACCCTTTATCTGAAAACCTCCCGTGTTTGTCTTGGAACACACGTGGTCCTGCGTCCTCTTTCCTCGTCACTGGGGTGGTCTCTGACTGGGTCTGAACGGACACTCACAGGTCCTCAGAGGCCGCCTCCGTACACAACCACCACCGGATGACGTACCCACCCCCGTGACTCACATCGTCATGCACGTACCCCAGAAACCTTCCTCCAGCGGTAATAGAAGTACTGGAGGTGGCATCAAACGATGACGACGACGATTCAGTGGAGTCAGCACAGGCTAAGACACACTGGGGTATCTACCGTCGGGTGGTCCGAGAGGGTAGGGACCCTAAGAGGTCCGTTCTTATGACCTCACCCAACGGTAAAGGAAGAGGTTACGTACGTTCACTTTTCACTTTCACTTCAGCGAGTCAGCACAGGTTGAGAATCGTTGGGGTACCTGACGTCGGATGGTCCTGAACCTTTTTCTCAGATCAAGGTTTATCACCTTATTTATGTGGTTCCGACATATAACGGTGGGACGAATAAATTGAATGTACGTCTTATGTAGTACTCTTTACGACCCGACCTACTTCGTGTTCGACCTTAGTTCTAACGACCCTCTTTACAGTTATTGGAGTCTATACGTCTACTGTGGTGGGAATACCGTCTTTCGCTTCTTCTTGATTTCTCGGAGAATCACTTTCACTTTCTCCTCTCACCTTTTACAACCGAATTTCGAGTTGTAAGTCTTTTGATTCTAGTATCATAGACTAAGGTAGAGAAGTACCGATTATTTGCCCCTTTATCACATTTGTCACAGTCTGAAATAAAACCCCCGAGGTTTTAGTGACGTCTACCACTGACGTCGGTACTTTATTTTTCTACGAATGAAGAACCTTCTTTTCAATACTGGTAGGATCTATCGCATAATTTTTCGTCTCTGTAATGAAACGATTGTTTCCAGGCAGATCAGTTCCGATACCAAAAAGGACACCAGTACATACCTACACTCTCAACCTGACATTTCTTTCGACTCGTGACTTCTTAACTACGAAAACTTGACACCACAACCTCTTACGACCCTCGGTCGTGCTCCTCAGGGCGGGCACCGTTTCCAGTACTCCAATTCCCCAGACTGGCCGTTTCCACTCAGACCGGACTTCCCTCGGAGCGACCTAAAAGAGCTCGTAGATGGGGGTTTTGGTCTCAGACGGACGGCATGACGTAATACGAAAAGCGAATGCGAAGACTGTAATTGTCCCCGACAGGGGGGTGGTGGAAAAAGACCTTTTTCAATTAAATCTCGAAAATCTATTATTCAGAGGACCCGTATTATTATCATAAAGTTAGGTTTTTGGGGAGACTACCAAAAGATAGGACGGATGTCCTGAGAACGTCGACGTGTACACTAACAAACGTCGGAGGGCTGACGCTCTCCGTGTCCTTCGAATTTTATAGGATCCTTACATCCCCGAAGACTCCTCACTTTTAATAATTTTATTCTGACTAATTCCCAAAGTAACAACTCGGTTATGAACGACGGTTCAAAAGTATTGAAAATAAACAACTATATCAACCATATATCTTTTTTGTTCATCGTTGTATCTAGAAACTCAATTTATGGAAACAATATTGGGCGTTACCGTGGGGTGAGGTCATTAAAACGGACCTTTTAGGGTACCCGTCTCTTCGGACCATCCGACGTCAGGTACCCCAGCGATTCTCAGTCTGTACTGACTCATTGAAGTGAAAGAGAAAAGTGAAAGTACGTAACCTCTTCCTTTACCGTTGGGTGAAGTCAAAGAACGGACCTCTTAGGGTCCCTGCCCCCTCGGACCACCCGACGACAGATACCCCAGTGTGTCTCAACCTGTGTTGACTTCGCTGAATCGTCGTCGTCGTCGTTGACGTGGAAACAAGATATCCCTACATTGAAATCACGAAACTCCCACTACGTCCAATTTCTTTTTGTGAAGTCCCCTTTACTCTAATTGTAAGTAATTTATTCTCTCGGTATTTCACAATTGTCCGAAGAACCGGTCTTCTATTAGATTTCGTGGACTCTGGAAAACATATGTTTTTTCTATTTGTCTTTCCCAGTCCTGACGACGGGGACGTTCTGAGACATAGAAGGTAATACATTTTGAATCCCATATATTTGTGGAAAATTTTTATTTCAATGCCCCAAAAACGTGCTCGAACCGGAGGGGGCACAGCTGAGAGAGAGAGAGGAAGAGGGAGGGAGACGAAAAGTCCGACTAGGGAACCTTGCGCCTCCGAGAGGAACAGATGAATAAACGGGTCCCAAGATTCTGGGTGCGTACTCCCTCGGGTTCCGCCCCGTGGGAGACGATAAGTTCGCCCACGGACACCGGATTGCATCTGCCACGTAAAAGAACAGAACTCTGAAATAATCGAAAGGCACACTTGTTTCTTATAGTCGGAGAAAAGAGGTGATTAAAAGGATGTTGTGATAAGAAAGGATTAGAGGGAAATATAGAGATTAATGTATTAAGAAAGGATTCTGTGGTTGAGGCAGGGACGAAGCTTAAGGGACCTAGGTGACCCCGACCTGGGGCCCTCCTCTTCTGAGAAGTCTCAGAGAACCTGACGTTCCTCTAGATTGGGCAGGTAGGATTTTTTTCAGTCAGGACTTATAAGTAACCTTTCTGACTACAACTTCGACTTTGAGGTTGTGAAATCGGTGGACTGCGACCCTTTATAACTCCCATCCTCCTCTTCCCCTGCTGTCTCCTACTCTACCACCTACCGTAGTGGTTGAGTCACCTGTACTCAAACTCATTTGAGGTCCTCAACCACTATTTGTCCCTCCGGACCGTACGACGCCAAGTACCCCAGCGTTTCTCAGCCTGTACTGACTCACCGACTTGACTTGACTTGAGACTATACAACTAGGTGATGTCGAGAATTATAACGACAAACGTACTATATAGAAAAAAGGTAGTAAAATGAGATTTAAATAAACATAAAACTTAGATTTCATATAAAGAAAATCTGTATTATAATAACTTAGAATAAAAAATTTGTACCATAATGTTAGAGACGGAAAAATAACTTACAAATTAGTCAAGTGTAATTACAATAATAACTAGTCCAATCTAAATGTAAACGATAAAACGGAAAGTAAAGGAAGATAAAAAGTACATTAAAAACGAGGAAAGTAAGAAGTAAATCATACAATTAAATGTAATTGACTTATAAAAAGGTACATTGTAAAATTAAAGAAATCGTTAAAAATTTTAATAATTTTTAACAATAAAAGAACACCTATCAACTCACAAATCCTGCATGTAGTCAAAAATTTAGGAACAACGAACAGATCAAATAAATAAAAAACTGGTATGGTGTTCCGTACACCCTAGAATCAAGGTACTACTCCTTAACTTGGACGTAGGATACGTAACCTTCGTCACTCAGAATTGGTGACCTAGTGGTTCTTTCAGGGTCCTATATGTAGAATTAGATAACCTTAGAAGATTAAACATACCCCGAAGGGACCACCGAATCTACCATTTCTTAGACGGACGTAGTGTCCTCTGGTCCTAAATCAGGGACCCAATCCTTCTAGGGACCTCTTCCCTTCTCAAACAATATAATTGGAAGAATAAATGGGGCCACCGTTCAAAAGTGGGGTCACCGTTTAGGCAGAAAGAGACCCTGACCGGTGTACAGAATGAACACAGTCTACGACCCGATCCGTTCTCCCTGGGGAAACCGGAGCTCTGGACCCGTGACGAAGAGACCCGGTGACAGAACTCGGTCTGAGACCTCACCGAGACGGGTCGGACAAGTCTCTACGAGAATCCCCGTGGGAAAGTACTGTGTGTACCACGGAAGTACGCCCTTGGACTCCTCAGGAAACAGAAGGTCGACGAGCCCCGAGAGCACAGGGTCCGGGACGACATCTTAGTCACCTCACCGGTCTGGGGTCACGAGGAGACGAACAGGGCCCCATGTAGGACGGAGAGCAGGGAGTATCGATGGTCTGACAAATGGAGGGTCCTACAAACCCGAAGTTCAATGTAATTTCACTCCCATAAACTCTCTGTCTTCTTTTTGTTTTTTGAGTAGTAAAGGTTCCTGCCGAGTTAATGCCACGGAAAAGAAAAACGCAGGAGGACAGGGGATCCCACTTAAAGTCGTAATTTATTTGCGAAGTTTATATGACCCCTGAGGGGACCACCGAGTCTACCATTTCTTGGGTGGACGTTACGTCCTCTGGACCCAAACTAGAGACCCAAACCTTTCTAGAGGACCTCTTCCCTTACCGTTGGGTAAGGTCATAAGAACGGACCTCTTGGGGGTACCTGTCTCCTCGGACTACCCGATATCAGGAACCCCAGTGTTTCTCAGCCTGTACTGACTCACTGATTGTGAGATCATAATTGGTGAGGACCGAGAGAATAAAAGAAAGATAGCCATACTGAGTGGTCGAACACGGTAAGGGGTGAGGTAATGTCTAGACAAGGGTAGACGGAGAAAAGCACACACTAATAACAGGTTATAAAATAGTGTAAAGACATACAATATCCAAAGCGTATGTTAATATAAGTATTATATTAATATAGGTTGTATCAAGATAAATTTACGACATTTTAAATAAAATAAAACCTCTGGACCGAAACTGGGGACTCAGTCATTGACGACCTCTTCCCTTATCACTAGATGAGGTCACAAGAACGGACCTCTTAAGGTACCTGATTCCTCGAACCGTCCGATATCATTCCATCTAAATCATCCAGATGGGATATTCTTTATGCTTCAGTATAATAAAATAGATTAACAGATGTATTAATGGAAACGACCCAGAGGAACAAACACACACACACTTAAAATTAATGACAGTATTAAATGAAAGTTGTACTTTTTGAAACAAAGTATAAAGCATATTACATCTAGATGATCTTTAATTAAGAGTCAAAAATAAATGAACTCTGACAGAAATAAAGTACAATTAAAGACTTTCTATCAAAACATCCTATATTTTAAGAACAAACTAAAGGCGGGGGGGTCTTGATACTTGACGAAAACCCGGAGGTAACAAAGACTACTCTTCAGTCGACAATTAGAATAACTGTAAAGAAGCAAACCCTACATAGTATAAGGATAACGAAACACTTATAGAAGGAAAACGGAAACCGAACTTATAAAATAATAAAGAGACTCACACGTAGAGAAACATGATAACATGAACTCAAGTAACTCGAAGAACCTTAATCGAATACAAAAAGTAGTTTAAAACAATCCAATAAACGGTAATAAAGAAATCTATATAAAAAAGGTGAAGAATACAAGTTGGAAACCATGATGGAAACACGTACACAAGTACATTAATTACCAGAAAGTGTTACGATACTCCCCGACAAGTCAATAAAAGTAAGTAGGATGACACAAAAATTCTAAAGTACTAAAGACAACTGAATATAAGTTTGAATGGTTAAGAAAGAAGGTGGTGGAGTTTAGATATCAAGTCGAAGAGGACACCTTTAAAAATAAAGTCAATAAATAAAAAGTGAGACCTTAAAGGTAAACAAAATAAAAATAACTTTAAGAAAAAAAGTAATTTATAACGGAAGTATGGAAATTGTGAAATAAAAAAATTGAATTAAAATTTTTTAAATAAAATTAACCTCCGGTTAATGAAATGTTAATGAAACACCACCAAAAACGGTATGCAACTGTACTGAGATGGTGCCCACATGTACACAGGGGTAGGACTTGGGGTGAGGGTGGAGGGAGGAGTAGGGTAGGTAGTACTAGTAGGGTCACGTGGTCGGGACTCGTGGGACAGAATATGTGACTTGGACCTGACCGCTAGACAAAGTGTATACTATTATATGTACAAAGTTACGATAAGAGTGTTTAATAGGGTGGGAGTGGAAGAGGGTGTCTCAGGTTTTCAGACAAGAAATGTAGACAGAGAAAACGACAGAACGTATATCCGTAGCAATGGTATAAAGATTTAAGGTATATATACGCAATTATATGACATAACCACCAAAAGAAAGACTGAATGAAGTGAGACATATTATCCGAGGTCAAAGTAGGTGGAGTAATCTTGACTAAGTTTACGTAAAAAAATTATCGACTCATTATAAGGTGAGAGGAGAAAGTGAAATTAGTTCTCCGAGAAATCAAGGAGAAGTGAAAGACGGTATTCCCACCACAGTAGACGTATAGCCTCCAATAACTATAAAGAAGGTCGTTAGAACTAAGGTCGAACACGAACAAGGTCGGGTCGCAAAGAGTACTACATGAGACGCATATTCAATTTATTCGTCCCACTGTTATGTGTCGGAACTGCATGAGGAAAAGGATAAACCTTGGTCAGACAACAAGTTACAGGTCAAGATTGACAACGAAGGACTGGACGTATATCCAAAGAGTTCTCCGTCCAGTCCACCAGACCATAAGGGTAGAGAAAGTCTTAAAAGATGTCAAATAACACTAGGTGTGTCAGTTTCCGAAACCGTATTAGTTATTTCGTCTTTAACTACAAAATGACCTTGAGAGAACGAAAAAACTACTAGGTCGCCTACAACCGTTAAACTAGAGACCAAGGAGACGGAAAAGGTTTTGGTCGAACTTGTAGACCTTCAAGTACTAAGTACATAACGACTTCGGACCGAACCTCTTAAAACTCGTAATGAAATGATCGTACACTCTACTCACGTTAACACGTCATCAAACTCGTAAGAAACCGTAACGGAAAGAAACCCTAACCTTACTTTTGACTGGAAAAGGTCAGGACACCGGTGACGACTCAAAAGGTTTAAACGACCGAATAACTTACGTCGTGAAAGTGTCGCAGTAGAAAGTCCTAAACTTTATCGAGTTAACCTTAAGATAGTGGAGGTGATCGAAACAAACATCACTACGAAAGATTCCGGGTGAACTGAAGTGTAAGGTCCTACAGACCACACTCCACTCACTAGTATGGTAGCACTAATAGAACCAGTACTTCTAGAAAAAACCTGTCAACAAGATACATAAGAACGGTGGAGAAGAATTATAGAAAACGAAGACAATCCAGGTATGGTAAAGACAGGAAATAGTTCGGGTAGAAACGTACTTTACAAAGGAACCATAGAGATGAAAAGAACTTCTCTAGAGATCAGAAAGGGTAAGACAATAAAAGGAGATTAAGAAACGTAACTAGCGTACCTTCCGAAAGAATAGAGAGAAACGATAAGAAACCTTGAGACGTAAGTCTACGAATATAGAAAGGAAAAGAGGAAACAAAAAGTGAACAGAAGAAAAGTGTCGATAAACATTCCGGAGGAGTCTGTCGGTAAAACGAAAAAACGTAAAGAAAAAGAACCCCTACCAGAACTAGGGACAGAGGACATCTTACAGTGATTGGAGGTAGGTATCAAGTAGTCCGTGAGACAGATAGTCTAGATCAGGGAATTTAGATAAAGAGTGAAGGTGACACATTAGTATTCCCTAAACTAAATCCAGTATGGACTTACCAGATCACCAAAAGGGATGAAAGAAGTTAAATTCAGACTTAAACGGTTATTCTTCAAGTACTAGACTCGGTGTCAGTCGAGGGTCAGAACAAAAACGACTGACAAATCTCGGAGAGGTAGAAACCGACGTTTCTTATATTAGTTAGACTTAAACCACAACTGGTAGACTACTACAGGTACACATCTCAGAAAAGAACACAACAACCTCTCTCACAAACGATACTGGTCTCGCAAGAGAACCGTTTTGAGATAATCGGAAACGGGACGAAGTAAGACATAAGGAATAAGAACTACTTTCACTTTCTCCTCTCACTTTTTCAACCGAATTTCGAGTTGTAAGTCTTTTGCTTCTAGTACCCTAGACCAGGACAGTGAAGTACCGTTTATCTACCCCTTTGTCACAGTCTGAAATAAAACCCCCCGAGGTCTTAGTGACGTCTACCACTAACGTCGGTACTTTAATTTTCTGTGAATGAGGAACCTTCCTTTCAATACTGGTTGGATCTACCGTATAAGTTTTCGTCTCTGTAATAAAAAAGGTGTTTCAAGGTAGATCAGTTCCGATACCAAAAAGGTCATCAGTACATACCTACACTTTCAACCTGACACTTCTTTCGACTCACGACTTCTTAACTACGAAAACTTGACACTACAACCTCTTCTGAGAACTCTCAGGGAACCTGACCTTCCTCTACATTGGTCAGGTAAGATTTCCTCTAGTTATGACCGACAAGAAACCTTCCTTACTACGATTTCGACTTTGAGGTCATGAAACCGATAGAGTACACTTCTCAACTAAGTAACCTTTTCTGAGACTACGACCCTCCCTAACCCCCGTCCTCCTCTTCCCCTGCTGTCTCCTACTCTACCGACCTACAGTAGTGACTGAACTACCTGCACTCAACCACTACCTATCCCTCCAGAGCGCACGACGTCAAGTACCCCAGCGTCTCAGCTTGTACTGACTCACTGACTTGACTTATAAGGTGACACATATACATGGTGTCGAAAGAATAGGTAAACAGACGGCTACCTGTAGATCCAAAGAAGGTACAGGACCGATAACAGTTGTCACGACGCTACTTGTAACCCCATGTGCAGAGATAGTTAAGACCAAAGGAACCACACATACGAAACGTCACTCTAATGACCCAGTATACCGTCAAGATAAAGGTCAAAAAATTCCTTAGAGGTGTGACAAGAGGTATCACCGACATGAACAAACATAAGGGTGGTTGTCACAGTCTCCCAAGGAAAAAGAGGTGTGGGAGAGGTCGTAAATAACAAACATCTGAAAAACTATCGTCGGTAAGACTGACCGTACTCTACCATGGAGTAACACCAAAACAAAACGTAAAGAGACTATTACTCAACACAACTCGTAGAAAAGTACACAAACGATCGGTAGACATACAGAAGAAACCTCTTTACAAACAAATCAAGAAACCGGGTAAAAAACTGATCCAACGAATAAAAAGACCTTAACTCGACGTCCTCAACGAACATTTAAAAACTCTAATCAAGAAACAGTCAACGAAGCAAACGATAATAAAAGAAGATAAGACTTCCGACAGAAAAGTGGAACAAATATCAAAGGAAGTAACACGTTTCCGAAACTTCAAATTAACTAGGGTAAACAAATAAAAAACGAAAATAAAGGTAATAAGACCTTCCACCCAGTATCTGCTAGGACGATACTAAATGTAGTCTCTCACAAAACGGATACAAAAGGAGATCCTCAAGAAAACACATACCACAATCTTTCACAAGATCAAAGGAAGAAAATGTTCACCAACTGGTCAAAAGGGTCGTGGTGAACAATTTCTCTAACAGAAAAAAGGTAACATATAAGAACGGAGGAAACAGTTTCTATTCCACAGATAACCACACACCTAAATAGAGACCCGAAAGATAAAACAACGTAACTAGATACAAAGACAGAAACACGGTCATGGTATGACAGAACCACTGACAACGAAACATCATCTGGGACTTCAGTCCGTACAACTAAGGAGGTCAAGGTAAGAAAGAGGTCTAACGAAACCGATAAACTCAAGAAAAACATAAAGGTATGTTTAACACTTTAATAAACAAGATCAAGACACTTTTTATGGCAACCATCGAACTATCCCTAACATGACTTGGATACCTAACGAAACCCATCATATGAGTAAAAGTGATATAACTAAGAAGGTTAGGTACTTGTACCATATAAAGAGGTAGATAAACACAGTAGAAACTAAAGAAAGTAGTCACAAAAGATATATATCCAGAAAACAAAGAAATCCATCTAAATAAGGATTCATAAAATAAGAAAAGCAACGTTACCACTTAGCTTAACAAAAGAATTAAAGAGAAAGACAAAAGAGTAACAATCACAATTCCTTACGTTCCCCAAAGAGACACAATTAAATAGGACGTTGAAATGACATAAGTAACTAATCGAGATCGTTAAAAGACCACCTCAGAAATCCCAGAAGATACATCTCTTAGTACAGTAGACGTTTGTCACTCTCAAAATGAAGAAAAAAAGGTTAGACCTAAGGAAAATAAAGAAAAAGAAGACTAACGACACCGATTTTGAAGGTTTTGATACAACGTATCATCACCACTCTCACCCGTAGGAACAGAACAAGGACTAAAATCCCTTTTACGAAAGTTAAAAAGTGGTAACTCCTATTACAAACGACACCCAAATAGTATATACCGAAAATAATACAACTCCATACAAGGAAGTTACGGACGAAAGACCTCGCAAAAATAGTATTGACCTACAACTTAAAACAGTTTCCGAAAGAGACGTAGACAACTCTATTAGTATACCAAAAATAGAAAGTTAAACAATTACACCACATAGTGTACCTAACTAAACGTTTATAACTTTTTAGGAACGTAGGGACCCTATTTCGGGTGAACCAGTACTACATACTAGAAAAATTATACAACAACTTAAGACAAACGATCTTAAAACAATTCCTAAAAACGTAGATACAAGAAGTCACTATAACCGGACATCAAAAGAAAAAAACACCGTAGAAACAGACCAAAAACATAATCCCACTACCACCGGAGTATCTTACTCAAACCTTCAAATGGAACGAGACTTTAAAAGACCTTCTCAAACTCATGCTATCCACAATCGAGAAGAGATTTAAAAACCATCTTAAGTCGACACTTCGGCAGACCAGGACCCGAAAACAAACAACCTTCTAAAGACTAATCAAAACTAAAGACACGAACACTACCCAGACAAGTCTAAAAGACAAAAAAGGACAAAGTCGAAACCTTTGAATATGAAAAGATTCTTAAACGGGTAAAGAAAGTTGAACAGGTAAAATAACCGTATATTAACGACTATCATCAGGGAATACTAGGAAACATAAAGACACAACAGACAACACTAAAGAGGTAAAAGTAAACACTAAAACAACTAAACTAAGAAGAGGGAAAAAAAAAGAACTACTCAGACCGATTACTAAAAAGATAAAATAAATACAAGAGTTTCTTCGTCGAAAATCGAAACAACTAAAACCGATACCAGAGGAAACTAAGAAAACGTAAATAAAGACGGGATTAAAAAATAGTAAAGAAAGGAAGATGATAGGGACCCCACGAAGTAAAGACGAAAAAGATCAACGAAATCCACATCTCAATCCAATATATAAACTAAAGAGAAGACAAAGAACTCCACCCCAACATAACGATACTTGGAAGGGGAATCGTGACGAAAATGACTTAGGGTATTCAAAACCTGACGAGACAAAAGTAAAAGTAAGTAAAGATACGCATGAAAATAAAGAAAAAACTAAAGAGGACACTAAACAACCAATAAGTCTTCACATAACAAATCGGAGGTATACAAACATAAAAATTATCGAAAAAAAGGACATTAACTGTAGATTAGAATGACGTAACACCAGTCTTTTCTACGAACTCTACTAAAGTTAAAAAAACTTAAGTGGTTCCGATCGAAACAGCGGGTCCTACACTAGATAGGACCTCTTCCAAGGCACACACGAACTCTTTTTCCACTTTAAGTAACAAATTCCCACTTTACAGGACATCTATAGTTAATCCAGATTGACCAGGTAATATAGTAAATTACAAACACAAAGGAACAATTAAAAGTCAAATCAACTAGATAGGTATCCACATTCACCCCATAATGTCAGAGGGTGATAATAACACACTGACAATTGAAGGGGAAAGTATGAACAATCGTACACGGAATGTATATCTCCACGAGGATACAAGCCACGTATATATAAATATTAACAATATAAAAGAAGAACCTAACTAGGAAACTAGTAATACACCACAGGAAAGAAGAAAAGTACCGGAAATAAAGTTTCAGATAAAATAGACTATACTGATAACGATGAGGACGAAAGAAAACCAGAGATAAACGTACTTTATAGAAAAAGGTCGGAAAGTAAAAGTCAGACATACACAGGGATCCAAACTCCACCCAGAGAACATCTGTCGTATATATCCCCAGAACAAAAACATAGGTAAGTCGGTCAGAAACAGAAAACCAACCCCGTAAGTTGGGTAAATGTAAATTCCATTAATAACTATTCCTACTAGGGTAACGGTAAATGAAACAACAAAACCCAAGTTCAAATATGTGGAAAAGACACAAAGGACAGATCTCTTCTAGGAAATCGTAAACAACCTCTTGACCAAACCACCACGACTTAAGAGAGTCGAAAACGAACAGACATTTCGAAAACTAAAGAGGAAGTATAAACTTACTCTAGGAACAACCAAGTCATTAGACCCAAGAGAAAGTAGTGAAATTCATACAGGACGGTAAGAGAAGACCGAACTTCTCAAAGATAACTTTCCAGCCGACAATAGGATACCCTTAGGGGAACACTCAATAAACAACAAAAAGGAAACGACGAAAATTATAAACAAGAAACACAAACTAGAAGTAATTAAACTAATTATACACAGAACCCCATAAAACGGAATCCAAATAGGACAAACCCTGAGAGACTCAAAGGACCTGAACCCACCGATAAAGGAAGGCGTAAAATCCCTTCAAAAGTTGATGATAGAGGAGTTCATAAAAGAGTACCGGAAAGAAAAACAGAAGAAGACCCTGAGGATACTAAGTTTATAACCCTGTAAATTGTAACAGGGTCTCCAGAGACTCCAACAGGAGTAAAGAAAAATAAGAAAAAAAGAAAGAAGAAGTAAATAAAGGTGGTAAGATAGAAGGTGGAGTGTATAGGATAGAAGACGGAATCAATAAGATGACAACCAAGGGAGGTCTCACGAAAACTAGAGTCAATAATGTAATAAGTAATAACTAACTGAGAAAAAATAAATAAGATCCAGGAACAATTTGAAAAGAACGTAGAAGAGTTAGGAACAGAGGTCTGATAAATAGACATTGAGGTAAAACAAAAGTTCTAAAACCTAATAAAAATGATAGTAATAAGACTTAAGAAAAAGTCCATCGGAGGGATAGACGAGGAGAAAACAAACCAAACCATCCGAAAATAGTACAAGGAAATGGACGACTTATAAGAGACGGAAAAGTAGAACAAATCCAACGACACAAGTCCCACCGGAAAGACATACGACCTTCAAACACCAAGGAGAAATAACACCTCCAAGGAGGGACACCCACCCCAACCTGCTCACCGAACAGTTCCAAAGGACCAATCCCTTCAAACACAGTCACAAGACCACCCACCTCGACCTAGAGAAGAGAGACCTCACGTTACTTCACAGGTCATCACTCAAAACTCCACAGATACCTAATCCACACTGAAAACCCACAGACATAAAAACACGAGTCCCAATAAAAGGACGTAACAACCTCTTAATCGAACCATGCAGAACGACACTTTGAACAACCGAGACCCTACCTCGAAAGTCACATCCATACCTCCGAAAACCTACTCGAGAACAGTTAATTACAAGGGACCTGAATCCTCAAAAGACCACAGAGTCCAAAACCTAAATTTGGAGGACGGAGACCGAAAGTCAGAATAAGAATGTCATCGGAGTACTGAAGAGGTAGGTACGTCGTACCTACTATTTTGTAGATGCAATTACCACTTTTCTAAGAGGTGTCACTCCCTGTGGGTCTCTCCAAGCGTCTCAATGTACCTCTTCTCTTCTCCCTCCTCCCTCTATCTCCACTGGTCCTCCTCTTCTCCCCCTTAGTTTTCCCCTCTCTCGTTAGATCGGCATTAGCTAAAGGATAAACGAGGGGTGTCAGACTTTGTGAGTTCTCTCCAAGTGCCTCAAGGTGTCTCTTCTCTTCTCCCTCCTTCCTCTATCTCCACCGGTCCCCCTCTCCTGCCCCTCAGTTTTCCTCTCTCTGGTTAGATCGGACACTAGTCAAGGGATTCACAAGAGGTGTCGGACCTTGTGGGTTTCTCTAAGTGTCTCAATACATCTCTTCTCTTCCCTCTCCCTCATCTATCTCCACTGGACCCCCTCTTTTTCCTCTCAGTTTTCCCCCTCTCCCGTCAGTTCGGTCATTAGTGTAAAGATTCATTTTTACCGATGACTTCTAACCTAAGAATTTCCATGTCTTAACTATTGTTTATGGTTTTTCGTTTCTAATTTTTAGATCTCCAATCTGAGAGTTTTTATGTTATAAATTTTTTTTAACGTTTTCAATATTTTTTTATATACTTTAAACGAAATTTTTATCCCAGAAGACCCCGTTCCATTATCATCCAAAATTTTTACTTTTAACTTCCTCATTATTTCTTGAATTTTTAAAAAAAATTAATTTTTTACTATTATCATTTTATATAGATCCTTAAAGAGACCTCGACAACTCCCGTCACACCCCAGTCAAGTCAAAGTCTATCAAGGAACAAGGTCGAATATGAAGAGTTCAAGACATCCGGGGAAGGTCACATCAGCCACGAGTGATGTCCCAAAATTAGACACCGTGGACAGTGAAGGTCTCGTCGAAGGGAGACAAATAAAACCGAAGAGGACAAACGTGCAGAGAAGTCACAGATTAAAGACGGGACTGTGTTCCCCCGTTTCCACCAGTGAAGGAGTCCGAGTGAATAAGTCAACACAACACCCCTCCTTCCTTGGGACGTTTGTTTATGGTGACCGCACACACCCCTCACGAGAGTCACAGAGTCGACGTGACCCAAACGGGGGTGAGTGCCGCACACACGAAAGGGCCAGATGTGACGAGTCCGAGGTCCAACGAGACGTCCCTTTGACAGATCTCGCCCGGGACCCAACGCACGTGAATGGTCCAGACTCGGCGAGCCCAAGTCCAAGAGCCCATGAAGAGTTTCCGTGTCTGAGTCAACCCGGACGCATAACACGGGAAGGGTCCAGGCTCGTCGAGTCCGCGGGTCCACGAACTCCTCGTGTGAGAGGGGTCCCCCCCGCCCCGCAGAATGCCGGGGGGGGGGGGGGGGGGGAGGGNGGGGGGGGTGGGGGGCAGGGTCGGCGAGCCAAAGCGGCAGAGCCCACACGACACACAGAGGAGACCCCTCGACTAGAGACCGACGCTGGGAGGACCGCCTACAGGTGACAGGTCCTAGGGTCCTTCCTTCTGAGCCGATCGTTGACCCTCGGACGTCGTCAAACCATCTCCTACGGCGGAGACCCCGGCTCTAACGGGAAAAGGCCGAGACCGACGGTGGGCGAACGGAGGGACGGAGGCCGCCCCCTACCCGGCCAGGGGTCTGCCGATCGAGAGGAGACCATAAGCGAGTCAGGAAACAAGACACTCGCCCGGACCGTCACGGGATCCAATCTCGAAAAGCGTCCTTTCAAGAGAGAGAGAGAAAAAAGAGAGACCGATAGGGTGTCAAACCCAACGATAGAGTGCAATCGAGGGAGTCTAACAGGAGTCCCGTAAGTCCGGGTCAGGGATGGGACTCGTGACATCGTGCGCGGAGGGACAAGTCGGGGGCGAACGACCACTACCTAGGGTCGTAGACCCGATGAAGAGGTGACCCTCACCGTCAATCCACGCATTAGACCCAAAATAAATAAATAAAAAAGAAGGACCAATACAACGGGAGACTCCAAGGTTTTGAGGGAGTGTCTGGGCGACCACTCTCCCAAAGGACCACAAATATTTGTAGAAGAGAAAATGCTGACGGAGGGGCCCCACCCAGAGGTAGAGATGGAGAAAACAGAGAGAAAAATAGAGAATATAAAACAGGATGGAGGAAAGCTTCTGTCACCCGACGGAAAGACCCACGGACCACAGGAGACGGTCACAAGTCTTCAACAAAACACCTTAAACGAGTCGCAAGTTTACTGGAAAGCTACTTAAACAGCCCCTCTTCCACCAGAGGGGCAGGACAAGGAGACGGTAGAACCCTGGTGGAGGGAGGGGGGGCAAAGAAGATTGTGACATTTGTACTAAAGGAAAGTAACAAAACACTTATATGACGTTGTTGACGAAACTTAAAAAAGAAAAGATTCAGGTTATAGACCCAGTGGAGTTTCCGTCGAAAATACCGAACGTAAAAAAGGATAAAGACCCAGTGTGTATGGACAAAGAAACACGCAAAACATTTTAAAAAATTCTGTTCCCTACTTATTATATTGTTGTGACGTATCACTCAGGGGGGAAGACCCCGAACAACGACGATAAATGACCTAATAAACAAATCACTGAACTTACCTGACAAATTCACCCTAGACAACGACGACGTCGCACGTCAGAGACTACGATACACACATCCCCACGTCCGAACTCGTGCACCGACACCGACTCCCGAACCCTCTGACACCGAGGCAAGTAGTGGAAGGGAGTAGAGAGGTTATTCGAAAAATAACATAAAGAATTAATTTTTAAAAATAACTTCGTAGTCAAGTCAAAGTCAAGTCAAGTCAGCGAGTCGGCACAGGCTGAGAAAAGCTGGGGAACTTAACGTCGTGCAGTCCGGAGGGACAGGTAGTGGTTGAGGACCTCAAGTGAGTCTGAGTGCAAGTAACTTAGTCGCTACGGTAGGTCGGTAGAGTAGGAGACAACAGGGAAAAAGGAGGACGGGGGTTAGGGAGGGTCGTAGTCTCAGGAAAGGTTTCTCAATTGAGAAACGTACTCCACCGGTTTCATGACATCAAAGTCGAAATCGTAGTAAGGAAGGTTTCTTGTGGGTCCTGACTAGAGGAAATCTTACCTGACCAATGTAGAGGAAGGTCAGGTTCCCTGAGAGTTCTCAGAAGAGGTTGTGTGATATCAAGTTTTCGTAGTTAAGAAGTTGTGAGTCGAAAGAAGTGTCAGGTTGAGAGTGTGGGTATGTACTGGTGGCCTTTTTGGTATCGGAACTGATCTGCCTGGAGACAACCGTTTCATTACAGCGAAAACTTATACGATAGATCCAACCAGTATTAAAAGGAAGGTTCCTCCTTCGCAGAAAATTAAAGTACCGACGTCAGTGGTAGACGTCACTAAGACCTCGGGGGCTTTTATTTCAAACTATGGTAAAGGTGACAAAGGGGTAGATAAAAGGTACTTCACTACCCTGGTCTACGGTACTGGAAGCAAAAGACTTACAACTCGAAATTCGGTTGAAAAAGTGAGAGGAGAAAGTGAAAGTAGTTCTCCGAGAAATCAAGGAGAAGTGAAAGACGGCATTCCCATCACAGTAAACGTATAGACTCCAATAACTATAAAGAGGGCCTTTAGAACTAAGGTCGAACACGAAGAAGGTCAGGTCGCAAAGAGTACTACATGAGACGTATATTCAATTTATTCGTCCCACTGTTATATGTCGGAACTGCATGAGGAAAAGGATAAACCTTGGTCAAACAACAAGGTACAGGTCAAGATTGACGACGAGGACTGGACACATATCCAAAGAGTTCTCCGTCCAGTCCACCAGACCATAAGGGTAGAGAAAGTCTTAAAAGGTGTCAAAGAACACTAGGTGTATCAGTTTCCGAAACCGTATCAGTTGTTTCGTCTTTATCTACAAAAAGACCTTGAGAGGACGAAAAAACTACTAGACCGTCTACAACCGTTAAACTAGAGACCAAGGAGACGGAAAAGATTTTGGTCGAACTTGTAGTCCTTCAAGTGCCAAGTACATAACGACTTCGGACCGAACCTCTTAAAACTCGTAATGAAATTATCGTACACTCTACTTACGTTAACACGTCATCAAACTCGTAAGAAACCGTAACGGAAAGAAACCCTAACCTTACTTTTGACTGGAAAAGGTCAGGACACCGGTGACGACTCAAAAGGTTTACACAACCGTATAACTCACGTCGTGAAAGTGTCGTAGTAGAAAGTCCTAAACTTTATCGAGGTGACCTTAAGGTAGTGGAGGTGATCGAAACAAGTATCACTACGAAAAATTCCGGGTGAACTGAAGTGTAAGGTCCTACAGACTGAGCTCCACTCACTAGTATGGTAACACTAATAGACGTACCACTTCTAGAAAAAACATGGAAAGAAGACACAAAGAAGACACACAAAAACGGTGGAGAAGAATTATAGAAGGTGAAGACAATCCAGGTATGGTGAAGACAGGAAATAACTCGGGTAGAAACGTACTTTACAAGGGAACTATAGAGATTAAAAGAACTTCTCTAGAAATCAGGAAGGGTAAGACAACAAAAGGAGATAAAGAAACGTAACTAACGACTCCTTCCGTAAGAATAGAGAGGAACGATAAGAAACTTTGAGACGTAAGTCTACGGATATAGAAAGGAACAGAGGAAACGAAAAGCGAAGAGAAGAAAAGTGTCGATAAACATTCCGGAGGGGTCTGTCGGTAAAACGAAAAAACGTAAAGAAAAGGTATCAACTATATTTTATAATATATCTGATGTTCATATATTATATCACTAAGTGTCAAAAATTTCAATATGAGGTGAATGCCAATCATATTTTTATAACCAGTATAAGGGGACACAACACATTATACAGGAACATCAAATAAAATATGGACTATCAAACACGGGGAAGGAGATACAACCAGAAGGGGTGGGGAAGGGAGAAAGGTGCTCAAACAGGAGACATAAGTGCTCAGACGAAGAAAATACGACATGAGTGATGAAGTAACAATACAAAATCCAAGGTGTATATTCTCTATAGTATGTTCGTTTCTCATAAACGAAAAGAGACAGACCGAATAATAAAGTGAATCGCATTACGGGAGGTTCAGGTAGGTACAACGACGTCCTAAAGTCAGAAAAAATACCGACCCGCCATAAGGTAAAATATATATACATTGTGTAGAAGAGATAGGTAAGTAAACGAGAACCTGTCAACTTAACGACGGAATACAACCGCAAACATTTATTACGACGATAAATATATAGGGGGTATTCGAAAACCTACTAGACATAGTTCGGTCAAAACCCAGGAGTAATCAGTGATCGACTAACGACACAACAAAATTGGTTACAGGACTCCACATGTAATATGGTGTCAGACAACGTGAATTTCAACCCAGGGAGACGTACCCGTGCTACAAAGGTCAGACTCCGACGAGGTTGGTCTCTCCTGAGACGAATCGATAGAGAAAGGGACTAATAAAGCCAATTTGAAGACCGACTAGATGCTAAAGTCACTCGAATAGTAGAAAATCGAGTGACGATTTTCTTAGTTTTCTCGATGGTCCCTGAGAATCAACGAGTGGTAGTTCTAGAGGTAACAAACTTTGTTGTGAGTATCCGTACTAGAAGACGAATGAAACAATGGTTTTATCAATCAGAGGATGTGTTTTGACTTCTTAATAGACAAGATTGTAGGACGGAGAGAAGGACCCGTCAGAGACATTGTAAGTCTCGACTCCCGCTCAGTCACTGAACGAAGACGACTATACCGTGGAGACGTTCGTTCTGAAGACCTGTCCCTACCGTCGAGGGCCAGAAGGGTCGAATAAAAAGGACCGTACTCTGGAAGTAGGATCTTCGTTCTGTTCAGTACCTACGAGTTCTAAGTGCTAAGAACTGGACAACACAGACCTCACTTCGCATACGGGACACTTACCCCCGGTCTACCCCCTTCCCTCGACACCGGGATAACAGACAACGACAAATCAACGATTGAGTACAGGTTGAGAAACACTGGGCTACCTGACACCGGGTGGTCCGAGGAGATAGGCACCCTAAAGGGTCCGTTCTTATGACCTTGACCGACGGTAAAGGAAGAGGTCCCCCTAGAAGGGCTGAGTACCCAACTTGGACGTAGAGGACGTAACGTCCGTCTAAGAAATAACGACTCGGTGGTCCTTTCGGGGGGAGCACCGACATAGACGGATCTTATTTCAAAGAGATTACACCTGACCCTCACTTCCCCATCTCGCTTACTCTCCACGGTCACCTGACGTACTTTGGTATCAGCATCTGACCCTCCATCTCCCTCCCCACGGGGTAGAAGAACCGACGTAGATGGACGGGTCGACGGTAGTGTGACTCGACGACCCCCTCGAGCACCCCCCTACTCCATCAACACTCACCCAAGTTTACTCTCTACTCTACTCCCTACTCCAAGTTTACTCTAAATTTAAGTCTAAAAAACCTTGTCTACGAAGACGTGAACGAATTACGGGAGTTCTATTACAGGACTCGGAAATTCTCAACAAAATCTCTATTAAAAGTCACTAATTTACTCTTCGTAAACTCATAGTCATGGAAGTCTACGTTCCAGTCGTTTTTATCACCTCAGGTCGACCCTACTTTTAACCTAAAGGGAAAACTCGTTTCAAGTCTTCACACGAGAAGAGAGTCTAAGTCAGGACTATCTTCACCATGCTTCTGTGACCGGAGGACTAGTGACCGTCCAGGAGATCAGCTCAGAGGTGGTCCGAGGGGTTCGGAGAACCTTTTGGTAAGCGGGTCCGACAGTTGAACACAACGTAAGAAATCGTAGGGTGCTAAACCGAGTAAAGGTCCTAGGGCTCTAGTATGTGTTTTAGAGTTTACTGGGACACCTTCCAAGAAAGGTCTGTCGTAGAGACGTTTCGTCTACTTAATAAAAACAGTGTTCGTATTATTTAACAATTAAAACCTTTACCGAAAACATTTCTTTTATTGACGGTCTAATAAAAGAAAGATTACAAGTTCATACGTATCCTTATGTAGTCATCCTTCTTCACTCTACCCGAACAGGACTGGGTCTACTACCGTAACGGGAAACCCTTGCGGGTCCTTCCCTAATCTCGATCCATTGTCTAGATCCGTCTATAAAGACTCGTTTTGCACCGTCGTTTTAGACCCATTACTTTCCTCTTACAGGACTTTACTTCGGGACCCTTTGGGTGTCTACCCTATCCAGGGTGTGTCCGGGTACACAGTGTTCCCGTCGTTTGGCTACCACACAAGAGACCTGTTGAGGTCGACTCTCTTGAAACGTAAAGACACAAGTTCTGGAACTACTGTCTACACAAGTACGTTGTGGACTGTAGGTCTACGACCTGGATTCACTCCGGGTCGCTGACCCATCGATCTTCGGTACTCTACCTCCTACTTTACAAATCAAAAACGACCCTCCCCACTAATACTGTTATAGCTGGGTGAGTTTTTCCAAAAAAAGGGGGAATTTATTTATAAGGAACTTCCGTGTATACGGTTGTCTTGTCGTTTCAAACAAAAAAGAACAATAAAGTTAAAAATCTTAGTCTCTACTTTTTCCTACGGACCTTTTTCGACACAAATCCCTCCGAGTTCTGAACGTAATTAAAGGACCGTCTAATCTCTTATTTCACCCTCTCTCCAATTTCGTTCCTGAACAGACGGTTCACTTAACCTTCCTCCTTCTAGTTCCCTTAACAGACTTTCGTCCTTCACAGATAAAATTCGTCTATCCTTGTTCTCAGACGAGTGGAAGTAACCAGGAAGCACCCAGTCGGATCACCGTGAACGACGTCAATTGATACGAGCATATAAATAAAGTATAGGGAGACCCCATCTGGATGTAGAGAGTGGAGACGAATAGAGATTTCAATTTTGTTTGGTGTTTTAGTGTATCTACTTCCCCTTTTCACTGTACAGGAAAAACTTTTGTAAGTATCTTTTTTTTCAGGGTTTCGTTTTCACAATCTCATTTAACTAATATATCTTTCACAAAATTTACACATACAAAGTTTACTGTGTCTCTTTATAGATTTGTTTATGCTGATTGTCACCAAATAAAAGGAATTATACATTTTTCGGAGAAATTTCTTTATTATTTGTATCATTGTAGTGTCATATATTTATTTACCCGTGTACTATACTCTGTGAAATTTCTGTATAGATACCGATTATCTGTACATTTGTCTGCTTAATTAAATAATAAACGAGTCGGACTATTTCTCGTAGACCTTTCACGTATGTCCGTACCGAGAAAAACCGTAGGGTCCACCGCAATCGCCATTTCTTGGGAGGACGGTCATGTCATGTTATTTCTCTGCACCAAAGTTAGAGGCTCAGACCTTCTATGAGACCTCCTCCTATACCGTTGTGTGAGGTCATAAGAAAAATTTTTGAATTAAATAAAAAATTACCCTCCTATTAACCAAATGTCTTAAAACGACAAAAGACGGTTGATGGGTGTACTTAGTCGGTATCCACACGTATACAGGGGAGGGAGGACTAGGAAGAATAGAGGGAGGGGTAGGGTGGGGAGATCCGACAATGTCTTGGGGACAAACTTGAGGGACTCAGTATGTCGTTTAAGGGCAACAGTAAGACAACATGTATACCATTACATTCAAAGGTACAATGAGAGAGGCATGTAGAGGGGGAGAGAAAGGGGTGGAGGGGAGACGACACAGGGATTCAGGGTGAGGTCATAAGAACGGACCCTTTAGCGTACCTGTCTCCTCGGACCCCCTAATGTCAGGCACCCCTATGTTTCTTAACCTGTGCTGACTCGTGTCGTGTGCGGAACAAAATAACACGAAGAGTGATGTGAAGCTCTACAACGTAAAAAAATGTTTAACCTGCTAATACAGTTGGGACGGAACTCGAGTAGAGGACCATGGTAAAAGGGCTGTTATGAACGAGTGAAGCACAGAGACACAGTGTAAAACCGTTCAGAGTGTTATAAAGTGTGAAAAAGTAGTAGCAGCATAAACAATATCACTAGATACTAGTCACTAGAAACTGTAATGATGACGTTGGGTGACTTCCACGTTTACTACCAATCATTAAAAACCGTTATTTCGAAAATTCCACATTTGTACAATTTTCTGTATTATAGTAACGTGCAGTATCTGAGGTCACATCACACTTAAATTGACAATATACGTGACGTTTTGGTTTTGAAATACACTGAACGAAAGAACACTATAAACGAATTAACGTCACTACATCTTGACTTGGGTGATACAGAGGCTCCACATTTCAGTTGTAGTATGAATTACCCCTTTCTGACTTACGAAAGGGGGATTCTGACCCACAGTCCGTTCGTATATGTGAGAATGACGACGATAAGTTCTGTCTCTAGTTTCGACATTGGTCACGTCACGGACACACGAATCGGTGAGTCACTACAGGTCGAGAAAAACCGGGGCATCTGACATCGGGAAGTCCGAGGAGAGAGGTACCCTAAAGGATCCGTTCTTAGACCTCACCCAACGGTGAAGGAGGAGATCCCCTAGAAGAGGTGGGTCTCTAACTTGACCGTAAAGGACGTAAAGAACGGTCATGTCATTCCGTTCCTTTTTCGTTTGTCTAACCTTTCTTTCATTGTTTTCACAAAGATATAAGGCTACTGAACCAACAATATATCTTTTAGGGGCTTATAAATATTTTCGGGATCTTGACTCTTGATTTAAGTCGTACCAGCGGTCTACGTTTTATTTGTACGTCTTTCGCTAAAGAAAGAAAGAAAAGAAGAAAAAAAAAAAACCTGGCACGACCCGTCCCACACGTCAGGAGCAAGGGACTGGTCCGTGGTTTGGGAAGTCACCTTCGCGTCCGAATTGGTGACCTGACGGTCCCTTCAGACGTCGACACCGAGATATACGTTGCTTGTCTTCCTATGGTCTCAAATTTTATATTAATTAAATGTTAACTAGTATTTTTAACTTTATGAATCCATGCGTAAATTGTGAATATACGACTTATCATGTTTTATGACTGACTTCTTTGTCTTCTGGATTCATTTACATTTCTGGATGACACAGATACTTAACTTTCTGAGACTACAACACCCGTAGGAATGAAGGTTCCGATACCTAACCTCTCCCTTTAACCCTCGTCGTCGGTCGGGAACTCGATGAGTCCGTACAGGATTACGGTTCTCGTCCGCTTTCGGTCGGATTCCGCTCCTGAGCGGACCACAAGGTCACCGATTCTGCGATACGAGGGCTACGTTCCCCGGACCCAAACTAGGGTGTACGACGTTGATTTCTAGGGTGTACGTTGTTTCTAACTTCTACGGTGTGTCACGTTGATCTGTAACACGTCGGTTTTTATTTATTTTATTTCTATATATAATGTTTATTTCGGTCGGATTTCGTATTCTTTAGTTACAGTCGGGATTTCTCTTGGAGTTAATGAACCGAAAGTAGAGGAGTACGAATTGGAGTCACTTCCTCTTAGGACCTCTCACAACCCGGAGTCACATACAGAGGAAAGAGCACGATACCAGTCTGAACACAGAGATCCTACTGTCGTCAGAGACCGACCGAGAAACCCGTCCGTCCCACGTACACCTACCTCCCGTTTCTTAGTGGTTTCACGACCCCCGGAGACGTTATGAAGGTGTTACCACAACTACCATGTTCTAAAGTCAGAGACACATATACTGAAAATTTTATATACTTTTATTGCCACTTTAGTAATTCGGTGGGGTCCCTCAAAGTCGACATTAAATACCGGGGCGTAGAGGGTGGTAACATTAAAACAAAACGTAAGTAATCCTACGCTCAAAGAAATCTCTTTTTAGTGTTCCTCAGTGTCAAGACTGCTGATTGTAATTGGTGACACAATTAGTATCTATAATGATTCCGACACTAAGACTTTTCATTCAATTAAAGGGAACACACCCTTGGTGGACTTATTACAAATCCAAGGAGAGATCCCATCCGACTAACAGAGACCTTTCTTAGACGACGAAGGTATCGTTGTACGACACTGCCTCCCGAGACGGGTGTAGTGGAAGAGACCGAAATAAAACAGGTAGAAAAGGGAGGGACCTTAAACCCTTCTTCTTCTAATCGACCACAAGAACCTACGTATTCTTCCCGTCCACGAAAGACTTGTAAAGTGCACGAAAGGTTGTGTATGTGTGTGTGTATGTGTGTGTGTTAAAAAAGATCGTATAATCAACTGTCAAACGCAAGAAGAGACAGTCTTTAAAGTAATAGAAATTAAGTCACAACTCACCTCCTCTGAAAAGAGAAGTGGAACTTTTAGAAAAAATGCTGTCAAAATCACTACGTCTTATCTAATCACGAAACAAACTCACTTTCTTTTTTCTCTCACAAAGAAACTCCTTTAAAAATGTACCGAAAGGATCTAGTTCCTACTTATCTTATCTCCCATTAGGATCCTTGGACCTCATCGTCATCACTGACACTACTATTGTGGACGGCGCGGAACTTGTGGATGATAGACAGTCCGTTTCTGTCACAGAGGGAAAGAGGAGTGACAGTAGTAGTCAGGACTTCTTGGGTTTCAAGTCACTCAGATTCAGTAAGTCATCTTTTACCCTTTACAGTTCTCAGACATACCTTTGGTGAGACTAAGTTTCGGACTCAAAATTGGGACACAGGCTAGAGGGGAGGACACTACGGACCCTACTTCACTACAACTGAAACAGGGTACTACCGGAGGGGTCCCTGTCGGTCTCTGTGGTCTTCCGTTATTTTTGTTTGAGTCTCTCTCCCTCGACCCAAGAGACCCCAAATAACATTTCCCCCAACTCGATGTCACCCAACCCAGCCTGCGGAAAACGACTACATCAACTCGGGAGTCTCTTCTTCGACCTCAACCAGTCGGAAGTCTAGGTCCCACTGGGTCCGGACCGACAGAGACCAGGAAGTGTCACTCCCAATGATACCGATGTCGGGTAGCATCTTTACCAGATGTGTCGTCTTTCCACCTCCGTCTCAGTATCCCAATCGGACGGAACACAACGGAGAATAGACCTTCCCTAAGACCCCAGAGGTGACCCCAGTAGGCAGACGACTACCCTTCTTCACCGGACTAAGGTTCGGGCCCACCAAGAAGTCGGACGAGGGGAACCACGACGCGAGGGTCACGAGTACCTGCCCCACCTGTCAGAAACGTCGGATGCTATCGTCTTACAGTCAAGGGTGGTCTGATCTACCTGGTACTGAAATCTGGGTACCCAAAGGATAACCTCTCCCAGAAATCTAAGGACCCAAAACTAAACTACATTGGAAACTCTTGGGTGAGGTCACAAGAACGGACCTCTTAGGGTCCCTGCCCCCTCGGACCACCCGACGGCAGACACCCCAGCGTGTTTCAACCTGTGCTGACTTCGTTGAATCGTCGTCGTCGTCGTCGTTGGAAACTCTTTACCCTTTTTCATTGTCGCTTTCGAGAAATAGAGACGTCAAAGGTCGTTCTTTTGTACCCGAGATCTCAGATACAAACACGTTACTCCTACTCCTACCGCTAGGGAGAGATATCCGGAAACCCGGGGACTATGGATTCACGGGAGTAAAAAAGACGTAGACTTTGTCAGAACACAAATTTTTACCAGTAACAGTGACTGGGGTAGTATCGGTAACTCCTAGTAGACAAAAAAAAGAGACCAACTTGTTTTTCGGACGATTTCTCATCCTCCTTTTTCCACAGACCTCCCACGTTTTCCATAAGTAACCCTCGCGATGTCCTAACCTACCCGTGAACCTCTTGAGAAGAAACCCTGGTACAATGTATAAATTAGTGTTGGTTCCGATGATAACCCCGAAGGGACACCGAACCACCCTTTCTTGAGTGGTCACGTCCTCTGTACCTAAACTAGGGACCCAACCCTTTTAGAGGACCTCTTCCTTTACCGTTGGGTAAGGTCATAAGAACGGACCTTTTAAGGTACCTGTCCCCTCGGACCATCCGTTCTCAGACTGTACTGAACCACTGATTTGTTATTGTTTGCTTCCGATTATAATTTCTCCGTGAACAAATATCTGATGTATGCACGTGGAAAAGGTAGAGAGGACGTCTACCTAACTTTTAACTGGTAAACTTCTTACTGTGGATTTTGTACCACCTCCAGTGTACATCTCCGACTATAAAGTTCCGTCCTAACGAAACAGTCTCGAGGGTCCGTTTGATGATTACAAGTAGAATATTGTGTGTGTGTGTGTGTGTGTTTTGTTTTTGGTCACTCTCAACACACGTCAGACTTGGGAAAGTACTAGGGTTTGAACTGTGGCCGCACCCCAACCCAGACCACTTCAAACCCCGACCCTCAATCCGTAGATAAAGTACATAATGGCCTATTTTTCAACGACCCAAATCCCTGAAGGGACCATCAGATCGTCAATTCTGTAGGGGGAGGTCACGTTCTTCCACACCCAAACTAGGGACTAGACCCTCGATTCTAGGGTATATGGAGCACCGGTCTTTCGGTCTTGTATTTGTCTTCGTTATATAACATTTTTTAAGTTATTTCTGAAACTTTTAACAGGTGTAGTCTTTTTAGAAAATTTTTTACATCGGTCCAAAAGTGTAGGACCAGTCGGTCAACTTGAGTTAGACGGTCCAGGTTGACCACGATAGTTTTATAGGGCGAAACCCTTGAGAAGAGTCATGAGACATTACCGGATATACCCTTTTCTTAGGTTTTTTTCTCACCTCTATACATTTACATATTGACTGAATGAGACGACATGTCGTCTTTCATCGTGTTGTGACATTTAGTTGATACAAGATTATTTTTATTTTTTTTATAGGACGAAACATTTGTAGAAAAGGGAGACCCAAGGATACAAGTCCTTGTAGTCTTTCTTCCTCTCTTTGTCTCAGTCACCGACACCCGAGAGACTCTCCGACCCCAGAGGTGACCCCGGTTTACCCCGTGTCACCAGTGGACACCCTGTGAGTGTCCGACGGAACTTAGGACAGACACCGACTCAATAATTTGCTCCCGCCCACCGGTGTCCCTCACTCCGACCCGGAGTCCTTAGACGAGTCGAAAACAGACGTCTCCAGTCGGAAACTGTCGGCTCTTCGTCCCCAGACAGGGGACCGTCATCCCCACACTTGGTCGAATGTGGGGGTCTTCAGAGTCCTACTTCCTGCCCCCCGGTCGGTACCTTGAGGGGAGAAGAAGGTCATACTGGCCGACAGCAAGTCTCGTCTGACTACGTTACTACGAGGTCTTCGTCCTTTGGACGTTTCGTTAATAGAAAAATCATCCAGTGACCGGAGGAAACCCTCTTCTCTGGTCTCCCTCTCGACCCCTCCGCCCGTCGGACACAGAGGGGTCTCCGACGTGTACATCATCGACGCACCCACTAATTATCGACACAGTGAAAGGTACTTACAACGAAATTCGCCGACACAAGTTTTGACTCACCCTTACTTTATTTTGTTGGGGGTTTTATTTACAAAGGAGGTCAGGAATACTCAGCGACCTTAGGTCTTTATCGAAAAGGTCAGATAGTAAAATTCACCGTAGCAAGTGTCCGGAGAGTGTGCCTATGACACTACGTGTGAAAAAAAAATTTCTGGTACTTTTTAAACTCGAGTCACTGAAACCCCAACAAAAGACCGGGACTTTATTTTACTACAAATACCTCTTTTTATATCGGAAATGGACCGAGAAATTTCTTTTCATCATTGGGTCACCTCCTTTTCCTATCCTTCTTAAAATACAGGTATACCTGGTATTTGACCTTCTCATTTTTACAGACCGTCCGTCATTACAGACCGGTCGACGTCCCTGACACCAGACCACTCGGCACAAGTCCCGTCGCACGGTTCCTACGACCGTTGGTCTCCTGGTCGGACCTGGGAGTACCGGGAGACACTCCATCTGACCCCGGACTCCGTCCCACCGTGCGTCCCGAGGTCGAAGGCGGTTCGGGAGAGTCTCGCGTTTCAGAACTCCGGTGGAGAGAGACGACGGACACAACCTCGGTCCGAGGACCGAGGCCCAAACTACCACCACTAGAGTGCCTACTGAGACCGACGTAGAGACCCGTCCTCTTCTTAGCAATCGACACTCACAGCAGAAAAGTGGACCTCGTCGGTGTCTCGTGCACGCTACCTACTCTGCGGTCACTCTTGCAGGACCGAGTCACGTGCCCTCCTGATAGCCACAGAACCCGGTCTCTTTCCCTTCCTTTCTGACACCCACGGCGGACGAAAGGTGGGTGAGTAAAGAAAGAAAGAAAGAAAGAAAAATTTTTTATAAATAAGTAAACTGACATGGTCCAGAATCTACCCCGTGTACCTTAGGGTAGAAGCAACGTTGAACGTCCTAGAAAAATCAACGTAGTAAACTTGACAACACCGTACACCCTAGATCAAGGGGCTGGCCCCTAGTTTAGGTCCGGGGGACGTAACCCTCGAACCTCAGAATCGGTGACCTGGTGGTCCCTTCAGGGAGTAAAGAAGAAAAGAACAGGAATCTTCTTTTGGGTTGGGGTTTGGTCGTCTCCCACCCGAGAACCTGTATTCCTGTCCCGTCTAACGAGTAGAATAAACGAAGGAGGTAGTGCGAGCATTGACGAAGGCCCAAGGGTGGGTCAGGAGGTCACAGAGGGCCGACGCGAAATTAGTCTAGTAGATACTTGTTCGTTTGTAAGGTTCCTCTGTGCCTCCCTACTCTCCACCTCCTCAGTCCACACAACGACGACCCTCTACCGTCCTGGAAAGTAGTAGACAGCGGAGTGAAAGTCAGAAAGGGTGGGTGAGAGCGGACCGGTCCGACCCTGTGGGTTTCTGTCTTGTCCGGACGGGAGTCACTCGACACTCAGACCGGTGTTCACGACAAAATTTTGCCAACAACAAATCAGCGAGTCAGCACAGGGTGAGAAACGTCGAGGTACCTGACATCGCGAGGGCCGAGGAGACAGGTACCCTAAGAGGTCCGTTCTCATGACCTCACCCAACGGTAAAGGAAGAGGTCCCTAGAAGGGCTGGGTGGTTAACTTGGACGTAGAGAACGCAACCGTCCGGCAAAGAAATGGTGACTCGGTACTCCCTTCGGGGTCAAATTATAAAATATAACTTATTTTATACAAATTCCTTTAACCAATCCATAGATCATTACAAATTATAGGGGGTTTCAATTACTGTCTAGTATGTAAGATTGCACTATACTAAAATAGGTACGACAATTTACAAATTAAGAACGGTCAATTTCCTCACCCCTGTCTTCCGCAAACATCTTATTGAACTGTAATGGAACCATGGTCGAAAACCAGATACTGACTGCATAACCAAAGTTTTACTAGGTCGGTCTCGACAGCAGGACGTCTGACAGGCCGAACGAACCGTCACGTGGGACAACACCAACCCTACCTACCTCCCGTACCCGTTTCCCTCCCAGGACGAGGAGCCTGTCGGTAGACGTCTACCACTCTGACAGACCCCTCGAGACGAGTGTCTTCTACTTGGACGCGAGTGTCACTCGGGGACACACGGACACACTCCAGACAGAGGTGACGGAGGTGGACGGTGCGTGCCAGTCCAACATTTAAGATACACGGAATACTTGATTTTTCTATGTTACGGGAAGAAAATTAATGTTTATCATTATCATAATGATAATAAATTATATATATAAAAAACCAACACACCCAGAATCAACACCGTAAGTCCTCGATACTAGAAACAACGGTGTACTTCCTACAAAATCAACACCGTATACCCTAAATCAAGGGACTGGTCCCTAACTGGGGACCAGAGGACGTAACCCTCGTCGCTCAGAAGCGGTGACCTGGTGGTCCCTTCAGGGACCCTTGTTATAATTTCGTACTTTAATATTAATTTTTCCAGTTTATATTTTAAGAATTTTAAACGGCAAAGGAGAAAAGGGAACTCATTAGGTCAGAAGACCGGACCTCTTAGAGTACCTGTCTCCTTGGACCGTCCCTTGTCAGGCACCCCAGTGCTTCTCAGTCTGAACTGACTCACTGACTGGTGTCGTCGTCGTCAACCACCCGTGGAAGTACAGGGCCCGACGTCGTCCGACGGGCACCCTACTGGATCGCACTTACGAGGACGAGGACACATGCACACGTGTCCAAACACACGTGTACACATACACGCACTTTATAAAGTTTTTATTGTAATTTCAACCCTAACAGGTGTCTGTCCTCCGACGGTTCGGGTCTAACATCTCGCAGTCAAACGTGCCTCGTCCCCCACTAGATCTGTTCGGCCCGAGAACGGCATACGTCGGTACCCTAAGCCGTACGAATTGACGACCCACTACAGACCCCTGGTAGGATGGGGTGAAATGTTCGTCGAACTTCGTCCCGGAGACAAGTGGGGACGTATCGACGTACTCTCTCTTTCCGTCAGGCCGTCCCGAAGGGACCACCAGGTCACCAATTTTGAAGAACGTCACGTCCCCCATTCCCAAGCGAGGGACGAACTCCTCGATTCTAGGGTGTCCTTGGTTTTGTATTTTGTTCGTTATAACATTGTTTAAGTTATTTCTGAGTTTTTTTTTCAATATTTTTCTCTCTCCCTCTCCGTCACGACACGTGTCCCAAATTCGTCCTACCTCTCTAGCGGAAAGGGTGCTCTTTGAGGTCCCCCCTACGTCACCCGACTTTATTACTGGACGCACGCTTAGACTGTCTTCGAGGTCTCAAGTAACGGAGGAGTAACTCAGGAAAACTTTATACAAGACCCCATACAGTCTTTGTCATTTTGACTTATTAATTACTAGTGTTCCGTGATCCTTGACATTTTACGGTACATTTACAATTCCACATTTTTAATGAGACACCTAATTTATCTATTGAAACGATATTTTTAAAGGTACCACCCTTCCAATTAAAGGTCTCCTCCACTTTTCGAAAAACAACCCGACAGAAGTCTTTGAGAACTATAGAACAATAGAATTGAGACAAAATCTTTTGAGTCCGTAAGACAATAGACTTCAACGATAAGTCAACGAGTCAGCACAGAGAAACACTGGGGTGCCTGACGTTGTATGGAAATGATAGAGGACTTCAAACCAATTAGAGTACAGGTAACTCAACCACTACGGTAGGTTGGTAGAGTAGGAAACAAAGGGGGGAAGAAGAGCACGGAAGTACTCTTCTAGGGTCGTAGCCCTAGAAAAGATTGCACAGTAGAGAAACGTAGTCCACCGGTTTCATAACCTCGAAGTCGTAGTCGGGAAGGTTACTTATGTGTCACTAATAAAGGAAATCTTTATTGACCAAACTAAAGGAACGACAGGTTCCCTGAGAGTTCTCAGAAGAGGTCGTGGTACAATCTTTTATAGTTAAGACCTAATAAATTTCCGTTTACTCACAAACACTACTTTAACGGACAATCTAAAGCCATTTCAACACAAACAAACGAAGAGAGATCGGCCTCCGTCAAACCTGGGTTTCGGTCCCTTCTCCAGTTCTAATAACTCGTGGTTTGCGTCTGGGACGCCGACTACGGAGTAGACCGGTGACGGAACCGGGACTGGAAGCGACCGTCCACTCTACCGAGGTCCCCAAAGGGAGAGAGGTTCACTCAGACACCAAAGTAATTATCCACCCCGTCCTCTCCATCCGTCTCCGAAAGGAAAAAAAGGAAAAAAGAATTTTTAACATAATAAAATTTTTCAAATGAACATTGACTCTTCTGAGGATTCTCAGGGAACCTGTCGTTACTCTAGTTTAGTCAGGCAGGATTTCTTTTAGTCGGGACTTATAAGTGACCTTCCTGACTACGACTTCGACTTCGAACTTATGAAACCGGTGGACTACGTTTCTCGACTGAGTAACCTTTTCTGGGACTACGACCCTTTCTGACCCCCGTCCTCCTCTTCCCCTACTGTCTCCTACTCTACCAACCTATCGTAGTGACTAAGTTACCTGTACTTGAACCCGTTTGAAGTCCTCTACCACTCCCTGTCCCTCCGGATCGTACGAAGTCCGGTACCCCAGCGTTTCTCGGTTTGTGCTGGACCTCTGATTTGCCGTCGTCGTGAGAATTGACGTTTGTGTTTTGCAGACACCAATTTGAGATCACAGTCCAATCGGGACTGTAACTTAGAACTATCAGACACACAGGACTACTTGTCCTCGGTACTTCTTAAACCCTTCTGAGTCTGACTACAAAGAGGTCTCGAAGACTTTCTTTGTCTGAGTTGGGTAATTTTGAAAAGACGGAGACTTTTTCCAAGACAAATATGATGATCAAAGTTTTGATCCAGTTCCACACATGTGACTACACAAACGTCCCCGAACCCCCGTAGTGATGACTTACTTTCTCGTCATTAGCACGATAGTTCAGTCCTCTCGAAGTGTACCATGTCGACCGAGAATAGATACAGAGTATTCGGGGTCTACAACAGACCCGTCAACCTACAGTAGTGGTGGAACACTTATAGTCTTTAAGTCCCTAAACGGACTCTGACACCGAGCCACCATTTCTTAGACGGACGTCACGTCCTTTGTGTTCCAGGGACCCATCACTCATCCATACACAGATTGACATATTCTTCAATGGCGAAAAAGTCTTTCAATCATGGTAAAATATGAGAGAGTACACTACACACTCACAAGGTCGACGAGACGCAGGAACGGTCGGTAACAATAAAATTGCAAAACAGAACCAAACAAAATTAAAAAAACAGAAAGATTGTCCATATTAAAATAAAGGGATCATGTATTACCTGAAGGGACTATCAAGTCAACCATTTCTTAGGTAGACTTTATGTCCTCTGTGGTCAAACTAAGGACCCAGGTCTTCTACGGGACCTCTTCCTTTCCCGATGGTGGATGACGTCATGAGACCGGACTTCTTAGGGTACCTGACATATCAGGTATCCAAGTGTCTCTCAGCCTGTGTTGACTCGTTTTACTACGACTCGCAGAAAAGTACACGAACGGACGGTAGACACACAAAAGAAGCCACCTTCTTTTAGTCAAGAAAATGCGTAAAAATTTAACCCCACGAATAAAAAAATAACAATTCAGACTCTCAAGAGGTATATAAGACCTGTCTCAGAAACCACAGTGTATACACTAAACACAGAAGAGGACCGGACAGTGAAAGGAAAAATAGGAGAATTTTCACAGAACTAGTCTCGTTATCAAAATTAAAAATAAACTGAATTATCGAAATTTAAAACTAAACAGAACCTTAACTCACTACACTCAAAAAGAAAGAGGCTTAACAAAGCCGAGAAGAGTTACGAAAAAACGGAAAAACATGTGTACAAACTTAGCAGAACATTTATAGAGGTTCTACCGACTGTAAAACGAACTCTAACACAACTTAGATATCTAGTTTGACCCCTCTTAATTGAAGAAGTATAACTCTGAAGGTCAAGTACTTGTGACCCAATAGAGAGGCAAAATTTTTAATAAGAATGTAAAGATGAGGTCACAAAACATCAAACATATAAAATATATTATATGTATAAATATATGCATGTTTGAATATGTTGATTAATTTTGTTCGTAAAATTAATCAATATATTTATATATGTACACATAAATGTATATATTTATATATATTGATTAATTTTATGCGTATATTATTCGTGTATAAATATATACATATATAAATACATTGATTAAACATAGATAAATTTATAATATAAATACATATTAATATAGTGACGTCTACCATTGACGTCGGTACTTTATTTTTCTGTGAACGAGGAACCTTCTTTTCAATACTGGTTGGATATGTCGAATAATTTTTCGTCTCTGTAATGAAACGGTTGTTTACAGGTAGATCAGTTCCGATACCAAAAAGGTCATCAGTACATACCTACACTCTCAACCTGATATTTCTTTCTACTCGTGACTTCTTACCTACGAAAACTTGACACCAGAACCTCTTCTGAGAACTCTCAGGGAACCTGACGTTCCTCTAGGTTCATCAGGTAGGATTTCCTTTAGTCAGAACTTATAAGTAACTTATAACTCGTGACTACCACTTCAACTTTGAGGTCATGAAACCGGTGACTACACTTCTTACCTGAGTAACCTTTTCTGGGACTACGACCCTTTCTGACTTCTGTCCTCCTCTTCCCCTACTGTCTCCTACTCTACCAACCTACCACAGTAGCTGAGTTACCTGTACTCAAATTCATTTGAGGTCCTCAACCACTACCTGTCCCTCCGGACCGTACGACGTCAGGTACCCCAGTGTTTCTCAACCTGTGCTGTCACTGACTTGACTCGAATATATATATATATATATATATATCGAAATATACATAGAATATGTGTCATAGTTATCACATAAACGTTTCGTCTTTATCTCTGTGTCTACATCTCTTCTTTACATACTTAAAGAAGTATGGTTCCTCCTTAACCCCCCACACTTCTTAACCCTCTAATCCTAACTGTGTATATGTCAGGACTATAAAACAAGAGAGAGAGACAGAAAGAGAGGGGAAGTAGTCAAACGTATCCAAATAGTTAATGTAACAAAAAAGTTTTTTGTCTAACTTACGTCAACTGAAAGAGATAGCGAAAAGACGAGAGCTAAAATAACCTAGACGAAGTTACAACTAATAAGGAAAGGAAGACAGACGAGACGAAATAAAACAAGAGAGAGAGAGGGTTCCGAAACCCCGGAAGGAAGAACGGATTAGTAAATCATGTTTTAAAAAAGAGATTCGGAGTGAAATCGATCTAGGGAGACGAAAACTATACGAGATAAAAGTAAAAGTGAAAGTAAGTCAAGTTTCGAAACTGAAGAAACCAATAAATCTTTACGATAACATCATGAAGATCATGTTCTTATAGAATACTTTCTAAGACAAGAAAGTTTGAATTCCGAGTCCTACGTGTGTGTGTGTGTGTGTGTGCTTAGATTATTCAAGGTGCAACACTTCTTATACAGAAGACAATATCAACCCTCCTACCAAGATATTTACAGGTAATCCAATTCAACCAAATAACACGAGACGTCTGGTGCGTGTAGGAATGACGAAAAGACGGAGAACAAGATTCTCTTGGTATGTCTAAACGGATAAAGAAGAAAGTCAAAAATAATCAAAGACAGAGATCATAAAACGGTAAAAATTCTACGTATATGTACATTCCTAATAACATAAAAGAACCTGTGAACTAGGGAAATAGTAGTACATTAAAAAGAGAATTAGGAACTTTTGTAAGGAACAGGACTTTAGACAAAACGGTATAATGTCGATGAGGTACAAGGAAACTGAATCACAAAGTATCGTGTAGAAATAGTATGTAAACAAAAATTGGACCTATAGGTAAACTTCACCCAAAGAAATATTTTGTCTCCTATCAATCCAGAAGCCTCTTCCGTTACCGTGGGGTGAGGTCATGAGAACGGATCTTTTAGGGTACCTACCTCCTCGAACCACCCGACGTTAGGTACCCCAACGATTCTCAGCCTGTGCTGACTCGTTGAAGTGAAAGTGAAAAGTGAAAGTACGTGACCTCTTCCTTTACCGTTGGGTGAGGTCATAAGAACGGACCTCTTAGGGTCCCTGCCCCCTCGGACCACCCGACGACAGATACCCCAGCGTGTCTCAACCTGTGCTGACTTCACTGAATCGTCGTCGTCGTCGTCGTCAATCCAGAACTTAAAAAAATTTTTTAGATTGAACTTTTAGAGACTGAAAATCGACAACACAAATCTGGTTAACGTAAATTTCACTAAACAACTATACAAACCTAATCATCTGTCGACTAAAAATAAAAAAGGTAGACAAAAAACAATGAAAAGGGAAAAAAGACGGACGAGAATGTAACTTACTTATAACGAATAATAAGGTAAAATAGAGGAACTAACTGTAATAAATATGAAGAAAACTTTTATATTAACAACTGGGTCACAAATATCATGTGTAGGAATCACTTAATCTCAGATGCAATTTGATAATAGAACGGAGGGAACATCACAATCCTGGAATTTGTCCCATAAGGGTCAAGGAGGGAACGTAGGAAAAGGACGATAACAACAGTGTATTAAATGAAATTTTATACGACGTTTATACGTCACGTAACGATGACTAAAAGAATATGTATCAGTACAAAATCTAGTTAATTTTTATTCATTTTATCTTAAAAAAAAATGGAAAGAAATAAGTCAACGGTTGTAACAATTAAATGAACACATCTAGGTTTAAAGATTAACTATGGTATAAACAAGACGGACTTCTTAAAGATTGTAAAGAACATTTTTATCCAGACGATCGTTACTTGAGTGGGGTAAAAAAACCTCTTTCAGAAATAAAGAGGAAAAAAAAAAAAAAATTTTCTGTAATCGCCGTATGGGTCTTAAGACCCAACTATCAAATAAAAAGAAACTCGTAGAATTGTTACAGTGACATATCCGAATAAAAAAGGGTAAAATAAATAAATTCAATTTCATGTCAACGAAATGTTACAACACAATCAAAGACGACATGTTGTTGTACTTTGTCGGTATACATATGTATAAAGGGAAGGGAGAACTCGGAACAAGTGTGGGGTGGTAGGGTGGGGAGATACAAGATATTAGAAGAACTAAAGAACTAAGTGTACTTTTTTTGTCGGTAGTAAAAAGACAGACAAAGGGACATAAACGTCATATAAGGGTGAAATTGACGAAAATCCTCAAAGAGAACAAGAAACTAAAAGTCCCAAACTAATACAACCGGATCCACACCAAAACACCAAAACATACAACCACGACAAACCTCAAACAACTCGGAGACCCTAGACACCCAACTTCAAAGAGTAGTTTAAACCTTTATAAAACCGGTAATAAAGAAATTTAAAAAGAAGACGGAGAAAGAAAGAAAGGGAGATGTGTCTACAATTGGACGAAGTATAACAGGATGTACAGTGACTTCAATACAAGAAAAAAAAAATTATCTATGAAGTTAAACCTATTACAGGTAACTAGACAGAAGTTCAAAAGACTAAGAAAACATGTGTTACAGGTTAGACGATTTTTTCACGACTAGGAGGGACCTTAAGACAAGTAGTTCCGAGGAACTTCGAAAACAAGAAACCGCCGTGAAACCCTTTTATACTAAAAATAAAATAGGTGAAAGAACGATAGTAATTCCATGGTTGTCAAAGACCACAGGAAAATATAGAATCGGGACACTGTAAAGAAAATGGGAATAACTACAGTAGACTTTAACAACGATTGAGAGATGTTTTACAACAACAAGTCAGTGAGTCAGTACAGACGGAGAAACCCTGGGGTACCTGACGTCGTGCGGTCCGAAGGAAGAGTAAGATAGTGATAGAGGACCTCAAACGAGTTTGAGTACAGACAACTCAGTTACTACGGTAGGTTGGTAGAGCAGGAGACAACAGGGGAAGAGGAGGACGGGAGTCAGAAAGGGTCGTAGTCCCAGAAAAGGTTACTCAGCCCAGAAACTTAGTCCACCCATTGCATAACCTCGAAGTCGACATCGTACTCAGGAAGGTCACTTATAAGTCCCAACTAAAGGAAATCCTAACTGACCAAACGAGAGGAACGTCAGATTTCTTGAGAGTTCTCAGGCGTGTCAAGCTTCTGGAGTGTATGGGGAAAACTAGAATGTGAAGGACTGAACGAAGTTGACTCGGTCTATTAAGAACTGTGTTTCCAACCAAAAGTCACTAAGAGACTACACGAAAAATTTTTGATGTCTGAGAGACGTGGATGAGGGTACTAAGTCTAAGTGGACTAGATCCCTCGTAGGATTCCTTAGGTCTCAATAATACGAGAATTCAAGGAACCACTAAGAATACTCGTCGGTCTCGACTCTTAACGTCCTTGAAAAATTCCCTCAAAGGATCGTACTGGACCTTTATTAAAAGTGATTATCAATTCTTCGTCGTCATAATTCAATAGTACTTGTAAATACCCACCTAGTTTTATTGAACTGTTACTTTGGATTCTTACAAAACGTACGGACGGTTTTTGTTTGTTTTAAAAAGGAAACTTAAAAAACGGGTCACCCTAAACACTATAATACTTCTCCCTTCCCACAGATATTTAAGAATTAGATGTCGACTGTTTAGGCACTGTTTTCTTCAATGACCTGGTGTATTGTTTACCCGGGATCTATCAGGTGTAACTATTCAAATGTACATATATATTTGTGTATGTGTATAAACATACGTACATATACATTCAAATATATATATGTGTGTATATTTGTACGTAGAAAGATATATTGTTTTCACAATATACATAGATGTATAAAGGAAAAAGAAGTCGAGGTAGAAATAATAAATAAATAAATAAATAACATTTTTATTATCAATATGAAATAAAAATAAACCCCATATCAACGAAAATGTTACAACACAATCAGAGACGAGATGTTACTTCACTTAGTGGAGCTTCCTATGTATGTAGGGCAGGGAAACCCAAAGGGGAAGGGGAGTAGGACGTGTAGATCCAGTGGCGTCTCGTGGCTCGACTCGAGGGACGCGAAATACCGTTCAAGGACGGTCGATAGATAAAATGTGTGTCATCACATACATCCATACAGTTAGGACTAACGGGTCAAACAAGGTGGGACAGGAACGGGGGACACGGGTGTATAGACAAGAAATACAAACACAGAGATAAGGACGGGATCTTTATTCAAGTAAACGTGGTAAAAAGATCTAAGGGGTATATACGCGACTATATGTTAGGAACAAGAAGAGGAAGATTAAATGAAGTAAGACATACTGACAAAGATCCAGGTAGTGGTGATGTCAACTAAGTCAAAGTAAGGAACCTCTTCCTTTACCGTTGGGTGAGGTCATAAGAACGGACCTCTTAGGGCACCAACCTCCTCGGACCTCCCGATGTCAGGTGCCCCAGCGTTTCTCAGCCTGTGCTGACTCACTGAAGTGAAAGTGATTTGTAGTATATGGAACTAAAACATTCTTGACACAACGGTGACAGTGACTTCAAATTTTAAAGGGAGCTAAAAATCCCTCTGTGAGGAGTTTCCGGTTGTAGTCTCTTTGTCTCTGGTGTGAAGATCAAAATCCAAAGTCCCCTCTGAGCTCTCCATTATTTACTTTCACTTTTTCACTTTCACTCTCACAATCGGCGAGTCAGTACAGGCTGTGAAACACTGGGGTGTCTGACGTCGGGTAGTCCCAGGAGACAGGTACCTTAAGAGGTCCGTTCTTCTGATCTCCCCCAACGGGAAGGAAAGAGGTCTCCGAGAAGGACTGGGTCCCTAGCTTGCACCCAGAGGATGTGACGTCCGACTAAGAAATGGTAGACTCGGTGGTCCCTTTGGGGTTATTTACCTTCAATTGACCATTTATCTTTTTAGTGTCCTGGTGCACAGTGCGTACTCACTCCATCACAACTTGTCCCGTGTAGTCTGTACGAGTGGTGTGACTGTCAGATTAGCGGAGACGACGACGACGACGATTCAGCGAAGTCAACACAGGCTGAGACACGCTGGGGTATCTACCGTCTGGTGGTCCGAGACGGCAGGGACCCTAAGAGGTCCGTTCTTGTGACCTCACCCAACGGTAAAGGAAGAGGTCACGTACTTTCACTTTTCACTTTCACTTCAGTGAGTCAACACGGGCTGAGAAGCGCTGGGGTACCTGACGTCCGATGGTCCGAGGAGGCGGTGCCCTAAAAGGTCCGTTCTCACGATCTCACCCTTAACTGGGGTCCTGGAGGGACTAAAAGTACTGGAAACGGAGGAGCCCGGGAGTCACCGGAGACTAGGTCAAGTCACAGGGGTCGCACCGAGACAAAAGGGGACGGAACAAAAGGAAGAGAGACAGGGGATCATCGTCGTCCTCCACCTGGGTGACTTTTAGACCAATTTCCTTAGGGGTCCTGTTCCACGGCGTTGACACCCCTCTCTAACAGACACAAAATTTTGTTACGACTTTTCTTCCACCGTAAGGGCACTGTTTCAGACCGAAAGGACAAAGAGAGAGTAAATGGTTGGGATAACGAAGAGGAGGACCATTCTTTTATCAAATTACGTCAACCAACAATGTACTGTTTTAAATTACGATTCATGGAGAGGGGTTGTGGGATGAAATTTTTTTAAATAAAAATTTCAAACCGACGTGGTCCAGAATCGACGTCCCACACACACGGACGCTCGAACCAGTACAGACTGAGAAACACTGGGGTCCCTAACATTGGGGGGGTCCGAGGAGACAGGTACCCTAAAAAGCCTGTTCTTATGATCTTATCCAACGGTAAAGGAGGAGGTTCCCTAGAAGGACTGGGTCCCTAGATTGGGTGTCGAGGACGTAACCGTTCACCTAAGAAGTGACTCGGTGGGTCTTAGATGGAGGGACTATTCCCTAGCTTGGACTCAGGGGACGTAACACTCACACTTCAGAATCGGTGACCCGGTAATCCCTTCAGAGGGGTTTGTGGGGCGAAAAATTTTTGATTCCAATAGTTTTGAACCAATGTCCAAGGAAGAAGGTCAAGGACACCCGTGTCAAGATGGTCAGTTGACTGACGTCAAAGTCCCAGACCCATTGGACTCCAACCTACCCAATCTACAAACAAGTCACGTGACCCAAGGTGAGTTCACATCTCTTTGTCAACACTCCCAGGTCTCGACGCCCACATACACCGACCTCAGTCCACTAGTCCCTTTTGCGGGGTGGTCGGTCCGAGTCGTCGGGACGGAGAGAAGGGTAGATCACATTAGTTTCGCGCTTCTCAGTCTCGAAGTACAGGGTCATTTTACGTCCAGTACCCTCACTTACCCTGTCGAAGAACGTCCCGCGTAGTGCACACAGGTACAGTAGTCGCCAACATACCGGGGAACGATCATCCCGACGGTCCATCTAACACCAGAGGGTCAATTGAGACTCAAAGTCTACCGACTGTGTGCCAAAATATCAGAGTTACACAAGGGTCCTGACGTTGTCCCTCGCACGAGAATTTGATTTCTAATTCGTGACAAATAGACTTTAAGTCTAAAAGGACCCGCACGAGACGAAGAGAAACAACTTAGACCGTCAGAACGACCTCACTCTGCACCAGGGACGGTGCACCTCGAAACGACGAAGCAGACCCAAAACTGTCATCGCCCAACCATTCGCCTGGACCAAGGGTCTAGGAAGAGGAACGGATAACGGAGACGTTCAGACCTCTACCCCACCCGGACGAACCCGGAATCGTTCGGGGGGCGGGGGGTCGGGTGAGGTGAGTACAGAAGAACCGGAACTGTTCCTCCCCTGTCTTGGCCTAAAGGAAACCGTGAACGAACGAGATCTTCTCCGTCCTGTGTAGAGGGTAGACCGACGAGTCGACGGCCCGTCTCGGCTGAGTTACCCCTCCCCCGACCGAGTTACCCCTACAAACAACGTCCACTACCCCCGGGGGACTCCTGGGACGATCCAGAAGGAGGGAGGAGAGGGGGAGGAGGGGACTACATACCGTCCAGGAAGAGATCCAGACTCCTGAACTCTCGGTTGTCTTGGTAGTGTCGGGACGACCCCACCGGGGTACCGGTCCTTTTGTCCACCGGGCACAGGGACACCGACACGAACGGGTAGAGACCCAGTGAAGAATAGGAACCACCCCGGGGAAGGGTACGACCCCGAGGTCACAGAAGGTACGGAGGACCGAGTCCCGACACGGGTACCCGAGGACCCCGGGCCCGGAATGACTTGGAGACACAAGAGTGAGTGATACTGTCATTAATCGCTAACACTACCCTTACAAAGACAACCACAAATCAGCGATTCAGCACAGACTGAGTAACTCTGGGGTACCTAACATCGGGTGGTCTGAGGAGACAGGTACCCTAAAGGGTCCGTTCTAATTACCTCACTCAACGGGACGGGAGGAGGTCCCCGAGAAGGGTTGAGTCCCTAACTTGGGCACAGAGGACGTCACTGTCCGTCGAAGAAATGACGAGTCGGTGGTCCCTTCGGACACACCACCCTTATGTACGGGTATCGATCTACGACACACCGGTGATGGGGTTCTGTAGAGTCTGAAAGGTGTGGGTAGGACGGTCGATAGTGTAAGACCAGTAAAAAGGAAATGACACTTTAGTGAATTTCGAGTGGCAGAGGTCGTAGAACGGTCGAGGGAGAGAACCGAGACACGCGGGGTGCAGGGCGGACCGGGGCCAGTTTAGGTAAGAGGTGTTCGAGGCATGGACTCTACTTTAGACTTAAGAATGGACGGACGACCCAGGGAGGGTACCCGAGAGAGACAGAAAAAGTGACCTTCTTCGAACGAGGGAGTACACCGTGGGCCCCGTGGAAGTGGACGGACCGGGGATGCTGGGGGTTGGGTGGACAACGGAGAAGTCAGGAAGTGGGTCCGGACCTAGTCGGATAAAGGACGAAGTCGGAAAGGATGTCCGTCGGAGGGGGAGCAGGGTGATGAGTGGAGAGTGTAGAAACGGAGGGTAGTGGACTATCGAGTACCAGTGGGAAGTTCTGTGTCAAGTCCAACAGTACACGGGATTGAGTGGAAGAAGGGACTCGGGGAGGACCTTAAACAACAGCAAGTCAGTGATTCAGTATAGACTGAGAAACTCTGGGGTACCTGACGTCGTGCGGTCCGAGGAGACAGGAGGTGACTCCTGTCTGAGGAGGACCTCAAACGAGTCTAAGGACAGGTGACCCAACCACTACGACAGATTGGTGGAGTAGGAGACAGCAGGGGGAGAGGAGAACGGGAGTTAGAAAGGGTCGTAGACCCAGAAAAGGTTACTCAACCGAGAAACGTAGTCCACCGGTTTCCTAACCTTGAAGTGGTAGGTAGGAAGGTTACTTACAAGTCACAACTAAAGGAAATCCTAACTGACCAAATTCGAGGAACAATAGGTTCCCTAAGAGTTCTCAGAAGAGGTCGTGGTGTCAAGTTTTCGTAGTTAAGAAACCGTGAGTCGGAAGGAATGTTAGGTTGAGAGTGTAAGTATGCACTGAAGACCTTTTCGGTATCGAAACTGATATGAATGGAAAGACAACCGTTTCACTATAGAGACGAAAAATTCTACGATAGATCCAAACAGTATCGAAAGGAAGGTTTCTCGTTCGTAGAAAATTAAAGTACCAACGTCAGCGATAGGTGTCACTAAAATCTCTTTAGTTCTTTTAGTTTAGACATTGACGAGGGTGAGAGGACCTTATTCCTCCCGAATTATAAGGAGAACCTCGTCGTAGGACCGGAGGAAATGAGTAACGTGGCACTGAGAACCAAATGGTGGTACTTAAGAAACTCGTATCCTTGACACCTAGGAATTAAACCGTAACGGTGTAGATACTCAACGGACTGAAAGACGCACCCCCATGAAGCCGAGTTGACTTACTTTAATAGAACACACTAATGTAGTGAGAACCGGTACTCCGACAAACCTCGAAACGATAATTTATAAAATTACCAAAAACTTCGTCTTCAATAGGTAACACTCCTACCGTAGGTCCCGGACAACCGGTCCCGTCAACCAACAACTTCAGAGAGGAACCTTAGTAGATCACCCCAAACGGTGTTTTACTTAAAGGATCGAATCTTACAGAGACTGTTGAAGAATTTTTCGAGTCACCCACACTTCACGGTCCGTCGTCCTCGTAAAATCCAAACGAAGAGGACAATAAATAAGGTCGGGTGTACCCGTCGAGTCGTCAGGTCCGACGCAAGGTCCGGTCCTCCCTGGTGAAGTGGTAACGCAACGACAGAAAAAAAAAAAAAAAAAAAAA
>SJYO01040405.1:1265825-1296658 GCA_006410555.1 Capra ibex | reverse complement strand
AAAAAAAAAAAAAAAAAAAAAAAATCACACCTAGTGAACAAAAAAGTTCGGAAATTTTAAAAAAGTATTATAAGGAAGATAAAACACAAAGTCATAAACGCGACACTCCGTACATTCTAAAATAGAGACGTTGGTCACTGACTTGGGTGTGGGTGACGAAACCCTCCACTTCAGAATTCGTGACCTGGTGGTTTACTAAGACAGAAATATGACTTAGGTCCGGAAGAATAAAACGGGTTCTGGACATTGCTATTTTAATTCTACTATCGAACTATGTATAAGTCAACGGACAGTACATAGTCCGTGACAGGATTCTAAAAATGTACCTCATTTGAATAATTTACAGAAAAAATTTTTAAAAAAATAAAAATGAAATAAAACGAAATGTTATGACATAACCAAAACGGTATGTAACTGTACTTAGTCGGTGCCCACATGTACTCAAGGGGTAGGACTTGGGGGGAGGGTGGAGGGTGGGGTATAGTAGAGAGACCTAGTAGGGGCACGTGGTCGGCGTTCGTAGGACATAGGACATAGCTTGGATCTGACCACGAAGGAGTAAATTACAGAACACTGTTGACTGGTTCAAAGACAGGAACAAACATTACCTACAGAGGTATAGTGGATGGATTTTGACACGGACCGTATTTCATTCTAAAGTAATTATAAAAACTTATTTACTTACCTACCTTGCTATGAAGTATCAGAGTCTTTAAGTGGGTCCCCTCGTAAGGACCACCAGGTCACCGATTCTGAGACAAGAAGGTTACGTCCCCAGGGTCCAAGGTAGAGACAAGTCCCTTGATGTAGGGCGAACGGTGTTGATTTCTAGGACGTACGGTGTCGATTCTGGGTTGTGTCGGTTTATTTCTTTATTTAAAAAAAAAATTTTTTCTTTAAGTGGTCTCAAGATAGGAATATTTTTTTACCTCAAAGTCCCTTCCATTCGAAGAATCTCAAGAAGGTGATTTACTTCTGACGGATATTGATATCTAGTTTATGATGTATATCACATCATATATTGTACATATCATGACAAATACTATGACGACTTGACGTAAAATTATATTAGGACTTCAGAATAACGGTTTTACAGAACAAATGAAAATACATTGTGTCTAAAACATTTGTCTTAGGACGGGAGAACGACTGAATGGTCAAAATCTCTATTAGTTAGACGTGAAGAGGACTCAGAACGAGCTATCACCAAAGATTGTGAAGTTCACCTGTATTGGGTATTTGTTTATGAAGTACAAAGATCTCCGTAACGGACACTTTATTTGTCCAAACCTCTACCCCTTACAAAAACGGTGTCTTAGGGATAAGGGATTAAATAGAAGGTCCGGGGAGGTTCAAAGAATATAGTCTGAAAGAATTCTGTACACGGGGAACCTGAGAATGTATAGGACTTGTGTCTTCCCAAAGAGTCTCGAGGAACCGTTCGTCCGCACTCTCAGACTGTTACCTATTCACGGTGAGCCAAGTCAAGTCAAGTCAGTGAGTCAACACAGGTTGAGAGACGCTGGGGTACTTGGCCCCGTGCGGTCCGAGGGACAGGTAGTGGTTGAGGGTCTCAGGTGGGTTTGAGCACAGGTAACTCAGCCACCATGGTAGGTTGGTAGAGTAGGAGACAGCAGGGGAAGAGGAGGACGGGAGTTAGAAAGGGTCGTAGTCCCAGAAAAGTTTACTCAGTCAAGAAACGTAGTACACCGGTTTCATAACCTCAAAGTCGAAGTCGTAGTCAGGAAGGTTACTTGTGGATCCTGACTAGAGGAAATCCTACCTGACCAACCTAAAGGAACGTCAGGTTCTCTGAGAGTTCTCAGAAGAGATTGTGGTGTCAAGTTTTCGTAGTTAAGCAGCCGTGAGTCGAAAGAAGTGTCAGGTTGAGAGTGTAGGTATGTACTGATGACCTTTTTGGTATCGGAACTGATCTGTCTGGAAATAACAGTTTCATTACAGAGACGAAAAATTATACGACAGATCCGACCAGTATCTAAAGGAAGGTTCCTCATTCACAGAAAAGTAAAGTACCGACGTCAGTGGTAGACGTCACTAAAACCTCGGGTCTTTTTATTTCAGTCGGTGACAAAGGTGACAAAAGGGTAGATATACGGTACTTTACTACCCTGGCCTACGGTACTAGAATCAAAAGATTTACAACTCGAAATTCGGTTGAAAAAGTGAGAGAAGAAAGTTAAAGTAGTTCTCCGAGAAATCAAGGAGAAGTGAAACACGGTATTCCCACCACAGTAGACGTATAGACTCCACTAACTATAAAGAGGGTCGTTAGAACTAAGGTCGAACACGAAGAAGGTCGGGTCGCAAAGAGTACTACATGAGACATATATTCAATTTATTCGTCCCACTGTTATATGTCGGAACTGCATGAGGAAAAGGATAAACCTTGGTCAGACAACAAGGCACAGGTCAAGATTGACAACGAAGGACTGGACGTATGTCCAAAGAGTTTTCCGTCCGGTCCACCAGACCATAAGGGTAGAGAAAGTCTTAAAAGGCGTCAAAGAACACTAGGTGTGTCAGTTTCCGAAACCGTATCAGTTATTTCGTCTTTATCTACAAAAAGACCTTGAGAGAACGAAAAAGCTACTGGGTCGTCTACAACCGTTAAACTAGAGACCAAGGAGAGGGAAAAGATTTTGGTCGAACTTGTAGACCTGCAAGTACCAAGTGTATAACGACTTCGGACCGAACCTCTTAAAACTTGTAATGATCGCACACTCCACTCACGTTAACACGCCATCAAACTCGTAAGAAACCGTAACGGAAAGAAACCTTAACCTTACTTTTGACTGGAAAACGTCAGGACACCGGTGACGACTCAAAAGGTTTAAACGACCGTATAACTCACGTCGTGGAAGTGTCGTAGTAGAAAGTCCTAAACTTTATCGAGTTGACCTTAAGGTAGTGGAGGTGATCGAAACAAACATCGCTACGAAGGATACCGGGTGAACTGAAGTGTAAGGTCCTACAGACCGAGATCCACCCACTAGTGTGGTAGTACTAATAGACCCACCACTTCTAGAAAAAACATATCAAGAAGACACATAAGAACCGTGGAGAAGAATTATACAAGACGAAGACAATCCAGGTATGGTAAAGACAGGAAATAACTCGGGTAGAAAAGTACTTTACAAGGGAACCATAGAGAGTAAAAGAACTTCTCGAGAGATCAGAAAGGGTAAGGTAACAAAAGGAGATAAAGAAACGTAACTAGTGACTCCTTCCGAAAGAATAGAGAGGAACGATAAGAAACCTTGAGACGTAAGTCTACGAATATAGAAAGGAAAAGAGGAAAAGAAAAGTGGAGAGAAGAAAAGTGTCGATAAACATTCCGGCGGGGTCTGTCGGTAAAACGAAAAAACGTAAAGAAAAAGAACCTCTACCAGGACTAGGGACAGAGGACATGTTACGGTGCTTGGAGGTAGGTATCAAGTAGTTCATGAGACAGATAGTTTAGATCAGGGAAGTTAGATAAAGAGTCAAGGTGACATATTAGTATTCCCTAAACTAAATCCAGTATGGACTTACTAGATCATCAAAAGGGATGAAAGAAGTTAAATTCAGACTTAAACCGTTATTCCTCAAGTACTAGGCTCGGTGTCAGTCGAGGACCAGAACAAAAACGATTGGTACATCTCGAAGAGGTTGAAACCGACGTTCCTTATATTAGTCAGACTAAAGTCACAACCGTAAGAACACTATAGGTACACACCTCAGAAGAGAACACAACAACCTTCTCCCACAAACGATACTGATCACACAAGAGAACCGTTATGAGATACTCGGAAACAGGACGAAGTAAGACATGAGGTTCCGGTTTAAACGGACAATGAGGTCCACAAAGAACTGAAAGATTCACGGTGATCCCCTTGGTGACACGGACCGTCAACCAGTAAGAAGGAGTCATCCCGGGCACAGGACAGTCACAAGTAGAGTAATGAATTTTAAGGAAAAGAAATTTTAAAAATAAATAAATAAAGAAGAAAAATAAAAACAACAAATCAGTAAGTCAGCACAGGTTAAGAAACACTGGGGGTACCTGACGTCGTACGGTCCGAAGGGACAGCAAGTGTCAGAAGACTCCGAACGAGTTTGAGTACAGACAACTTAGTCACTACGGTAGGTTGGTGGAGTAGGAGACATTAGGGGAAGAAGAGGACGGAAGTCAAAAGAGGTCGTAGTCCCAGAAAGGGTTACTCAGTCGAGAAGCGTAAATAAAAGTCAAAAAATTAACCTCCTTTTAATGAAATGTGACAACACAACCAAAGACCACATGTTGTTACTCTTTGTCAGCATTAATATGTGTGTATGTATGTATATATATGTGTGTGTGTGTGTGGGTATATATAGAGGGGAGGGAGAACTCGGAGGAGAAGGGGGGATTTTTTTTTAGAGTCCGATCATAACGTTTCTTTAGAATGGTTTAGAGAAGATTCTCTCGGAGTCACTAAGAAGGAAAAGAATCAGTTACATAAATTGTGGGCAAAGGTGCGACCCCTTGCAGGTCCCCACACACACACACACACACACACACACATCCCTCCAGTCTCCCCCTAGTCCATGTAGAAAAATTTACCGGTCACGACTCCAACAGACTCTCAGGGACGTGACGTCGGTGTCGGGCCCGTGCCACTGACGGGGGTCGGATCCCAATCTCACGACGGGTGGGGAGACCCGCGACTGTACGTGTAACGAGGGTTCGTCTATGCCACACGAGTCAGTGAGTCAGGACAGACTGAGACACTGGGACGCTTGACATCGGACGGTCCGAGGAAACAGGCACCCTAAAGGATCTGTTCTTGTGACCTCACCCACCGGTAAGGGAGAGGGTCCCTTAGTAGAGGTGGGTCCCTAGTGACGTGTCGTGTCCCTCGAGATGCGTCGTAAGACACCACTTGCTTTATCCTTCCCTCGGGAAGTTCCTTCCCCTATGTAAATATATCTCTCGACTAAGTGAAACGACCTGTCATCTGAGATTGTGTCGTGACATTACGTGTGTGTATGTGTCACAATCAACGAGTCAACACAGACTGAGAAAAACGCTGGGGGTACCTGACATCGGGTGGTCCGAGGAGACAGGTACCCTAAGAGGTCCGTTATTATGACCTTACCCATCGGTAAAGGAGGAAGTCCCCTAGAAGGGCTTGGTCTTGGTTTGGACGTAGAGGAAGTAACGAATGGTGACTCAGTGGACCCTTCGTGTCACTTTCTTCTATACCAGTCTGTTATCTGGTATTTTTTTTCAAAACACTAGTAATCAATAGGCTCTTTACGTTTAAGTTTTGTACTCCTAATAGTAACGTATAGGCAAACAACAACAAGTCAACGGGTCAACACAACCTGGAAAACGTTAGGGTACCTGACGTCGTACGGGCCGAAGGTACAGGGAGTGGTAGAGGGTCTCAAACGGGCTCAAGGACAAACTACTCGAGTAGTTTGTATAAGTACAAACTCAAGTACAAATCACTCAAGTAACCACTACGACAGATCGGTAGAGGAAGAGACTACGGGAGAAGAAGAAGACGGGAGTTAGAAAGGGTCGTAGTTCCTGAAAAGGTTACTCAGCAGACAAACGTAGTCTATTGGTTTTATGACCTCGAAGTCGAAGTCGTATTCAGGAAAGTCACTGACAAGTCCTAAATAGAAGGAATTCTAGCTGACCAAACTAGAGGAACGACAGGTTCTCTGAAAGTCCTCAGAAGAGGTCGTACTGTCAAGTTTAAGTAGTTAAGAAACCGAAGGTCGAGAGTGTTGACATACACTGGTGACCCTTTTGATATCGGAACTGATATACCTGGAAACAACCGTCTCATTACAGAGACGAAAAGTTGTGTGACAGATCCAAACAGTAGACGACAATTATTTCGACAATTATTACGATTACCTACGCTACTTTAAGGTCTTGATAAGTTCAGGGATTTCCTACTAAGGTAGTTCTAAAATGTAAGTAATACAGTCGTATAGACCTTCTGGGTCGTCACCGGTGGTCTGACTTTTTCCAGATAGGAGCAGTAGGGTTTAGGGGTCTTCCCATTATGGTTTCTTACACGATTGGTAGTCTGTCAGCGTGAGTAGAGGGTGTGATCATTCCAGTACGAATTTTAGAACGTACGACCCGATGTCGTAATACGCTTGGTTCTTGAAGTCTACAGGTTCGACCCAAATCTTTACCTTCTTTCTGATCTCTAGTTTAACGGTTGTTAGTGACCCAATATCTTTTTTACTCCATTAAAGTCTTTCTGTAGGTAGAGACAAAGTAACTGATACGATTTCGGAAACTGACCTAGTACAGTTTGACACCTTTCGAGAGTCTCTCTACCCTTATGGTCTGGCAGTATGGACAGAGGTCTCTTTGGACATACACCCAGTTCTTCGTTGTCAATCTTGGGCTATACCTTGTTGAATGACCAAGTTTTAACAGCATTTTCCCGACAAACGAAAGTGGGATAAACAAATTGGATATACGACTCGTGTATTACTCTTTACGGTCCGACCTACTCAATGTTCGACCTTAGTTCTATCCGTCCTCTTTGAAGCTGCTGGAGTCTCTACGTATACTATGATGAGATTACCGTCTTTCGCTTCTCCTTGGTTTCTCGGAGAACTACTCCCACTTCCTCCTCTCACTTTCCCGGTCGAATTCTGATTTATAATTTTTTTAATTCTCGTACCGTAGACCGGTGTAATGACGTACCGTTTATCTTCCCCTTTTCTACCTCCATTGTTGTCTAAAGGAGAAGAACCTGAGATTTTAGTAACGTCTCCCACTTACGTCGGTACTTTAGTCTTCTGAGAACGAAGAACCGTCATTTCACTACCGTATAGGTAATCCTACTGATTTTACTCTTCCTGAAGTTTCTACCGAACAACCGACCTTGTTGATCCTAAGGGACGTGACGATCATCCTTGCATTTCAACGTGTCGGTGAAACCTTTTAACAAACCGTCAAAGAATTTTTCAATTTTTATGCAGAAGGTATACTGGGTCAGTAAAGCGAGGATGTACAAATGAGTTCTCTTTATTTCTGTAGACAGAGGAGATTCTAAAAACGTACTTCAAAGAATCGTCGAAGTGAACAACATCGAGGTTTGACCTTCTTTACTTTTGCAAGCAGTTCACTTACGTATTTACTTTATATTACATACGCAAAGTATCTTGCCTTAAGACCGGTCGTTACTTTTCTTTGTTGACGATTATGTACCATGTTATACCTACCTGCCTACCTAGAGTACTGCTATACGACTGACTCTTTTCGTTCTGTCCTGTACGTGACATATTCGGGTAAATGTATTTTACGTTTGATTAGGTATGATCGTTTCTCGACCAGCCACCAACAGGTCTCTACCCTCCTCCTCCTCCTCCTCTACCTGACGTTTTTCCCTACTCCGTAAGAAATCTTTCGTAAGACATCCAACTAACACCACTATAAGAGCACCCATGTATCTCAACAGTTTTGAGAAATTTACCACGTGATACTTATTAAGTTAGACAACGCTTATTTAATTAGGAGTCATTACAACTATTTCTTTTTTTCTTTGACAAACAAATTTCGTTTTTATCGTTACTTCAAACATTGCATATATCTTGTATAAAAACAGAGTCGTCACTGTATTACCTACCTTCTTACTTTTCCTTAATACATAACATAATAATGTTCCCAGGATGTATTAGGAACTTCACCATATTGTGATCAACTCCCTTTTTACAGTATTCAATTTCGTCGTACAAAATCCGGTATCTCTTTAACGACTTTTTTACTCATTGTCAAATTTTAGATTGTGGCCGTATGATTACTAATAAGTCAATTAGTTTTCTTCTGACCTCGTCTCCCTTCTCCTGTATACCCTATTTGTCCTCTTTTGAACACTCCGTCGTCAAAATTTAACAGTACAATTATTAATGTAACTTAATTTACCAAGTTTGTGAGGATAAAAGTCTAACAGTCTGTACTATTTAATTCTGACTTGATCTACGAAGATGTCCTTTGAGTGAATTTTAATTTCTGTTTATCCAATGTTCATACTCTTATTTTTTTAATGTGGACATTTGTAATTGGTATTTTCTCGACCTCACCTAAATGATTATAACCTATTTCATCTGGAGTCTTTTTCCTTGTAATGGTCTCCATTTCTTCTAGCGAAGTACTATTAATTCTTCAGATGAGTAGTTTTTCTACTTTGTCAAATTTACACATACCTAAGGTGTTTTGCCGTAGTTTTATGTCCTTCGTTTTGACCCTTCGTGACTTTCCCTTTTCCTTGTTTAGGAGTGCATATCAACGTCTGTAGTCGGGAAGAGAGATCCATTAGTTACTTTGTCTGTCTTCTGGTCACTACGACATTTAGTATACTGCTCGTAATGACTGTCTGGGTCACCGCAAACAGTTAGTGAGACAACCCGTACTCGTCTTATGGGTGAGAAGAGTTCCCGTGCATCTAGTACACAGTTCTGTCTGGTACATCTAAATCTTACTGACTGTACTATGTTTCATATAAGAGACCAATCTTACTTTAATTCCATGGTAATTATTGTCTTTTTATAGGACTTATTAGGAATGTATGTTCCTTTGGTTCATTATGTGTAGTAAGTATCCAGTTTCATCTTTAGTGTCCCTTTAATCTTTTATAAAACTTACCTCTACTTGTGTCAAATAGTTTTAAACACCATACGTTGATTTTATCATGAGTCTCTTTTTACATAAGGAAATCTACGAATGTTGTGTTTTCTTTCCAGATTTTGGTGACCTTATTTAAAGATAAAATTCTCTGATATTTTTCTACTTGTTCAATTTGGGTTTCATTCATGTTTCTTATTATTTTTACTTTATTCTTTACCAGTTTATTATCTCTTATTTGTTCGGGGTTTGATAAAAAGAAAGTTATTTATTTATTTTAACTTTCTGGAAATTTAGTAGGGTGGGAACGGACGAGGGTGACTCAGGTTTTCAGACAAGAAATACAGACACAGACGAAACGACCGGACGTACATCCTAGTAGCCATGGTAGAAAGATCTGACTACGTCTTTTTTTTATCTGTGTTCAATGGTCATAGATCTTACTTTCTATCCTGAAATGACATCTAGGGTGTCTGTAACTTTCCTATTTTAATTTATGGTAATAATAACTACACTACAAGTACATTACGGTTATGTAAACTGTCGTACATACTTTATCTGTTTAAAGAACTTTCTACGTATCATGGCTTTCACTGTGTTTTTCTTGGTCTTTGGGCTTATCGAAACTGTAATGAACACTTTAGGTAATTTATGAACTTTTTCCTTTGTATGACTAAAATGTGTTTAAGAAAGTCTTTTCCCTTTTGATTAAAATCCTCGTAGGGTTGTGGTTTTGGGTTTCTTTAACACTCTGGGGAGAGGGCCTACTCGTGTACACGAGCCCTGTGTGACGTGGGTAGTCGCCGGAGGTGAACAGAACGTCCATACGGTCGTGGGAAGACCTACTCCTGTAGAAGGCACCCTTCCTCGAACAGTCGTCAGCGTGTGACGTCCGCGACCACCGTCCCGACTTCCGGATGTCGTGGACCCTCTTGCAGTCGACGGACGTCCTGACAGCGCTTACGTGGCCTCCGTACCACTCGCGGGAGCCTGGGGAGCCCGGTGGCCAGGTCGTCTCGGACGTACCAATGTCTAGTGTCCGATGTGCGTGTCGTACACAACCCCTTCCTGGCACACCGGCCACCCGAAACCTTGGTCCACCTTAAGGGTAGACGGGAACACTGGGACCCACGCGGGGAATCGGAACAGTAGACACGTACGGGTAGAAGAGACTGCGACGGTCTGTCTACGTCTGGTACGGACATTTTATGACCCGGGCACCTCCGGGAGCCATGGACAGTACTTTGAACCACCACCACTCAACAACTGTTATATCCTTTCCCGGTCGTCCCCGGTCCACTAGGTTCGAGCCGAGGTCACGAAAAAGAAAAAATTTAAAATAAAAATGAAATAAAACGAAATGTTATGACATAACCAAAACGGTATGTAACTGTACTTAGTCGGTACCCATATGTACTCAAGGGTTAGGACTTGGGGGAGGGTGGAGGGTGGGGTATAGTAGAGAGATCTAGTAGGGGTACGTGGTCGGGGTTCGTAGGACATAGGATATAACTTGTATCTGACCACTAAGCAAAGAATGGACTATCATATGTACAAAGTTACGGTAAGAGGGTTTAGTAGGGTGGGAGAGGGAGAGGGTGTCTCAGATTTTCAGACAAGATATCTAGACACAGAGAAAACGACAGAGCGTATCTCCCAATAGTAATGGTAGAAAGATTTAAGGTATATGTACACAATCATATGACATAACCACCTCTTCCGTTACCGTGGGTTGAGGTCATGAGGACGGACCTTTTAGAGTACCTGCCTCCTCGGACCACCCGACGTCAGGTACCCCAGCGATTCTCAACCTGTGCTGACTCGCTGAAGTGAAAGTGAAAAGTGAAAGTACATAACCTCTTCCTTTACCGTTGGGTGAGGTCACAAGAACGGACCTCTTAGGGTCCCTGCCGCCTCGGACCACCCGACGTATCAGGTCAGACACCCCAGCGTATCTCAGCCTGTGTTGACTTCGCTGAATCGTCGTCATCGTCGTCGTTGTATGACATAACGACAAAAAGAAAGACCGAATGAAGTGATACACATTATCCGAGGTTAAAGTACGTGGAGTAATCTTGACTAAGTTTACATAAGAAAAATTACCGACTCATTATGAGGTAACACATATACATGATGTCGAAAGAATAGGTAAGTAGATGACTACCTGTAGATCCAACAAAGGTACAGGACCGATAATATTTGTCACGACGCTACTTGTGACTCCATGTGCACAGAGAAAGTCAAGACCAAAGGAGCCACACATACGGGTCGTCACCCTAACGACCCCGTATTCCGTCAAGATAAACGTTAAAAAATTCCTTAGAGATGTGACAAGAGGTATCACCGTCATGATCAAACGTAAGGGTGGTTGTCTCATTCTCCCAAGGGAAAAGAGGTGTGGGATGGGTCGTAAATGACGAACGTCTGAAAACCTAGCGTCGGTAAGACTGACTACACTTTACCATGGAGTAACACCAAAACTAGACGTAAGAGACTATTACTCACTACAACTCGTAGAAAAGTACACAAACAATGGGTAGGCATACAGAAGAAACCTCTTTACAGATAAATCAAGAAACCGGGTAAAAAAGTAACCCAGTAAATAAAAAGACCTTAACTCGACGTCCTCAACGAACATATAAAAACTCTAATCAACAAAAAGTCAAAGAAGTAAACGAAAATAAAAGAGGGTAAGTCTTCCGACAGAAAAGTGGAACGATATCAAAGGAAACAACACGTCTTCGAAAATTAAAATTAATCTAGGGTAAACAAATAAAAACGAAAATAAAGGTCATAAGACCCTCTACCCAGTATCTCCTAGGACGACACTAAATACAGACTCTCACAAAACGGATACAAGAGGAGATCCCCAAAATATCAAAGACCAGAATGTAAATCTAGAAATTAGGTAAAACTCAAATAAAAACACACGCCACAATCTTTCACTAGACCAAAGTAAGAAAATGTTCACCAACTGGTCAAAAGGGTCGTGGTGAACAATTTTCTCTAACAGAAATTAAGTAACATATAAAAACGGAGGAAACATCTTCTATTCTACAGGTATCTACACACCTAAATAGAGACCCGAAAGACAAAACAAGGTAACTAGATATAAAGACAGAAACACGGTCATGGTATGACAGAACTACTGACACCGAAACATCATCTCGGACTTCAGTCCGTTCAACTNTTCTAACGAAACCGATAAGTTCCAAAAAACATAAAGGTATGTTTAACACTTTAATAAACAAGATCGAGACACTTTTTATGACGACCATCGAACTGTCCCTAACGTAACTTAGACATCTAACGAAACCCACCATATGAGTACAAGTGATATAACTAAGAAGGCTAGGTACTTGTACCATATAAAGAGATAGATAATCACAGAAGAAACTAAACAAAGTAGTCACAAAATATCAAAAGATATATATTCAGAAATCAAAGAAATCCATCTATATAAGGGTTCATAAAATAAGAAAAGCAACGTCACCACTTACCTTAGCAAAGGAATTAAAGAAAAAGATGAAAGAGTAATAATCACATATCCTTACGTTCCCTAAAGACACACAACTAAAATATAGGACGTTGAAATGATATAAGTAACTAATCGAGATCATTAAAAGACCACCTCAGAAATCCCAAAAGGTACATCTCCTAGTACAGTAGACGTTTGTCACTCTCAAAATGAAGAAGAAAAGGTTAAACCTAAGGAAAATAAAGAAAAAGACGAGACTAACGACACCGGTTTTGAAGGTCTTGATACAACTTATCATCGCCACTTTCACCCGTGGGAACAGAACAAGGACTGAAATCCCCTTTACGAAAGTCAAAAAGTGGTAACTCCTATTACAAACGACACCCAAACAGTATATATCGAAAATAATACAACTCCATACGAGGAAGATAAGAACGAAAGACCTCTCAAAAATAGTATTTACCTACAACTTAAAACAGTTTCCGGAAGAAACGTAGATAACTCTATTAGTATACCGAAAATAAAAAGTTAAACAATTATACCACTTAATGTAACTAACTAAATGTCTATAACTTCTTAGGAACGTAGGAACGCTATTTCGGGTGAACCAGTACCACATACTAGAAAAATTACACAACGACCTAAGACTAACGATCTTAAAACAATTCCTAAAACGTAGATACAAGTAGTCACTATAACCGGACATCAAAAGAAAAAAACACCGTAGAAACAGTCCAAAACCATAATCCCACTACCACCGGAGTATCTTACTCAAACCTACAAATGGAAGGAGAAGTTAAAAGACCTTCTCAAACTCATCCTATCCACAATCGAGAAGAGCTTTAAAAACCATCTTAAGTCGACACTTCGGCAGACCTGGACCCGAAAACAAACGACCTTCTAANGAAAACAAACGACCCTCTAAAGACTAATGTCAAAGTTAAAGGCACGAACACTACCCAGACAATTCTAAAAGATAAAGAACGACCAAGTCAAAACCTTTCAACATGAAAAGATTCTTAAACAGGTAAAGAAGGTACAACAGGTAAAATAACCGTATATTAACGACTATCATCAGGGAATACTAGGAAACATAAAGACACAACAGACAACACTAGAGAGATAAAAGTAAAGATTAAAGTAACTAAACTAAAAAGAGGGAAACAAAGAACGACTCAGACCGATTACCGAACAGTTAAAATAAATAGGAGAGTTTCTTGGTCGAAAACCGAAACAACTAAAAACGATACCAGAGAAAACAAAGAAAACGTAAATAAAGACGGGATTAAAAATTCTAAAGAAAGGAAGATAATTGGGACCCTAAGAGGTAAAGAAGGAAAAGATCAACGAAATCCACATCTCAATCCAACAAATAAACTGAAAACAGAACAAAGAACTCCATACGGACATAACGATACTTGAAAGGAGAATCGTGACGAAAATATCACAGGGTGTCCAAAACCTAACAACACAAAAGTAAAAACAAACAAAGATACGTATAAAACTAAAGAAAAAACTAAAGGAGACACTAAACAACCAATAAGTCTTCACACAACAAGTCGGAGGTATACAACCTCAAAAATTATCAAAAAGAGGACATTAACTCTAGATTAGAATTACGTAATACCAGTCTTTTCTACGAACCTTACTAAAGTCAAAAAAACTCAAATAGTTCCAATCTAAATAGTTGGAACTCAAATAGTTCCGGGTCCTACACTAGATAGGACCTCTTCCAAGGCACTCGTGAACTTTTTTTCCACTTTAAGTAACAAAAACCCACTTTACAGGATATCTATAGTTAATCCAGATTGACCAGATAACATAGTAAATTTCAAACGTAAAGAAACAATTAAAAGACAAATCCACTAGACAGGTATCCACACTCACCCCATAATTTCAGAGGGTGATAATAACACAATAACAATTAAAGGGGAAAGTATGAACAATCGTAAACAGAATGTATAACGTCACGAGGATTCAACCCACGTACATATAAATATTAACAATATAGAAGAAGAACCTAACTAGGAAATTAGTAATGCATCACCGGAAGAAACAGAGAAAAGTGTCGGAAACAAAATTTCAGATAAAATAGTCTATACTCATAACGATGAGGACGAAAGAAAACCAGAGATAAACGCACCATATAGAAAAAGGTCGGGAAGTGAAAGTCAGACATACACAGGGAACAAAACTCCACCCAGAGAACATTCGTCGTATATCTCCCCAGAACAAAAACATAGGTAAGCCGGTCAGAAACAGAAAACCAACCCCGTAAGTTGGGTAAATGCAAATTCCATTAATAACTATTCATACTAGGGCAATGGTAAATGAAATAACAAAACCCAAACCCAAATATACGGGAAAAACACAAAAGAGATCTGTCCTTTGTGTTTGTCGTAAACAACCTCTTGACCAAACCACCACGACTTAAGAGAGTCGAAAACGAACACGAAAACTAAAGAGGAAGTATAAACTTACTCTAGGAACGACCCATGTCATTAGACCCGACATCCAATAAAAGAAAGTAGTGAAATTTATACAGAACGGTAAGGGAGGACCGGACTTCTCAAAGACAACTTTCTAGTCGACAATAGGAATACCCTTAGAGGAACACACAATAAACAACAAAAAGGGAACGACGAAAATTATAAACAAGAAACACAAATTAGAAACAATTAAACTTATTATACACAGAACCCCACAAAGCGGAACCCAAATAGGACAAACTTTGAGAGACCCAAAGAACCTGAACCCACTAATAAAGGAAGGGGTAAAATCCCTTCAAAAGTTGATAATAGAGGAGTTCATAAAAGAGTACCAGAAAGAAAAACAGAAGAAGAAGACCCTGAGGATATTAAGTTTACAACCTCGTAAAGTATAACAGGACCTCCAGAGACTCTAACAGGAGTAAAGAAAATTAAACAAAAAGAAAAAAGGAGAGACTAACTAAATAAAGATGGTAAGATAGAAGATAAAGTGATTAGGATAGAAGACGGAGACTATAAGATGATAAACAACGGAGGTCTCACAAAGACTAGAGTAAATAACGTAACAAGTAATATATAACTGAGAAAAAATTAAGAAGATCCAGGAACAATTTGGAAAGAACGTAGAAGAGTCAGGAACAGAGGTCCGTAAAACTACAGTTCCAAAACCTAGTAAAAATGATAGTAATAAACCTTAAGAAAGAGTCCATCTGAGGGATAGAGAAGGAGAAAACAAACCAAACCACCCGTAAAGAGGACAAGGAAATGGACGACCCATAAGGAGACAGAGAAGTAGAACCAATATAACGACGCAAACCGGAAAGACATAAGACCCTTAAACACCTCAAGAGAAATAATACCTCAAAGGAGTGACACCCACCCCAACATAGTCACCGAACAATTCCAAAGAACCAATCCCTTCGAACACAACCTCAAGACCACCCATCTCGACCTAAAGAAGAGAGACCTCACGTCACTTCACAGGTCATTACTCAATACTCTGCAGACACCAAAGCCTCATTGAACTCGACACACATATAACTTCGAGTCCCAACACAAGGGCACAACGACCTCTTAAACGTACCATACAGTACGAGACCTAGAACAACCGGGAACCCACCACGAACCAAAGTCACATCCATAAATCCGCAAACTACTCGAGGATAGCTAATTACAAGGGACCTAAGTCCTCAAGAGACTACAAGAGTCCTAAACCTGAATTCGGAGGACGAAGACCAAAAGTCAAAATAAAAATGTCACCGGAATTCTGAAGAGGTAGATATGTCGTGGCTACTATTTTGTAGATCCAATCTCTACTTTTCAAAGAGGTGTAACTCCCTGTGGGTCTCTCCAAGTGACTCAATGTACCTCTTCTCTTCTCCCTCCCCCATCAATCTCCACTGACCTTACTCTACTCCACCCTAGTTTTCTCCTCTCGCGTTCGATCGGTCATCAGTGAAGGAATACACGTGAGGTGTCAGACCTGGCGAGTCTCCAAAAGTGCCTCAATATGTCCCTTCTCCTCTCTTTCCTTCATCTGTCTCCACCGGTCCTCCTATTTTCTCCCTTCACTTTTCCTCTCTCTGTCTAGGTCGGTCATTGGTCAAGGGATTCACAAGAGGTGGCAGACCTTGTGTGTCTCTCAGTGTCTCAACCCATCTCTTCTCTTCCCCCTCCCTCCTCTGTCTCTGTTGGACCACCTCTTTTTCCTCTCAGGATTCCTCCTCTCTCACCAGTTCGGTCATTAGAGTGAGAGTCCATTTTAACCCATGACTTCTAACCCAAAAATTTACATGTTTTAACTGTTGTTTATGGTTTTTCGTTTCCAATTTTTAGATCTCATCTTCAACCTAAAAGTTTTTATGTTATAATTTCTTTTCTTCTTCTTTCTTTTTTTTTCAGTGCTCTTAATAATTTTTTGTTGTTCTTGGTGTTTTTTATATATATATGCCACAAACGAAATTTTTATCCCAGAAAAAAAAACTTTTCACTATCATCCAATAGTTTTAATTTTAATTTCCTCTTTATCTCCTGAATTTTTAAAAAAATTCAATTTTTTTTCCTCTTCTTTTTCTTTTCTTGTTTTTTGTTAGTTTGTTGTTGTAGTTGTTGTTGTTGTTTTTTCTCTTACCAGCATTTTTATCATTTCTATAAAGACCCTGAAAGAGACCACAACACCCGTCACACCCCAGTGAAGGTTCCACCAGGGGAGACAAATCGAAGAAGACAAACGACCAGAGAAGTCACAGACTAAAGGCGGGACTGTGTTCCCCCAGCCACCACCTGTGAAAAAAAAAAAAATCCGAGTGAACAAGTCAGCACGACATCCCTCCCTCCCTACGACGTTTGTTTATTGTGACCGAACACGAGCGTCACAGAGTCGGTGCGACGCGGACGGGGACGTGTGCCGCGTGTGGTGAGTCCAAGATGCAACGAGGTGGCCCTTGGCAGACTCCGGCCAGGATCCGAAGTACGTGGAGGGGTCAGATTCGGTGAGTCCGAGTCGAGAGTCCATCGGGAGTCTCCACGTCTAAGCCAACCCGGACGCAAAACACGGGAAGGGTCCTGGCTCATCGAGTCCACAAACCGTTCGTGTCAGCGACGCTGAATTAGCGGAAAGGGACGACGAGTCAAAAGACCCACATGGTGACCACGGGGAACAGTCCGTCTACCACTGACAGGTCTTGGGGTTCTTCAGAATCAATCGTTTGTTCGGACGAACGTCAAACCATCCATTTCAGAGAGACCCCGACGCTAACGGGGGAAGGTCGGAAATGCCGAGACCGACGGACAGTGGCCACCCCCTACCAGACGTCGGCCGATAAAGACAAGGCAGGAAACAAGACACACGCCAGGACCGCCACAGAATACGATCTCGAAAAACTCACCGTCGATAGGATGTCAGACCGTACGATCGGGTTCAATCAAGTGAGACCAATGTAAGCCCCGAAAGGTCGGGCTAAGAATTTTTCGTGACGTCGGGCGCGGACGGACGGGTCGGGGGTGAACGATCACCGCCTACGTCCGCAGAAGCGACGAAGAGGCGACCCCCTCAATGACAACCCGAACATTAGACAACCAAAATTAATAAATAAATAAAAAGAAGGGACAATACAACGGGAGACACGAAGGTTCCGAGCGGTGTCTGAGCCGTCACTCTCACAAAGGACCACAAACCTTTGAAGAGAGAAAAATTCTGAGGGAAGGGCCCTACCCTGAGGGAAGGGCTCTACCTCGAGGGAGGGATGGAGGAAACAGAGAAAAAAACAGAAAATATAAAAAGGATGGACAAAAACTTCTGTTACTAGACGAAAAGACCCACGGACTACAGGAGACGGTCGTAAGTCTTCAACAAAACATCTTAAATGAGTCGCAACTTTACAAGAAAACTACTTAAAAACCCCCTCTTTCACCAGAGGGGCAGGATAAGGAGGTGGTAGAATCCTGAAGGGAGGCCGAGGTCACAAAGTTAGGGAACCCCTCTTACGTCCTTTACTGGAGTGTCCAAAGATGGGACCCTTGCTCCGTCTACCCCTGTACGGTTCACGAATCCCGCACAACTCTCGTAGGGGCCGCGACCGGAGACTGCCCTGACACGTCACTCCATACCTTTGGGATTACACTTAGAAGCCTCTCAGTTCCCCTGAGACTCTGGTCGACCTAGATACGGGAGAAAGACATACTGGAACTCTCACCTCCGTGGACGTCCTCGGGTCTCGACCACTCTTTCCCCTGGGTTCACCCCAGAACCTCCCGTCGTGTACCCTCCCTACACACCAAAACTTGGACACTGAACCATCGTACCACGTCGACACCTGTAGTTGAGACCACCGGAGACTCGAGTCGGGGTCTATTGTCAGGACACACCCGGTGTGGGTGCCTGGTGGGGCGGAGTAGCAGTACACCCGGTCTTCGTCCGTGACGTCCTCCTACGCCCCTCCTCCCTCGGGGAGAACCCGGAATTCGGAGTCAAGGTAGATCTTGAACCGACTTATAAACGGATCTTTGTCGTCGAGACTTGGACTTCCCCACCAACTTCGTAAAATCGGTGTTACTCTTCTCCAGTTCTCGTCTAGTTCCCGACGACATCTTCTATTTCCCCCTCCAACTCAAAGACCTTTCGGGTCTCGTAACCTCGGGCCCAGGTCCCTCCCCGTTCCTCCCTGACACGGAAGTGGTGTCCGCGTCGGACTCCAAACAGGGCACACCTGAGACCTACCCTCACTCTCCGTCGGACCAGTGACGAGAACGTCCCTGACTCACTTCTACACGCTCACCACTTCCCCTGGAACCAATTAGTCCGAACGTGGGACATGGGTACTACCACCACCTGTACGAACGAAAAGGTCGTCCCTACCACAGCCCGAGGTAGTCCTTTCTTCCTCCTCCTCCTATTTCACTGTCGACCTCGACCCCACGTCACCCCAGTCCTCGGTTCCAGGAGACTCCGTCGGCCCCCGCTACCGAGGATCACCGGACTGTACAACACTCTGGGTACGGTCCCCGACCAAGGACGGGAAGGTCACTAGGACGGGCCAGTAAGGAGAAAGTGACAGGTCGTAGTGGGCCGTCACGTCTTTACTGGGGAGGTGGGTGGTATGATACCTTTTCTTCGACTGGGACCTTCCGGCGAGAAGACCCGACCCTTTCACGGTCTACGGTCGAGACATTAGGACCCGTGACGACGGAGGTCACCGAAACGAAGGGTCGTTGAGGAGCCTTTGTCTTCCTCCCCCCAGGGACAAAAGATCAAAACAAGGAAGGGAAGAGAAGTGGGGGCATAGGTGGGTTGTGGAACGGGTCTTGACAAATATCTCTGTATTTATAAACAACTTCCCCGAAGGGTCCACCGTGATCGCCATTTCTTAGACGGGCGGCTCCGTCCTCTACATTCTCTACACACAAGTTAGGGACCCAGTCCTTCTAGGGGATCTCCTCCTTTACCATTGGGTGAGGTCATAAGGACGGACCTCTTAGGGTACCTGTCTCCTCGGACCGCCCGATATCAGGTGTCCCACCTTTTCTCAACCTGTACTGACTTCGGTGAATTGTGTATACGTCTATAAACAACTTTCTTTTCGTACTCGTAGAAGATTAACAAAATTCGACATAAAAGTCTGTGATGTAGAAGACATCCGTCCTTCAGTGGTCCTCACTTTACACCGACTCAGACCCCCGGCGACTCTACCATTACTTTTGGTGAAGACACCGGGTATCCAGATTCCTCCAGAACGAACGGTTTTGTTTTTGTTTTGTATAAAGCTGAGTGCAAATGACTGAAACTTCGGTCATTGTGATACCCATTCAATAACGAAAGAGAAACGGAGTAAAAAGTGTATATATTTTACTCCGATTCGAAAGGAAACATTGTTAACACTCTCAATTCAACTCGTTCTAATCGTATTTTTATATATTACCACTTCCGTCGACTTCTAGGACACACGACGTTGATCTGAACCGTGTCGGTTAACTAATTAATTTTTAAATATTAACAAATTTGTTTTTAGTATTGTTGTACTACACTCCAAATATTGGCTCTTCCCCGACCTGGTCCACGACCCCTCCGTGACAGGTAAGGACCCTGTTGGGACTACAGGGGTCACCGACCCCGAAGTACGGGTGTGCACGAGACGTGACACCGACGACTGAAGTCACACATTCGACTCATAGGTGGTCGGACCAAACCTTCACTACTTTTGGGAAATGGACGGGCGTACACTTGAGTCTCTTGTCTGAGGTGGGGAACCTCATCAGTGCACTGAGTCAAGAAAGCGAAGGAATCGAGGAGTGGAAGGAAGAGGTTCCTGACTACCCATTTGGTTCAGAAGTCTGACAACGACAAAGTGACCTGAACGTAACCGGAGAAAAGAGGTATAGGTTCGTTTGGGTCTAACTTAAAGGATGGTGGTCGACTCACTCCTCACCCTTTGTCTCGGGACCTTAAGTGACATGGGGAACACCCCGACGGACCACCCCTCCTTTGAGACCCTCCACCCTCCCCGTCGAGGAGTTCCTTCCCCACTCTAGAGTCCCAGTCCTGCGACACGGAACCCGAAAAGGAGACCCTCGGAGTCCAAGGAAGAGAAAATTTCGGATGTCGTATCATAACGTCACAAGAATGAGCACAGACTGAGAAACACTAGGGTACCTGACATCGGGTGGCCCGAGAAGACAGATACTCTAAAGGGTCGTTCGTATGACCTCACCCAATGGTAAAGGAAGAGGTCCCATAGAAGGGCTGGGTCCCTAGCTTGGACGCAGAGAATGTAGTGGAGACAACGTCCGTCTAAGAAATGGTGATCGCGGTGGACCCTTCGTACCATCCGCAGTCATTTCTGAGAGGAACAGAAAGAAAGAGGACCGACACCAATGTCACTCCGTAGGGTCGACAGAGACGAGGAGGGATTTGGGGTACGACTACGTATGCTAGACACACCCTCGAGGTACCCACCCGGAGAAGTCCCCCATCGGCACCTGAGACCTCCGTTCATAAAAGAGTCGTCTAGACTGAGATATCGCAGATGACGTCTCTGTCCGGACCCCGGTCGTATCCGACGTACCAGGTGGGGGTGAGGTCACCCCGTCTCGACGCCGGGTCGACGACTGGAACTGGGACGGGTCGTTTTAAGAAGTACCCCTTGAAGATGTCATAGGGAACTGGGAACTCCCGATAGACATGGACCTACAGGTACCGGACGTTGACACGAGAGGTCGCGACCCTCTATGGGTGGGACCCTAGAGACCCGGTCACCAGTTCTAGTCTGAGGTGACGTCCTAAAATCCGTGGGACGGGGGGTGGGCGGTGAGGGTAGTCCCGGAGAGGGACCTTCGGAAGAGTAGAGGCGGGGACCGACGACGTGAAGAGTCACACAAGGGTTTAAGGCACCCTCTCGCTTTAACCGACTTCGTCGGATTTCTTTATACGTCTGTTCTGACCTCGTCCTATTTCAGAGTCCTCTCTAGAGACTGGGTGGTACTACTATTCCAATAGTCGTTTCTGCGTAACTGACAAGGAAAGTACAATCTGTACCTCGACGACAAACGACAAGTCTATATGTTAGGTCGGCCCGTTACTGTCTTAACGACATTCTAACGTGTTCTCCTGTGACTTTGTTAATGTCCACAAACATTTAATTTTCTTTTTTTTTTCGGTGTACTACGACTCGAGTGACCAACAAGACATCCGAGGTAGGGTTCTGCCCGAGGAGTCCTCTACATGGTAGTGGAGCAAATAGACCGTAGGTGACAATGAACCTTGTGTCGGCTCCGGCCTTTATCCGTTTTGTCTTGGGACTCTGAGGGTCTCTCTACCGTGTTTCAGGGACACGGATCCGCGTCCGGGAGTGAGGTGAGGACTTCCTCAGACCGGCCGGAGACGACCCTCGGACGAGGACCACTGAGGACGTACACGAAGGACCAAAGGACGGCACAGCGTCTGGTCACTCCTATAGGCCAGAGGTCTCCGTCCGTCAATTCTCCCGATCACCGGTTTGTTCTCGGTCTTCTCCATCTTTTTGATCTGAGTTTTTGAGTTCTCGAGACCCTGAAGGGACCGCCAGGTCACCAATTCTAAGGTACGAGGGTGATGTCGTCCGTGTCCAAGCTAGGGACCAACCCCTTGATTCTAGGACATCCGATACATCGTGCGGGGGGTGGTTTTTTTTTTTTTTTTTTCTAAGTTCTCGAATCACCCGGTCACGGGTCGGTGTTCTTCCTAGTTTCGAGACGATCCTCCGGTTCACCCGACGTCTGTTCCATCCGACACCCTCTGTCCGACAACGTTCCTGTCAGTAAGCTCCAGGAGGGAGGGAGGGCCTGTGATGTCTAGATGACAAAGGGCCTTATGTTATCTACTACAAACAAATTTTCGAGTCGAAAAGTGTCGTTAGGGGATCTGTACATAGAGAGTTTTGTCTATTCATCCAGTCGGACTGAACCTAGATTATACCGTCTCTACTAAAACGAGGGGGTAGATTAAAGCATTCTTCTTTGTCTCGGTGTTTTTCAGAACGGATCACGGACCCGTACTCCTCGATCACTACGAACACCACCTAAGACTCAGACTTCCAGTTCCCGGGTCAACCGATCCTTACGCATACACCCACCCCATCCCCGTTCAATTCGACATTGTACTTCATTGACCCATCGTTTCACCTTTTCCAAGTCGGGTATGATTCTTTCCTAGGTTCGGACATAGACCGTTTGGAGGATTCTTCCCTGACCGACCCCGGGTTCACAACTGGGGTTATCTTCCCGGAAGAATCACCAACGGTACTGTCGAAATAGTCGGTCTTGGAAACGAGTCGCGGTCGGATTAAAAAGGTCCCTTGGTTACTCAACAACTAAAGTACCTAGTTTCTGGGGAAAGAGACCTGTCTACCTCTCGGACGTTCTTCTTAGGGTCTACTTTTGGATCCAAAGACGAATAAAGACGATAGTGAAAGACTAACATCCCTAAATCTTTCTGTCGTGTTATTTTTTTCGAAATACTACTAATCAATAAAGAGTTGAAACTTTCTTGGAGCAAGGTTCTAATCTCCTTAACAAAGAATAACAAATTTTCTCGAAAGAGAAAGACGGAGAGACTGTAAGAAACTCAGGTACGATCCACTTTACGGTCCTGGACACATCTGCACCGATAGAAATTAGGAGGTTGTCAGGATACTCACCCTCATTAACAGATGTGTCAAAGGGCACCTACTTCCTCTATTCTCCACCAGCGATAAAGAGGGTCAGTCAGCGAGTCGGCACAGGTTGAGGAACACTGGGGAAACCTGACAACGGGCTGTCCGAGGAAACCGGTACCTCAAGGGGTCCGTTCTTATGTCCTCACCCAACGGTACAGGAGGAGGTCCCCTAGAAGGGGTGGGTCCCTGACTTGGACGTAGAGGACAGAGAGCTCAACGTCCGTCCAAGAAATGGTGACTCGATGGACCCTTCGGGACTTTCCACCTACGTCACGAGATTAAGTTCAGAAACAGGACTTAAGACCTGGAACGAAAAAAGGACCCCCTCCCCCTACTGTTGACACAGAGACCGGGAACCCGGGATACACCTAGTGACGAGATGTGAATCGGGAGTAAATTGTATTAGGTGTCAAACATTTGTTCAGAGACACAACACAACAATTGGAGACCAAGGACCTTTTTTTTTACAGGATCGCTCTTCTAAGTGTACAGTATAAACACTCACAGAATACAATCATCCAGAATAGAACAGTCCTTTTACTCAACCCTCTTATCGTCCGTCATTTTGACTGGGGGCAGTGACTATGTCTTTTCTCTCTAATAATTTTACTGGGTTCCTGTTAGGTGAAATAACCGTTGCAAGGAAACTTCTAGAGTCAGGTTTGAAGAATTCCCGCATTTCTTCCGTTAATATTTAAAATATACACTACCTCTCGTAGGTCTGTATACTCTCTTATTAACTATCTCAACCTTAGGTAGGACCCTGTTAAACGGTTTAAAACTTAGATGGTATAAAAGTAAAATGGGAGGGAACTCTACCAAGTGTCGAGAGGTCTTCCTAAGTCAGGTAGTATAGTTCCTTTATTCTTTTCCTTTTCTTCGAAACGTTCTGATTGAAGATTTAAACAATTCTTAATCAATTCTAAGAAACCTACGTTTATTCTCTCTGGGTAATCTTTAAACGAGTTCGTTCTTCCCTCTGATAGAATTCTCTCTCTCTCTACACAAGACCTTCAGTGTAGAGCACCCCAGGCCCTCCAGAGCACTCCTGGTCCTTGACCCTTCCTCGGATCTCACGGCCGTTGGGACGGCAACCGAAGAGGAGGAAACCCCGCGTCAGAAACGGAGGACCACAGACGGGTAAGAAGAAAGAGGAGACACATACACCGACGGGAAACCGACACCTTGAATATCGTAGAGGAAAGGTCGATGACAGGCTCTACCCCAGAACATCTCGAGCACGACTTAGGGACCGAGTCAACCTCAACCACAGGAAGGGTTGGGTTTGTAAAAACCGATCCCTTACCTCAGTGTAACGCACTTGTACGGACGACTACAGGGTCAACATATCCACCACTCTATCAACAGTCTATCGTCGACTCATCTATAGACAACCCTATACACACTATCCAAAATTTATGAAAGAGTTATTAGGAAAGTCGGACTATGTATCTTTACCTCAACTTAAAACACATAACTAGAATATAGGTCGTTGGAACAATTTGACAGTACTGTTAAGATTATTCGACAAAAATCAAGAAAACACAAAGGGATACTGGGATTAGTATCAGGGATACTTTGTATTTATCGAATAAACAAGTAAAAGTTAATAAATGTAAATACGGAACTAATATAGTAACTTCACCGGTCCTGAAGGGTACGTCACCAATTTCTTCTCCAACTATTACCCGTGAATATAAAATAAGAACCGAAATTACCCCCGTACGAATGAAAAAGTGGTAATTCCTAAAATAAACCACACCTATAAGACCACAACCACAAGCCACACCTATAAATAGTACAATTCCGTCCATACAAAATGGGAATCAAATACATCTCCGAAAACACACAAACACACACACGATCAAAAAAACAAACTAAAATTTACATACCGTTTTGGTTATGTTATGACATTTCATTAATCGGAGGTAATTTTATTTATTTAAATTTAATTTTTTTAGTTTCATTTTAATACTTACTTACCTAGATTTAAAATACCTTAATAGATATAAGGAAATAAAATCACTCTATTAGTGTGTCAAAGGACGAAATTAGGCAAAAACACCACTTAAATGTAGTTACGTAAAAGATTACAAATTATATAGAACCCGAACCCTTACTTATGTCGACTCAGCTCTAACACACACAGAAATTAAGTGACAACCGAGACAGACGGTCACGAGCAACTCCTGCAAAAGTGGAACATCGGTAAGTCCAAAAGACAAAGAAGAACTCAGACAAAACCATTAAACACAGACGAATAATCAAACAGGTAAAGAAGAAAAATTTCAAATAACCATATTTCACGCATTCGGGGAGAATGGAGAATAGGGACAGCATAGCCATTAATACGACGGAAACGGTGGGACTATAACAAACAAAAGGGGCAAGGGAATAGAGAACTAGACAAAAGAAAAAGGAAGTTTATTATTTCAAAACCAAGACAAACTAGAGGGCTAACATAGACTCTACAGGTACAGTAACTAAAAATAGAAGTAACAAATAAAGGAAGATGAGGGAAACCCAAATAAACGAAAGACGAGAAGAAAAGTGAAAGTACGTAACCTCTTCCTTTACCGTTGGGTGAAGTCACAAGAACGGACCTCTTAGGGTCCCTGCCCCCTCGGACCACCCTACGGTAGATACCCCAGCGTGTCTCAGTCTGTGCTGACTTCGTTGAATCGTCGTCGTCGAAGAAAACAATGTAATTGAACGTACTATAGAGTAATTAAAAACGGAAGAGAGGTTAAGACAATATTTGTACATTCAAAATTACAGGTATTACTAAATAAACCGGGCACTTAACCGACTCACCCAAAAAATTTTTTAAAGGATTACAGATCGTAAATTTCTATAGTTGTCGGTTTGAAACAACTTAAGAATGATACACGGTCGGTGGTTAGAAGTGTAAAATACATATAATTGAATCCATTAGGAGGGTTGTAGAAGTGTTTCATCCTGGTAATACTGAGGTTATACTGCATTCACTTTTTACTCTTGTGTATCTCTCAAATTCGTTAAACAGGTTCTAGCGCCTCGAGGACTCAACCGTCTTGGTTCTAAATTTGACTCTGTTGAACCGACGTTTCGTGTTGGTGACATGTATAACAGAAGAAGAATCACTGGGAAACTGAGAATAAAGCAACAGTAATATTACTAATAATAATACAACGGAAAAGGGAATTAAGGTAACTTCAGCATCTTTTACCGGTCACACTATGTCTAATAAAAAAATTCAATAAAAAAACGACTACCTATTAACGAAATTTCTTAAAACAACAAAAGACAGTTTGGAGTCGTACTTAGTCGGTATCCATAGGTTTAAATCATACTCGATGAAACACTGGATCTTATACCGGTCAAAGGTACACTAGAAGTTTCCTTCTACGTAAGGAATTACTCGACGACGACGACGACTCAGCGAAGTCAGCACAGGTTGAGACGTACTGGGGTATCTGCCGTCGGGTGGTCAGAGGGGACAGGGACCCTAAGAGGTCCGTTCTTGTGACTTCACTCAACGGTAAAGGAAGAGGTCACGTACTTTCACTTTTCACTTTCCCTTCAACGAGTCAGTACAGACCGAGTCGCTGGGGTACTTGACGTCAGATGGTCCGAAGAGGTAGGTACCCTAAAAGGTCCGTTCTCACGACCTCACCCAGCGGTAACGGAAGAGGCGGAATTACTTGATCTCCCAAAATTTACACTGGTTAGTTAGTTCGACTAATCACCGTAATAAGGTCATAAGAGATAAGAAGGACTCCAAAACTAGACAGACTCGCCTGATTTTAGAAGGTGACAACTACCACCCAAACAACCACAGAGGAACACAAGCATGGTCAAAACCAGAGTAAGAAAACTTCAACACTTTAACACGATAATCTACAAATGTCTAAATCTTAACAGGATAAAAGGATCACTTAAATTAGAAGTCAAAGAACGTCACTGAGAGAAATCGAAATGGTTACGGAATTTCACATAAAAAGGGTCAAAATTAAACTCCCATTGTCGAAGACAAACCAACCAGAAAAACACATTGTAACCTCTTCCGTGACCGCTGGGTGACGTCATGAGAACGGACCTTTCAGGGTACCTGCCTCGTCGGACCGCCCGACGTCAGGTACCTTAGCGTTTCTTAGTCTGTGTTGACTCGCTGACTGAAGTGAAAGTGAAAAGTGAAAGGACGTAACCTCTTCCTTTACCGTTGGGTGAGGCCACAAGAACGGACCTCTTAGGGTCCCTGCTGACTCGGACCACCCGACGGCAGATACCCCAACGTGTCTTAACCTGCACTACAACTTCCAGTCCTTCCCTCCGCCATTCCTCTATGGGGAGCAGGTTCCATTCGTCGTCGCCGACGCGAAACGACCTCGTCGGCACTTCTCTATGGGGCGCGGGTTCCATTCTCTTTGTGTTCATTCTACTATCCACAACGTTCTGCCGTAGTCTCCCGTCTGTGTGACTTTGGTATGAGTGTCTTTTGATCAGTTAGATTAGTGTAATCCTGGTGTCGGAACAGATTGAGTTACTTTGGTTCGGTACGACCACCCCGTTGGGTTCTGTCCGCCCAGTACCACCTCTCCAGACTGTCTTACACCAGGTGACCTTTTCCCTTACCGTTTGGTGAAGTCATAAGAACGGAACTCTTGGGGTACTTGTCATACTTTTTCNTGATCAGTTAGATTAGTGTAATCCTGGTGTCGGAACGATTGAGTTACTTTGGTTCGGTACGACCACCCCGTTGGGTTCTGTCCGCCCAGTACCACCTCTCCAGACTGTCTTACACCAGGTGACCTTTTCCCTTACCGTTTGGTGAAGTCATAAGAACGGAACTCTTGGGGTACTTGTCATACTTTTTCGTTTTACTATCCTATGACTTTCTCCTTGAGGGGTCCGGTCATCCACGGGTTATACGATGACCTCTAGTCACCTCTTTATTGAGGTCTTTCTTACTTCCCTACTTCGGTTTCGTTTTTGTTATGGGTCGACACCTACACTGACGACTGTCTTCGTTCCAGGCTACGACATTCCTCGTTATAACGTATCCTTGCACCTTACAGTCCAGGTACTTAGTTCCGTTTAACCTTGACCAGTTTGTTCTCTACCGTTCTCACTTGTAACTGTAAGATCCTTAGTCGTTTGATTTTACCTGACCTTACCCACTTAAATTGAGTCTACTGGTAATATAGATGATGACGCCCGTCCTCAGGGAGTCTTCTTTACCTCATCGATAGTACCAGTTGTTCTCAGACTTTACGTCATGAACCTACGTTAGAGTTTTTACTGTCTTACTAGAGACAAGTAGAGGTTCCGTTTGGTAAGTTATAGTGTCATTAGGTTCAGATACGGGGTTGGTCATTACGACTTCTTCGACTTCAACTTGCCAAGATACTTCTGGATGTTCTGGAAGATCTTGATTGTGAGTTTTTTCTACAGGAAAAGTAATATCCCCTGACCTTACGTTTTCATCCTTCAGTTCTTTGTGGACCTCATTGTCCGTTTAAATCGGAACCTTACGTCTTACTGCGTCCCGTTTCTGATTATGTCAAAACCGTTCTTTTACGTGACCAGTATCGTTTGTGGGAGAAGGTTGATGTGTTCTCTTCTGAGATGTGTACCTGTAGTGGTCTACCGGTTGTGACTTTAGTCTAACTAATATAAGAGACATCGTTTTCTACCTCTTCGAGATATGTCAGTTGTTTTTGTTCTGGTCCTCGACTGACACCGAGTCTAGTACTCGAGGAATAATGGTTTAAGTCTGACTTTAACTTCTTTCGTCCCTTTTGGTGATCTGGTAAGTCCATACTTGATTTAGTTTAGGGAATACTAATATATCACCTTCCCTCTTTATCTAAATTCCCTGATCTAGACTATCTATCTCACGGACTACTTGATACCTGACTCCAAGCACTGTGACATGTCCTCTGTCCCTAGTTCTGGTAGAGGTACCTTTTCTTTACGTTTTTTCGTTTTACCGACAGTCCCCTCCGGAATGTTTATCGACACTTTTCTTCTCTCCGCTTTTCGTTTCCTCTTTTCCTTTCTATATTCGTAGACTTACGTCTCAAGGTTTCTTATCGTTCTTCTCTATTCTTTCAGAAGAAGTCGCTAGTTACGTTTCTTTATCTCCTTTTCTTGTCTTACCCTTTCTGATCTCTAGAGAAGTTCTTTTACTCGTTATGGTTCCCTCGTAAAGTACGTTTCTACCGGAGCTATTTCCTGTCTTTACCAGTCCTGGATTGTCTTCGTCTTCTATAATTCTTCTCCACCGTTCTTATGTGTCTTCTTGACATGTTTTTTTCTAGAAGTGCTGGGTCTATTAGTACTACCACACTAGTGATTAGATCCCGGTCTGTAGGACCTTACACTTCAGTTCACCCGGAACCTTTCGTAGCGATGCTTGTTTCGATCACCTCCACTACCTCAAGGTCAACTCGACGAAGTTTAGGACTTTCTACTACGACACTTTCACGACATGAGTTATACGGTCGTTTAAGCCTTTTGAGTCGTCACCGGTGTTCTGACCTTTTCCAGTCAAAAGTAAGGTTAGGGTTTCTTTCCATAACGGTTTCTTACGAGTTTGATGGCGTGTTAACGTGAGTAGAGTGTACGATCACTTCATTACGAGTTTTAAGAGGTCCGGTTTGAAGTCGTTATGCACTTGGCACTTGAAGGACTACAAGTTCGACCAAAATCTTTTCCGACTCCTTGGTCTATGGTTTAACGGTTGTAGACGACCTAGTAGCTTTTTCGTTCTCTCAAGGTCTTTTTATAGATAAAGACGAAACAACTGATACGGTTTCGGAAACTGACACACCTAGTGTTATTTGACACCTTTTAAGACTTTCTCTACCCTTATGGTCTGGTGGACTGGACGGACAACTCTTTGGACATACGTCCAGTCCTTCGTCGTCAATCTTGACCTGTACCTTGTTGTCTGACCAAGGTTTATCCTTTTCCTCATGCAGTTCCGACATATAACAGTGGGACGAATAAATTGAATATACGTCTCATGTAGTACTCTTTGTGACCTGACCTTCTTTGTGTTCGACCTTAGTTCTAACGGCCCTCTTTATAGTTATTGGAGTCTATACGTTCACTGTGGTGGGAATGCCGTCTTTCACTTCTCCTTGAGTTTTCGCAGAACTACTTTCACCTTCTCCTCTCACCTTTTTCAACCGAATTTCGAGTTGTAAGTCTTTTGCTTCTAGTACCGTAGACCAGGGTAGTGAAGTACCCTTTATCTACCCCTTTGTCACCTTTGTCACAGTCTGAAATAAAACCCCCCGAGGTTTTAGTGACGTCTACCACTAACGTCGGTACTTAATTTTCTACGAACGAGGAACCTTCCTTTCAATACTGGTTGGATCTGTCGTATAAGTTTTCGTCTCTGTAATGAAACGGCCGATTCCAGACAGATCAGTTCCGATACAAAAAAGGACACCAGTACATACCTACACTCTCAACCTGACACTTCTTCCGACTCGCGGCTTCTTAACTACGAAAACTTCACACCACAACCTCTTCTGAGAACTCTCAGGGAA